>OU342739.1:117320271-117674399 GCA_910589765.1 Avena atlantica
ATCACCTAAAGCAATATGTTCTATGATGTCCTTTTTGAGATTATTCCACCAAATCTTTCCTTCACATCCATGTACATTTTGTCGTTACCCGGGTGAATGGAATATGGTGAGTTATGTGCTTCTTGCAAAATCAGTTTCTGAAGCTCCGGATCTTGCGGAATGCAGATACGTTTTCTATACCATAAAGTACCATGTTCGTCTTCATGGAATCCTTTGGCTTTTCCCTTGATAATTTTTTCCTTAATCTCATCAATTTCCTTGTCCAACTTTTGGGATTCCTTGATTTTGTCTAACAAGGTGGGTTGAACATCCAATGACATGAGATGTACTTCATGCACTATCTCCAATCTGAGATATTTGAATTGGGCACACAGATCATCTAGCAATTCTCCCTTAGTGAGGCCATTCACATAACTTTACGGCTTAATGCATCCTCTACAACATTTGCTTTACCGGGGTGGTATTGCAAACTCAAGTCATAGTCCTTGATGAGTTCTAGCCATCTTCTTTGTCTCATGTTGATTTCTTTCTAAGTGAAGATATACTTCAAACTTTTGTGGTATGTGAACACTTCACAACGCTTTCCCAAAAGATAATTTCTCCATGTTTTGAGTGCATGGACAATAGAGGCTAACTCTAAATCATGAGTAGGATAATTCACTTCATCAGTTTTGAGTTGTCTCGAGGCATAAGCCACAACTTTCCCTTCTTGCATCAAAACTGCTCCTAACCCTTGGTGAGATGCATCACAATATACTTGGAAGTCTTTCTCCAAATCAGGCAGACATAAGACTGGTGTTGTCACTAGTCTCTTCTTCAACTCTTGGAAACTGAGTTCACATCCTTCATTCCAATCAAATTTCTTGTCTTTCTTAAGTAACTCCGTCATTGGCTTAGATACCTTTGAGAAATTCTCAGTGAATCTTCTATAGTATCCTGCCAAGCCAAGGAAACTACGCACTTCTTTCACTAACTTAGGAGATTCCCACTCAGTTACAGCTGACACTTTTGCGGGATCAACCGCTACACCATCTCCCGACACAATATGTCCAAGAAATCTGACTTCATTCAGCCAGAATTCACACTTGCTGAATTTGGCATACAACTTATGCTCCCTAAGCTTCTCAAGTATCAAACGCAAATGCTCTTCATGCTCCTCTTTGCTCTTGGAGTAGATCAAAATTTCATTGATGAAAACGACAACGAACTTGTCAAGAAATTCCGTGAACACCTTGTTCATCATATTCATGAAGTAGGTCGGTGCATTTGTCAAACCAAATGGCATCACGGTGTATTCGTACAATCCATACCTAGTGGTGAAAGCAGTCTTAGGTATGTCTTGTTCTCTAATCTTTAGCTGAAAATATCCTGATCGAAGATCAATCTTTGAGAACACTCGGGCTCCTTCTAGCTAATCAAACAGATCATTGATTCTAGGTAAAGGATACTTGTTCTTGATAGTTACCTCATTGAGTGAACAGTAATCTATGCATAACCTTTGACTTCTATCTTTCTTTTCAACAGACAAAACAGGTGCACCCCAAGATGAAGAACTTGGTTGAAGAAATCCCTTCTACAACTATTCCACAAGCTATTTCTTAAGTTCTTTCAACTCATCAACTAACATCTTGTAAGGTCTCTTTGCTATTGGTCCAGATCCTGGCAGTAAATCTATCAGAAACTCGACATCTCTATCTGGTGGCATTCCAGGCAATTCCTCCGGAAAAACATCCGGATACTCTCTCACAATTAGTACACTGTCTATGCTAACCCCCTTAAGAGAATTTAGCTTACTCCCTTTTGATTCTAAGTTAGACTTGAATCTTATCCTTCTATTATTCGGGGTTGTAAGTGTGACGGTATGATTGGCGCAATCTAGTACTCCTTCGTACTTAGTCATCCAATCCATTCCCAGAATGACATCCAATCCTTGAGAATCTAGGATTATCAGACTGACTGGAAACTTATGCTTCCCAAATTCTATCACTAGACCTCGACATCCAAGGCTCACTATCATCTGTCCAGCGGGAGAGCTTACTTTTATAGGACACACAATATTTGAATTTGGAAGTCCATTTTTATCAACAAATGCTCTTGATATGAATGAATGCGATGTGCCAGTATAAAAAAGAACAAGTTCTGGAAAGTAATTGACCTTGAACTTACCAGCCACAGCATCAGACTCTTCATATATTTCTTCCACATTAATGTGGTTCATTGTCCCTTCTGGAATGGGTTGGGATTGTTGGTTCCTTCAACCTTCTTTTCTAGGCACTCATTTGCATAGTGCCCCATCTTCTTACACTTGAAACACTCAACCTGACTGATATCTCTCTTTGCAGGCTGACTTCCACTTCCACTCTCACTATGGTGGCTCTTGTGTCCACTTTGTGGATCTTATACTTGTCATTATCATGACTGCGATGGTGCTTGTTGTCATGATGATAATTGTGGTTGTGGTGGTTGTTGTACTTCCCATGTTTCATCATGATGGGAACGCTTGTGAGATGATCCAGAGCTATGCTTATCAAAGCTATGCTTTCTCTTTCTGCCCTCAACCTGTTTCATCTTGTTTTCCAAGATGGTAGCCTTGTCACAAAGTGATTGATAGGTTGGGACATAGGAGACAGACAACTGCATGTTCAACTCATCATTAAGTCCTTCGAGGAATTTCTCCTTCCTCTTAGCATTAGTATCAACTTCATCCGGTGCATAGCACGCCAGATTGTTGAACTCCTCAATGTACTCAGCCACACTGCAGTGACGCTGCTTGAGATTGTGGAATTCCTTCTTCTTCAAATTCATCACTCCGGATGAGATGTGAGCTATACGGAATCCATCCTCAAAGATAGCCCAAGTCACATCCTAAAAGTTATCCCACCAGGTTGCTGCTGGTCATTCGAGCGGATGTGCTACAAATCTGAAATTTTCGTCGTCGGTGCAGCCAACAGTGACTAAGTCCTTGCTCACTGAACATAACAAGTCATTGGATACCATTGGATCACTGGTTCGTGAGAACTTTGCAGGCCTTAGACTCAAAAATCTGGTGAGCATGTCAAATGCTGGAGGATTATTCTGATTGTTATTGTTATTGTTGTTCTGATTCTGGTTCTGCATGAACTGTGTCATCATCTGCATCAGTTGAGCTTGTGTTGTCATCAACTGCTACATCTCGGGGGTGACGTTATTGTTGTTGTTTGGGTTGGGTTTGGCACGACGGGGAGGAATCTGTGGTTTCAATAAGGATAAGAATGAGATACCCATAGATGTTTAACATGCACAATACATCACATAGAAAACAAACACAATATCCAAGCTCAAAAATAACATAGAGTTTGAACGACATAACAACAAGTTTTGAAAATGCAAACACACCATAGCAAGCCATCCACATGTTGGATGGTCATTGCAACTTAATAATCAAAGTATGATAGATAAAAGGTAGTCGAGTAGTCTACACTACTCCATGTCGACCTCCACGTCAAAAATATCAAGACCTCCATTCTCCATGGAGGCCTTGTACTCTTCAACACTAGTGGTCAAGGCCTCAATCTTGGCCCTGAGGGCCCTCTTCTGTGAGCGAAGCCTCTCAATAACTCCCTGCTGGTGCTCAAGCTCGAAGTCCTTGGCCTCTAACTCATCCTTCATCTCCCTGATCTTCTTGTTCCTGTCTTGGAATCTTTTCTCCTGGCTCTTGAACTTCTTGTCCTGGCTCTCAAATCTGGCCTCCATCTCTTTAACGATCTCATCTTGTTCCACTAAGAGCTTGTCCTTCTCCCTCAACTGAACCTGGAGCTCGTAATTGCTAAGCATGACGTTAGTCCTATCAGTGTCAAGGTGTCTAATAAGACCCTATAGGTCCTGAAGGTATAGATGAATTGGCTCTATCGTCTCTCTGGTAGCGTCATCGTACTCTACAGCCTCACCCTCCTCATTCCGTATCCCAAACGGGTGAAAGTAGAGACCTCTAAGCTCGGTGGAGTGCCTCCCAATCAGGCGTCCAAGTAACTCCTGCATGACTACATCTAAGCCTCTCTCCTTGTCATCATGCATCAGCTTGAAGGTGATAGCATCCGTGGGTGGCTCTGTATGGCGTCCCGGCTGTGTGACTCTGAAGCCCCAAAGGTCCTTCCTCTCAAACTTGGTGAGTTGAAGTGTCATGATACTAGGAAGTGGGAGGTTGAGCACACTAGTGAGCTCTACGAGGTGAGAACCGAAACGAGTTCCCTTGAACTCCTCGGCTGTGCTGATAACAACGTTAGGCATCTATTGTATAAGATAGAGAAAGGTTAGAATCAATACAAGTAGAGCAAAAAAGATTCACAAGACAAAAGAACACAAGCACATTTTTATCATTAAACACACATGTCATGGCATACACAAACCATTACAAACACCAAGGTTTAACCTAACTTAGACAAATTTTTGGGAGTAAAAACGACAAGTGTGGTGTTCCATCTAACGGAGTATGTTACAATTCTAACTCACTAGACAAAGCTATCTCGGCATCCTTAGTGGCAACCTGTCTATCTTGATCACAAGACTCCTAGATTAAGTCTATGCTGCCATCCCTTAGTCGTTGATTGGTGGCCTCTAAGTCTTGAGTATGCTTATTTTCTTCTCTAAGGTCATTTTGAGTGTTGAGCGTTCTACACTTGAGCCTATCACCAAGCTCCTCGATGGCATTCCAAGTTGTATTTCTTGCAGAGTCAAAGAATGTTGTGTGCATTTCAGAGTTGGTGACCATGCAGAATCCCGACTCCTTGTGGTTGTCTTCCTTGTTTTTGAACAAGTGAAGTTGCACCCACCAATACTCGTCTCCTTCATCCATCACAGGGAATCCCTTGTACACAGCTTCACCATGTATCCCCATGGTAACCATAGGGTTCTTGAGTGCTTTGGGAAAATCCATCTCACACTCCAAAGTCATGGTCATGAGTGGTCCCTTCCTGACGGATTCGTTGATGGAGTTCATCTACAAATTGAGATGATATATAAGATTAGAAAAGTTTACGAGAAGAAAAAGACAAGTGTGGAATTTTCAAAGTGTTGAAATTTTCCTTAGTGGTTTCTTAGTCTACTCCAACCTAGGGTCATAATCCTACAGGCAACACAGTGCTCTGATACCAGCTGTAAGACCCCACCTTTATAAAGGTAAAGGTCCCTGTGATTGCAATGCTAGTCCCTGGATCAATTGAGGGCATCCACAGTTTAAGATGAAGTACACAGATACAAAGGTCATTATTACATCGTCATTCCAGAGATAACATAGTCTTTTACAACTCCACAGCCATAGGCTAGTTGTAGAGGTCCCAACCTGATAAGGTAGAGATCCCTGTGTTTACAATGCTACTCCCTGGATCAATAGCTAGCATCCACAGTTTAAGATATAATATCAAGAAACAAAGGTCATAATACAACTTTATAACCAGGAATAAAATATTCATTACATCTTACATAGCTCATTTGGCTATCTCGTTACAATGCAGCAGAAATAACTATATAGCATGGAGTCCTTCATCTTCAAAGTGCCACAGGCAATCATGTTGGTTGTAGACTTGTAATCCTATTCAACACACTTCACTAACATCAAACAAACCTACAACATAATAAGTTACAGCCACAAGGGTTAATACATTTGAATTGTATTGGCAAGTGATACTATGGTAGAATAGTGGTATCTATCATCTATATGCATTTGGCTAAGTGGAGCTTAGGCTTGCTTTGCTCAAAATAAGGTTTTCCTCATAAGTTGAAAACACTAAGTTTTTATTTGTCAAAATCACCCAAGGAACAACCAATGAATATTGGTTAACCTTTACCCTTGTTCAACCACAAGCTTTTAACTTAGAAATTGGGATGAGGAGATCCTTGATAGCTTCCATGTCGTGATGCTCAAATTTTCCATTGCTGGGGACACGGCTAAGTACTTAGATTTTACTCTCTCGAGAGGTGGTGCACTTTCCCCACAAGACTTGACATGCATCGAGACAAGATCTTTCAGAATCCTTCCCTAAGACCAAAATGGACGCATTCCCAAACCTATCACCCCCTACCACCAACTGGCCATTTGGCTAAGTTATTGCAACCTATATGATCTAGGCACAACCCATATTGCCAAGTGGATGCGCTTGAAGCTTATCAACATTTGACATCTCAAATATCTTTATTTCTGGGTGGCTTTCCACAAGTGAGATACACTAGGGTAAGCCATGAATATGGGGCCCTATGTAACCACTCAACATAATCCATACAAGTCCCATTCAACCCTAGTGATTCATTCACATAGTTGTTTTATTAATCAAAACACAAGTCATTGACTTAGAAATATTTCATAGCATGAATATAATCCACCCTTGTTTTCTACCAGCTAGACTAACCATGATAGTAGTAGGAATCTTAACTTAGGGTAAATTCTACTAAGGCATCATCTACTAGGAATTCCCAAGGCATATCTTTTACTTAGAAGAATTCCATGCAAGTTCTACTCAAAATATCAATAATGCATAGTGAAAATAATGGGACAAAAGTATGAAGCACCACTTGCCTTTTTAGTAGAGAATATAGATTCACTCCTTGATCTTGAAATGGTCACACTCTTCAAAGATCACTACAATTCAATCAAACAAGGCACAATTTCAAAACTAACATTCAAACAAGTCACCACATAAAATAAAGAAAACAAAACAATGCATGCAAGCATGCAAAAGATTGTTTTATTGGAAAAGTGGTTTCTAATAGGCTATAAACATTTTAAAACACCTATTTGTCATTTATAAAAGTGGCATGGTCATTTGAAAACAAGTTAGTGAAAATGTCCATTTAAATCATTTTTGTTTTGCTAGAATGATTTAAATCAAAGTAATAATTTGTAGTATTTTCCAAGTATATTTTTAAACACAAATATTAGTGTTTATGATCAAAGTGTTTAAAAATAAATTATTTACAAAAGGTTTCACTCAAAAACCATTTTCAAAACAAGCACCATTTTTATTTTACTAGAAATGCCTTTATTCAAAGGAATAATTCTTTAGTGTCACAAAATATGTTTTTAAATCTAAAAGTTGGTTTTTATGGTCAGTAGGTTCAAAACAAACCATTTACAAAATATTTTACCGTAAAAACATTTTTAGAATAAATTTTATACACAAAATAGGCCTAAAAAAGTTTCTGCAAAAACATCTACTTTACAGAAGCAAAACACTAAACAAAGGTCATGGTTGTAAAGGTTTATTTTTACTGATTACATTGATATAAAGTTTGCAAAATTTGGACGTGTGGATCTAAAGTTATGAATTTTTCAAATTCTAACATCTAATAGATCAAATTTCTATTTAAATCAGCAGGCAGGGCCACGTGTCTGTTTCTAACTGGTGCGTACCGGTTCGGCTGGATCGAGGAGCTATATCCGTCAGATATAAGTTGCATCGCACGGCACAGATGCAATCACATCGATTCGTTTAATGATCTATCGTAGCGCTTGGATTTAAATCCTACGGCTCACAGCACGTTGACCATAGATGGGCGGCGCTGGCGCGACGGCGAGCGGCGGCGACACGCTCGGGCAGACGCGTTCCGGTGAAACTAGGAAGCGCGGGAGAGGCAGGAGATCATTACGGAACTCGTTGTGACGTGCTCCAGCGCGAGGTGGTTGAAGTGGACGAAGGGGCGCACGAGGATGTCGTGAATCGCTCGCCGGAGTTCCTGCTGACGACGGGTGCGCTCGGGCTGCGACGTTAGCGAGGCTAGAAAGCAGAAGGAAGCCAGCAAAGGGTCGCTTTAGATGCTTAAGGTGAAGGTGAATACGCGAGCGTCATCCAGTGGGAAAGGGGAGGTCAGGTTCACTGGAAAAGGTCATCGGAGTCGCTGACGGCGTCGGGCGCTTGTAGTGCTTGATGGAGGCAACTATCTGGGCCATGAGTAGAGGAAGCAGCGGTCACAAGAAAGGGAAGAACTTCAGATAGCAACAGAGAGCATGGGGCGGCGTGTACTCACCGGAATTGCCGCTAGAGTGTGTCAGAGCAGTGGCGATGCGAGGATGAATTGGGACAGCCTGGGAGCGATGTGGTGGCGCTAGTTGAGGGGAAATGGAGAGGAGAGGGTGGCAGTTAAGAGGGCATGGTCGCAGCGAGGGATTAAACGGCCATTTATGCGAATTGAAGGCGTGCTTTCAACAGGAGAAACGGCCGCGAGGTGAGGGGGAAGAACAGTCGCGGGCGGGTGAGAACGATGAAGCTGATGTGGCATGGGGCCGATGCGTCTCTGAGCTGAGAGGGTAAGGCTGCGGGTAAGAAAACACTTTAGGAGGGGGAGAGCGAGAGTCGGCTGCGCTACTGGGCTGGACTGGGCCTGGTTGCTGGGCTGGTATTTTTTTTATTTTTTTCTTTCTGATTCTTTTCCCTTTTTATTTTTTGATTTCTATTTTGATTTTATTTATATGTTTTCAAACTCAAATTAATTTCAGATTTTTATCAAATCTCTTCTAAACTTTCAGTAGATTTTAATACTATTTATTAATGTATTTTAAAATCCATTTTTGAATATTTTCTTATATTCTTTTACGGTTTATTTTTTATTTATAATAGGCACTTGTCTTCATTTAAATAAGATTTTAAATATATTTTCAATCTATATTATTTAATTCAAATGATTTAAACATCTGTTTTGAATTCAAATGTTTATCAAACCTTTTTAGTAGGTTTTATTTATTCAATAGGGTGTTAAATAATTCACTTTGAATTATTTGAAATATTTCTAATATTATTTATTATTCATTTAAACTGGGCATTTGTCTTTATTAAAATAAAATCAAATACGGTTTTAGTTCCATATAAATTTTATTTAAATAATTCTTTTATTCCAATTAAGTTAATTAAATAACTTTTATTCCACTTGGGCAAATTCCAATTTATTATTTTCTCATGATTTAATTAATCATTTACTTTAGGGATTTTGTCTCCATTTAAATATAATTGAATTTGGTTAATGCCATATAAATATTATTTGGATATTCTTTATCCCTTTATTTTTTTGAATTTTATTTATTCCATTTGCTAATGGATCTAATTCAAGATTTTAATTTGACTTCTAAATACTTTTCTTGGAATTTATTATTTAGTTTAGGAAATTTTGTCTTTGATTAAATAAAATTGAATATGGTTCAAGGCCCATATAGTTTTATTTAAATAATATTTTTATTTCTTTTTATTATTTCATACCTTCCATTTGTTTATGGATTTGTCCAAGATTTAATTTGTCTTTTAAATATTCCTTATTTATTTATTGTCTTCCTTTGCCTTATAAAATCCATATCTTTTTATTTATAGATCCAAAATTGGTGATTCCAATTTGTAATTTTATTTTAATATTTTTTTATCCTTTTAAATCTCTTTAGGATTATTTTTTTCACAATTTGGTATGGATTTTAGATAGGAGCTTTATTTGCTTTGGAAATTATTTCCTCTTATCTTATTATATTCATAAGTTTTTTTCCATGGTTCCAAATTGAGTGAAACCAATTTCTATGGTTTTATAATATTTTTATTTATCGTTTCTGATCATTTAAAAATGTTTGTTGATAGATTCTTATGGATAAAACCCATAGTCGTAGGGAGATCTTGGAAATTATTTATGCCATTAGGGTTTTATGGTTTTTGGTTTACTTATCCAAATGTTTAAATTTCAAGATAGCTTCATTGATGAATGCATTTCACTTGGTTGAAATTTGTTGAATTCCCTTTTATTCAAATTTTTGTTCAAGAAGGGTTTTGATGTTTCTATTTAGAAGCAAAAAGTTTCTTTTCACCCTAAATTTCAACCATTATTCCTTTTGTTTATTTATTTTTCACATTTCAAAATTTGGAAAATTTTGGGATGTGATAGGCTACCACCCTTAAAAGAAATCTCATCCCGGGATTTGGGAAAGCTAGTGGTTACAAGTTGGCTTCATGACAACTAGGGTACTACCACCCTTAAAAGTTTCCAACTAGATTACATCTTGGCTTACTTGGGATCTTGATGTAACTTCTCTGGACAGAGGTTTGCATAGTGTCCTTTGTTTCCACATTTGAAACATGTGATAAGGTCGATGTCTTGAGGTATCTTCTTCTTCTTTTCTGGACACTCATTGGCATAGTGTCCCATCTCTTTGCAATTGTAACATTGCTCTTGGGTAATGTCCTTCTTGCTAGGGTTGGGGCATTTCTTCTTCTTCTTCTTGGGTCTCTCCAAAGCTAGGAGTTCTTCTAGGTCATGCTCTTCATATCTCACCACAAAGCTGGGAAATCTTTCTCTCTTCTTGGGGCAGTTACTAGAGATATGACCTTTTTCTCCACATGAATAGCAACACTTTGTGGTCACCTTGGATGTGTCCTTATGAGGCATGGTTCTGACTTTGCCTTCATCCTTTTTTGTAGAAGTTGTTCCCTTATGAAGGTTTCCAAACATTTGATGCATTCCATCTTGTTTCATTTGTGGAACTATAGGATAGATGGGGCATTGGATAGGGACAAGATCATTTCCTTCACATAGGAAACAAGTCACTTGAGATGTGGGGCATTGTTTAGTTGGATGTTTCTCTTCACAATTAGGGCATTGGTCCACATGCTCTTTATAGGTGTGTCATATGTCTCCATAAATATTGCAAGCTTGAGTTCCTTCTATAATATCATCCTTCATATCATTGTCGTCACAATCTCCTTGGGAAGAGTAGCTTATCATGTTGATCATTTGATTGGTCATCCTTTGCAACAATTGAGATTTGGTTTCCAAAAACTTTTGCATGGTTGGGTCTAACTCATTGTTGTTGGATAAAAACTGAGTTGTCACTTGAGTCATTTGGGCTTGGGTTACTAGAATTTGTTCTCTCATGTGCATCTCTTGGTTGTTGTTGTCACCATTCTTGATGTTGGAGTTTCTTGGAGAAGTCATTTGTTTGGGTTGGATTGGTATTATAATAGGCAAAAGATTTATATAGGAAGAATTCTACTCACACACAACAATTCACACAAACAATGTGCAAGCAATCACAAACAAACAATCCACTCAAACACCAAGGTTCAAGAACATTTTTAGGAAACAAAATATTTTTTATACACCACATAAGTTAGTGTGTTTGATCTAAATTAAACACTAGTATGGTGGTCCAACTATTGGATTCACTTGAGATCAATCCATTTCTTCTTAGTTGTTTTATTCATGCACAAGGTCATGGTATCCTTGAAAAAATTCTTGCATCTTGGTCACTAAACTCAAAGGTGATGATGGTTCCTTCTAGGTTGTGCTTCTTTAGTCTTCAAGTCTTGAGTAGTCCTTAGTGATGTCCAAGTTGAAGTCCTTGATGACACTAAATTTGAAGTCATTGGTGATGTTGAAGTCTTTGCTCATGTTGATGTCTTTGCTCATGGTGGAGGCTTTGTCAATCAAGTTTGAAAATAGAAGAGATGTAGATTCAAAACAAAAAAGTTGAGGGAAAAGTTTACAAGATTGTTTGTAAATAAGTTTTGGAACAAAATACAACTCCTATTTTTCTAAGGGGTTTTGTCCAATCCTAGGGTTACAATCCTACAGGCAACACAGTGCTCTGATACCATCTATGGAGGTCCCAACCTGATAAGGTAGATATCCATGTGTTTACAATGCTAGTCCCTGGATCAATAGCTAGCATCCACAGTTTAAGATGTAATATCAAGAAACAAAGGTCATAATACAACTTTATAACCAGGAATAAAATATTCATTACATCTTACATAGCTCATTTGGCTATCTCATTACAATGCAGCAGAAATAACTATATAGCATGGAGTCCTTCATCTACAAAGTGCCACAGGCAATCATGTTGGTTGTAGACTTGTAATCCTATTAAACACACTTCACTAACATCAAACAAACCTGCAACATAATAAGTTACAGCCACAAGGGTCAATACATTTGAATTGTATTGGCAAGTGATACTATGGTAAAATAGTGGTATCTATCATCTATATGCATTTGGCTAAGTGGAGCTTAGGCTTGCTTTGCTCAAAATAAGGTTTTCCTCATAAGTTGAAAACACTAAGTTTTTATTTATCAAAATCACCCAAGGAACAACCAATGAATATTGGTTAACCTTTACCATTGTTCAACCACAATCTTTTAACTTAGAAATTGGGATGAGGAGATCCTTGATAGCTTCCATATCTTGATGCTCAAATTGTCCATTGTCGTGGACATGGCTAAGTACTTAGATTTTACTCTCTCGAGAGGTGGTGCACTTTCCCCACAAGACTCGACATGCATCGAGACAAGATCTTTCAGAAGCCTTCCCTTAGACCAAAATGGATGCATTCCCAAACCTATCACCCCTACCACCAACTGTCCATTTGGCTAAGTTGTTGCAACCTATATGATCCAGGCAGAGCCCATATTGCCAAGTGGCTGCACTTGAAGCTTCTCAACATTTGACATCTCAAATCTCTTTGTTCCTAGGTGGCTTTCCACAAGTGAGATACACTAGGGTAAGCCATGAATATGGGGCCCTGTGTAACCACTCAACATAATCCATACAAGTCCCATTAAACCCAGGTGATTCATTCACATAGGTGTTTTATTAATCAAAACACAAGTCATTGACTTAGAAATATTTCATAGCATGAATATAATCCACCCTTGTTTTCTACTAGCTAGACTAACCATGATAGTAGTAGGAATCTTAACTTAGGGTAAATTCTACTAAGGCATCATCTACTAGGATTTCCCAAGGCGTAGCTTTTACTTAGAAAAATACCATGCAAGTCCTACTCAAAATATCACTAATGCATAGTGAAAATAATGGGACAAAAGTATGAAGCACCACTTTCCTTTTTAGTAGATAATATGGATTCACTCCTTGATCTTGAAATGGTCACTCTCTTCAAAGATCACTACAATTCAATCAAGCAAGGCACAATTTCAAAATTAACATTCAAACAATTCACCACATAAAATAAAGAAAACAAAACAATGCATGCAAGCATGCAAACGATTTTTTTATTCGAAAAGTGGTTTCTAATAGGCTATAAACATTTTAAAAAACTTATTTGTCATTTATAAAAGTGGCAAGGTCATTTGAAAACAAGTTAGTGAAAATGGCGATTTAAATCATTTTTGTTTTGCTAGAATGATTTAAATCAAAGTAATAATTTCTAGTTTTTTCCAAATATATTTTTATACACAAATGTTAGTGTTTATGTTCAAAGTGTTTAAAAACAAAATTATTTACAAAAGGTTTCACTCAAAAACCATTTTTAAAACAAGCATCATTTTTATTTTACTAGAAATGCCTTTATTCAAAGGAATAATTCCTTAGTGTCACAAAATATGTTTTCAAATCTAAAAGTTGGTTTTATGGTCAGTAGGTTGTAAACAAACCATTTACAAAATATTTTACCCTAAAAACATATTTAGAATAAATTGTATACACAAAATAGGCCTAAACAAGTTTCTGCAAAAACATCTACTTTTATATAAGCAAAACACTAAACAAAGGGCATGGTCGCAAAGTTTTATTTTTACTGATTACATGGATATAAAGTTTGCAAAATTTGGACGTGTGGATCTAAAGTTATGAATTTTTCAAATTCTAACATTTAATAGATCAGCAGGCAGGGCCACGTGTCTGTTTCTAACTGGTGCATACCGTTTGGATGGATCGAGCAGCTACAGCCATCAGATCTAAGTTGCATCACACGTCACAGATGCAATCATATCGATTCGTTTAATAGTATATCATAGCGCTTGGATTTAAATCCTATGGCTCACAACACGTTGACCACAGATGGGCGGCGGCGCGCTCGGCCAAACACGTTCCGGTTAAACTAGGAAGGGCAGGAGAGGGAGGAGATCATTACCGAACTCGCCGTGATGTGCTAAAGCTGGAGGTGGTTGCAGTGGACGAAGGGGCGCACGGGGATGTCGTGAATCGATCGCCGGAGTTCCTGCTGACGACGGGTGCGCTCGGGCTGCGACGTTGGCGAGGCTACAAAGTAGAAGGAAGCCAGCAAAAGGTCGCGTTAGATGCGTAAGGTGAAGGTGAATATTCGAGGGTCATATAGGGGGAAAGGGTAGGTCAGGTTCACCGGGAAAAGGTCGCCGGAGTTGCTGACGGCATCGGGCGCTTGCAGTGATTGATGGAGGCGACTATCTAGGCCATGAGCAGAGGAAGCAGAGGTATGAGAAGAAGCGCGGAAGCAAGGGAATAACGTCAGAGAGGAACAGAGGGCATGGGGCAGCGTGTACTCACCGAAATTGCCGCCGGAGTGTGTCAGAGCAGTGGCGATGCGAGGATGAATTGGGATAGCCTGGGGCTATCTGGTGGCGCTGGTTGAGGGGAAATGGAGAGGAGAGGGTGGCGGTTAAGAAGGCGTGGTCACAACAAGGGATTAAAAGTCCATTTACGTGAATTCAAGGCGCGCTTTCAACGGCAGAAACAACCGCGAGGTGAGGGGGAAGAATGGTCGCGGGCGGGTGAGAACGATGAAGCTGATGTGGCATGGGGCCGGCACATCAGTGAGCTGAGAGGGTAAGGCTGGGGTAAGAAAACGCTTCGGGAGGGGGAGAGTGAGAGTGGGCTGCGCTGCTAGGATGGACTGGGCCTGGTTCCTGGGCTGGTATTTTCTTATTTTTTCTTTCTGATTCTTTTTCCTTTTTCTTTTCTGATTTCTGTTTTGATTTTATTTATATGTTTTCAAACTCAAATTAATTTCAGATTTTTATCAGATCTCTTCTAAACTTTCAGTAGCTTTTAATACTGTTGATTAATGTATTTTAAAATCCATTTTTGAATATTTTCTTATATTCTTTTATGGTTTATTATTTATTTATAATAGGCACTTGTCTTCATTTAAATAGGATTTTAAATATGTTTTTCAATCTATATTCTTTAATTCAAATGATTTAAGCATCTATTTTGAATTCAAATGTTTATCAAACCTTTTTAGTAAGTTTTATTTATTTAATAGGATGCTAAATAATTCACTTTACATTATTTGAAATATTTTTAATATGATTTATTAATCATTTAAATTGGGCATTTGTCTATATTCAAATAAAATCAAATATGGTTTTAGTTCCATATAAATTTTATTCAAATAATTCTTTTATTCCACTTAAGTTAATTAAATAACTTTTATTCCGCTTGGGCAAATTCCAATTTATTATTTTCTCATGATTTAATTAATCATTTACTTTAGGGATTTTGTCTCCATTTAAATAGAATTGAATTTGGTTAATGCCATATAATTTTATTTGGATATTCTTTGTCTCTTTATTTTATTTGAGTTTTCTTTATTCCATTTGCTTATGGATCTAATTCAAGATTTTAATTTGACTTCTAAATACTTTTCTTGGAATTTATTATTTAGTTTAGGAAATTTTGTCTTTGTTTAAATAAAATTGAATATGGTTCAAGGCCCATATAGTTTTATTTAAATAATCTTTTAATTTCTTTTTATTATTTAATATCTTCCATTTGTTTATGGATTTGGCCAAGATTTAATTTGTCTTTTAAATATTCCTTATTTATTTATTGTCTTCCTTTGCCTTATAAAATCCAGATCTTTTTATTTATAGAAATAAAATGGGTGATTCCAATTTGTAGAATTTTATTTTAATATACTTTTAAATCTCTTTAGGATTATTTTTCTCACAATTTGGTATGGATTTTAGATAGGAGCTTTATTTGCTTTGGAAATTATTTCCTTTTATCTTATTATATTCATAAGTTTTTTATCCATGGTTCCAAATTGAGTGAGACCAATTTCTATGGTTTTATAATATTTTTAGTTATCATTTTTGATTATTTAAAAATGTTTGTTGATAGATTCTTATATGGATCAAATCCATAGTCTTAGGGAGATCTTGGAAATGATTTTTTCCATTAGGGTTTTATGGTTTTTGGTTTACTTTTCCAAATGTTTAAATTTCAAGATACCTTCATTGATGAATGCATTTCACTTGATTGAAATTTGTTGAATTCCCTTTTATTCAAAATTCTGTTCAAGAAGGGTTTTGATGTTTCTATTTAGAAGCAAAAAGTTTCTTTTCACCCTCAATTTCAACCATTATTTCTTTTGTTTATTTATTTTTCACATTTCAAAATTTGGAAATTTTGGGATAGTATTGGCAAGTGATACCTTAGTAGAATAATAGTTTCTAGCTTCTATATGAATTTGGCTAAGTGTGTCTTAGGCTTGCTTTGCTCAAAATAGGTTTTACCTATCAATTGAAAACACTAAGTTTTTATTTGACAGAAAAATCATCCAAGGCATCTACCAATGAAGATTGCCGGGGACACGGCTAAGTACTTAGATGGCTTCTATGTCTTGATGGCTTCTATGTCTTGATGCTCAAATTGTCCATTGTCGGGGACACGGCTAAGTACTTAGATTCTTCCTTCTCGAGAGGTGGTGCACTTTCCCCACAAGACTCGACTTGCATCGAGGCAAGATCTTTCAGAAGCCTTCTCTTAGACCAAAATGGACACGCTCCAAACCTATCACCCCTACCACCAACTGTCCATTTGGCTAAGTTATTGCAACCTATATGATCCTTGCAGAGCCCATATTGCCATGTGGCTGCACTAGAAGCTTCTTAATATTTGTCATCTCAAATCCCTTTGTTCCTGGGTGGCATTCCACAAGTGAGATACATAGGGTAGACCATGAAAATGGGCCCTGGTAACCACTAAACAAAAATCCATCCATGCAATTACCATTCCACCTAGGTGTTTCATTCACTTAGTTGTTTTATTAAGCAAAAAACACAAGTCACAAGACTTAGTAAAATTTTCCATAGCATGTATATGTATATATCACCCTTGTTTTCTACTAGCTAGGGTAACCATGATCATATAACAAGTATATTAACTTAGAGAATATTTCTACAAATTCTACAACTACTAGGATTTCCCATAGCATAGCATATAGATACTTAGCAAAAATACCATGCAAGCCCTATACAAAATATCACTAGTGCATAGTAAAAATATTGGGACAAAGACATGAAGCACCAATTTCCTTGGTAGTTGGGGGAGTAGCAACAATCCTCACAATCAAAATCACCACTAGCACCAAAATCTACACATAAACTGATAGCACCAAATTTATATTCCAAAAAATCAAGCAAAAATATATGAATGCATGCAAATGCCATGTTATGATTTTCTTAAACTAAAAAATACAAGTAAACAGTACTGAACACCAAAAATAAATATTTTGAGACTAAATAAACTTAATTTGGCTTTAGAAACATTTTATAAATAATTTTATACACAAAATACGCCTACAAATGTATCTGCATAAAATTCCATTTTAATAGAATCAAAATAAAAAAATAATCCTATATATGTGTAGGATTTAATTTTGTGAATCCATTGATATATTATTTGTATTTTTTGGATAAACAGAACAAAATTTATGAATTTTACAAGTTTAAATCTCTAATAGATTAAAAACAGATTTTAAAATAAAATATCAGACACGTGGACGCATCTGATTGGCCCGTACCGCTTCACGCGGATCGGCTAACGTGGGCCGTAGGATTTAAGTTAGATCCTGTGGCTCAAATTGTCACATCCCAAAATTTTCCAAATTTTGAAATGTGAACAATAAATAAACAAAATATTTTTTTTTGAAATTTAGGGTGAAAGGAAACTTTTTGTTTCTAAATGGAAACATCAAAACCCTTCTTTTTCAAATTTTAATAAAAAGGGAATCCAACGAATTTCAATCAAGTGAAATGCATTCATCAATGAATGTATCTTGAAATTTAAACACTTGGAAAAGTTAAATCAAAATCCCAAATCTTCATGAAAGAAATCATTTACAAGATCTCCTTAAGACTATGGAATTGATCCATATAAAGATTCAGCAACAAACATTTATAAATGATCAAAAATAAATAAAAATATTATAAAACCATAAAAATTGGTTTCATTTATTTGGAGCCATGGATAAAAACTTATGAATTTAATAAGATAAAAGGAAATAATTTCCAAAGCTAATAAAGCTCCTAACTAAAATCCATACCAAATTGTGAGCAAATAATCCTAAAAGGATTTAAAAGGATAAACAAGTATTAAATAAAATCATAAAAATTGGAATCACCAATTTTGGAACTATAAATAAAAAGATATGGATTTTATAATATAAAGAAAGAAAGAAATAAATAAGGAATATTTAAGGGCCAAATTAAATCTTGGCCAAATCCATAAACAAATGAAATTTTATTGAATAATAAAAATGAGTAAAAGATTATTTAAATAAAATCATAAGGATTAAACAATATCCAATTTTATTTAAATAAAGACAAATTGCCTAAACTAAATAAATAATAAATCCCAATAAAATTATTTAGAAGACAATTTAAACCTTGAGTTAAATCCATATAAAATAAAGGAATAAAGATTATTCAATTAAAATTTTATGGACTTTAACTAAATTTAATTCTATTTGAATGAATACAAAATCCCTAATAGAAATGATTAATTAAATCATGAGAAAATAATAAATTAGTATTTTCCAAAGTGGATTAAAAGTTATATAATTAATTTAAAAAGAATAAAATAATTATATGAATAAAATTTATATGGGTTCAAAACCATATTTGATTTTATTTGAATAAAGACAAATGCCCAAAATTAAGTGGATATTAAATCATATTACAATATTTTAAATAATTCAAAAAGAATTAGTTAACAACTAATGAATAAATAAAAACTACTAAAAAGGTTTGGCAAAAATTGGAATTCAAATAGAAGTTTGAAAACATATAAAAACCTTATTTAAATAAAGAATAGTGTCTATTTTAAATAAATATTTAAACGTAGAGAATATAAGAAAATATTCAAAAATGGACTTTAAAATACATTAATAAACAGTATTAAAAGCTACTGAAAGTTTAGAAGTGATTTAATAAAAATCTGAAATCAATTTGAGTTTGAAAACATTTAAATAAAAACAAAACAGAAAAATAGAAATAGAAAGAGAAAAGAAAACAGAAGAAAAAAAGAAACAGCCCAGCCCAGCTAGCCGAACAAGCCCATCAAGCCCACCCTCTCCCCGAACCGTTATTTCTCACTCGCGCACCTACCCTCCTCTCTCACTGACCCACGGACCCACGCCACATCAGCGCCATGTGAGCATCTTCTCTGCCACCCGCGACCAGTTCCTCCCCCCTCTCTCGCCCGTTTATGCCTTTGATTCTGTAGGTTTAATTTACCGTAATGACGTGTTAATTCAGCCATGCAACCTCGCCCATTTAAGCGCCCATGACTCCTCCCCATTTCCCCTCACTCGCCCCTCCCTCTCTGCCCCAGGGCTGCTCTGATTTTGAGCCACACCACCACAGCACCGACGACCTTCTCCGGCCAAATTCCGGCAACTCTGACCACCTCCCCGCTACTAGTGCCTACTAGCTTGCTCCCCATCTCTAGGCGCACCCTCCAGTACCCTCAGCTCGGCCGCGGGCGGTCCACAACGTCGGCAACAACCTCACCAGAGCGCCACCGTGAACTTCTCCAACTCCAGCGATCTCCCTCGGTATTTCCTGACCTCCCCCTCCCCTCTCATTGACACACGCATGTTCTACTCTCTCGCGCGCATCTGACGCACTTGTTGTCTTGATTTTCCGTGCCTTGTAACCTCGCCAACAAAGACGAACAGAAGCGCCCGACGCTGTCGTGAACTTCGGCGAGGAATCGCTAGTGACTCTGTGCGCCCCTTGGACTACGACGAACACCTCGAGCTTCAGCACGTTGCGGCAAACTCGGTGAGCCACCTCATCCTCTCCCTCGCTTCCTGGCTAATCTTTTAAAAATAGAAACTATCCTATTAGTTGTTTGAATTTGTAAATTGCATAACTTTGGATCCACATGACCAAATTTTTTAAATTTTACATCATTGGAATCAGCAAAAAGAAACATTTGCAACCATTCCCTTAGTTTAGTGTTTTGATTCTGGAAAATTAGTTGTTTTGCAGAAACATGTTTAGGAATATTTTGTGTATAAAATTTATTCTAAAAATATCTTTAGGGTAAAAAATTTTGCAAATGATTTTTTGAACCTACTAACCATAAAAACCAACTTTTGGATTTTAAAATATATTTTGTGACGCTAAGAAATTATTACTTTGAATAAAAAGCTTTTCTAGTTAAATAAAAATGGTGCTTGATTTAAAAATGATTTTTGAGTGAAACCCTTTGAAAATGGATTTGTTTAAAAACATTTTGACTCTAATTATTAATATTTGTGTTTAAAAGACATTTTGGATAACACTAGAAATTATTACTTTGATTTAAATCATTTTCTAGCAAGACAAAAATGATTTAAATGGCCCATTTTCACCAACTTGATTTTAAATGGTTTTGCCACTTTTATAAATGACTAATAGGTGTTTCAAAATGTTCATAACCTATTAGAAACCACCTTACCAAATAAAATAATCTTTTGCATGCTTGCATGCATTGTTTTCTTTTCTTTATTTTATATGATGAATTGTTTGAATGCTTTGTGCCTTGATTGAATTGTAGTGAACTTTGAAGAGTGTGACCATTGGAAGATCAAGGAGTGAATCTAAATTCTCTACTAAAAAGGCTAGTGGTGCTTCATATATTTTGTCCTATTATTTTCACTATGCATTAGTGATATTTTGAGTAGGACTTACATGTAATTTTCTAAGTATAAACTATGCCTTGGGAAATCCTAGTAGATGATGCCTTAGTAGATTTTCCCTAAGTTAAGATTCTTGCTACAAATATGCTTATCCTAGCTAGTAGAAAACAAGGGTGGATTATATTCATGCTATGAAATATTTTTAAGTCAATGACTTGTGTTTTGATTAATAAAACAAATATGTGAATGAATCACCTAGGTGGAATGGTGTGAAAGGTTTATGTTGAGTGGTTACACAGGGCCCCATATCTATGGCCTAACCTAGTGTATCTCACTTGTGGAAAGCCACCCAGGAACAAAGATATTTGAGATGTCAAATGTTGAGAAGCTTCAAGTGCAGCAACATGGCAATATGGGCTCTGCCTGGATCATATAGGTTGCAATAACTTAGCCAGATGGACAGTTGGTGGTAGGGGGTGATAGGTTTGGACCGCGTCCATTTTGGTCTAAAGGAAGGCTTCTGAAAGATCTTGTCTCGATGAATGTCGAGTCTTGTGGGGAAAGTGCACCACCTCTCGAGAGAGTAAAATCTAAGTACTTAGCCGTGTCCCCGGCAATGGACAATTTGAGCATCAAGACATGGAAGCTATCAAGGATCTCATCATCCCAATTTCTAATTTAAAAGCTTGTGGTTGAACAAGGATTAAAGGATCGCCAATGTCCATTGGTAGATGCTTTGGGTGATTTTGACAAAAAAACTTAGTGTTTTCAAAGGATAAGGAAAATCTATTTTGAGCAAAGCAATCCTAAGCTCCACTTAGCCAAATGCATATAGATGATAGATACCGCTATTTTATCATAGTATCACTTGCCAATACAATTCAAATGTATTGACCCTTGTGGCTGTAACTTATTATGTTGCAGGTTTGTTTGATGTTAGTGAAGTGTGTTGATAAGGATTACAGGTCTACAACCAACATGATTGCCTATGACAATTTGAAGATGAAGGACTCCATGCTATATAGATATTTCCGCTGCATTGTAATGTGATAGCCAAATGAGCTCTTTAAGATGTAATGAATTATTTTATTCCTGGTTATACAGTTGTATTATGACCTTTGTTTCTTGATATTACATCTTAAACTATGGATGCTAGCTATTGATCCAGGGACTAGCATTGTAAACATAGGGATCTCCACCTTATCAGGTTGGGACCTCTACACAAATGTACGCGTACCCCTTCGTTAAGTGATCTAATCAAATGCGCTGGATCTAGATCTAACGGCTCACAGCGGCTTGACCAAGAACTAGCGGCGCGTGTGGCTACAGCGGCGGCGATGCTACTGGCGGTGGCGTTCTGGCGATTGTAGAGGGGGATAGGGGCTACGCTGTGGCTTACCAGACTCGCGAATGCAGTGAAGCTCGACATGCAACATTTTTGGATAGGGGCGCACGGACACGGGCTCAGGATCTCACCGGAGTTTAACCTAGCTTCGGGTGTTCACTACAGGAGACAAAGGCGATGACCTAGGTCACCATAGGGCAAACAGAGGACATCAGTAGCTTCGCAAGGACATGACGAACCTACTCGTATGAAGCAGAGGTCGAGGGGCGCTTAGAAATTACCGTGATTGCTTGTCGGAGTGGAGCGGCGCTTCGATCGTTCACGAGGGTTGACGGGGACATCGACCTGGGGAGATTCAGGACAAACAAAAGATATGAGTGGATGCGCAAAGATCTGGCAATCACGCTCGTGTGAATGAGGGGCGGAGGGGCGCGTTAGACTCACCGGAATAGCTCGCTGGAGCGCGTCGGGAAGCGGCGGTGCGATCTTGATTGCGAGCAGCCTGGGGCGCTAAGAGGGGGCTTCGTGTGGGGAAATGCTCGCGGTGCGGTGGTGCTTATGTAGCCAGAGCAGGGGCGACAATTAAGCGAGGAATCAATGGAATTTAATCGAAATCAATTGCAGCGTCACTTCGAGGAAGAAATGGCAGAGCAGGTCGTCGCGTGGGAATTTGGGGACGACGAGCTGAGGTGGCAGTGGGCCGTGTCTATCAGCGAGTGGGTACAGCAAGCGCGGGTGAGAAAGAGGGGGAAGGGGAAATGGCCGGGTGGACTTAGTGGGCTGCTTCTGCTGCTGGGCTGAATAGGTGGCGCCGCGCCTTTTCTTTTTCCTTACACTTTTTCTTTTTCTATTTTGATTTTCAGGAATCAAATTCAAACCAAATTCGAATGGGTTTAAATTCAAATCTCCTCTAGATTTTTTTATTGTAAAACAACCAATTAATTGTGTAACAACATTACTGCTTACTCCAAGGTACTTTAACCCGTTGATAAAATAAAATAAAACCATGCCTTAATTAAATATATATAATAGGCATATGAATGGTTTTAGTTTTGATTTTTGTTTTGAAAATCTCTGTGTAAGCTTTGCATAAGCCTTTAAACATTTCTGACTAAATCAAGGCATTCTCATACTTTGGAAGTAGAAATAAAACCATTGCCTTTCTTGCATAAAATAATAGGCACATAGATGGTTTCTGGTTTTGAAATCTTGTTTGAAAAATACCAAATGCTTATGAATGCATGAATGATATGAAGACTTTTCAAATTATGATTTTTGGGATGTTACAATGCTTGACGAAATATAAGTTGGCAATCTCATGTCCCTTGAATATGAGGGCCACTCCTCATGCATACTCAACTTTGGGCCTAGGTAAGTTCTTGTCATTGTAAGTATTTGCATATCATTGAGAACAGCCAACAGGGTACCCCTTGCACATGGTACAGGAGCTTTCCCATAACCAAAATGACAAGGCAAGCAGAAAATGAGCATCTCAGCAATCTTTTTATTTATCATATGCATAGCTTTTTATTGAGGATGCTTCATAGATGACTCACTATGGTGATGCTGCAAGTTTCCACCATGATTAAGCATGGCTTAGGCTAGCGGCCCAGGTATTTCTCTAACACAGAATACAAACTCCATGGACTTACAAGTTCCCTCTTTATTTCACACTGTTGACATCCATAGACAAAAGAGCATGATATCAACTATGTACAGAGTACAAGTGCAATGTTGAAAATGTTCCCTGTGACAGCACGGTTCTGCTAATTCCAACGTATAGATGCAAGCATATACAACTTCGATGTTCACAATGGTTCAAGTCTATTAGGGGCAAAGAAATAAAGTGTCACATCAAGTTCGTGAGAGATTTACTAACTAGTTTTCACATAACAAAATACTTTTTAATTCGAAAGGTAGATGAATCTTGAGAATTTGCTAGGAATAGAAAAAGCTACTAGGTAGATATGGTGGACACAAGTGGCAAAAGTTTTGGTTCGAGGGGTTTGGAAACGTGAGAAGTATGCCTTCTCGAAACAGGTTTTTGGCTAGCAAGGCTGGGTAGCAAGCTAGAGAGTTGAAAGAAACAAGCAAACATACAAGTAATAAAGCCAAACATGCAATCTTCCTTGAAGACACAAAAGAATCTTAAAAAAAGAATACTAATCTTATGAGCCAACAAGAAAGAAAATAAATGATACAAAATACCTGTAAGCTTTTTCTTTGTTTTTGTCTTTCATAGTAATGCTACTGACCAAAACTCGATTTGCCAAAACCAATTTAGATCCACTTGATGATCCCAAAGTGGTGCCAATATTGATCAACAAGATCCATCATATAATAGAGATTGCAAACTAAAATAAGAAGTGCAAAAAGTAAAAGATGAGACTTCTCATTAATATTCCAATAAAGGCACTCACACCAAGGGATACATAGATAATTAAATAAAGGAGAGATACTTCCACATGCAAACCAAACTATAAGATAACCCCTCTACCATAGATATGAATACACTAAAAAGGTAAAAGATAAAAGATAATGGTGGTGATACCGCGGCACTCCCCCAAGCTTGGAACAAGCCAAGGGGATGCCAAACCTGATGACGTATTACTCCTTTGGTGGTGGTGTTCTCTTGATAAGCTCCTCAATGAGTTTCTTAAAATACTCCATATTGAAGGTCAGAGTACGAATTAACTCCAAATTATGCTCAATGCAGCCCATGATCAACTCAGACCGAGGATCCCAGTCCTTGTTATTCTTTCTCCATTCTTCCAAATTAGAGTGTTTCTTCCCTGCACAGTTAGAACAAGGGGAACTAGGAGGAAGTGTGCGTGCAGCGAGGATATGACGCGGAGTTCTCCCTCCTGTAGAGATACGTGTCGTCATATTAAGCTTGGTAGGTCTTGCCACCAAACCAATGCTTGCGACGGTAGCGCGAGTGTCCGGTTGCTTGTACTCCTCCATGTCACCTTCATACCCTACCGAAATATCCTCCTCCTTGGGGACTTGAGGTTCTTCTTCCTCGGGTTTCTTACCTTTTTCGTTGGCGGAGGCCATGGTTCTCTAAACTTGAGAAGATTTCCTGACAGAAATAGATCGAAATAAAAACACGACGAGAACACGATGCAAGAACCTTGGGGAATCCGGGGGTTATATATTACGAAGTTTCAATGCATAAGGAAGGTTTTGATACGGAAACAAAGCGGATACGGAGTTCGAGGGGGAGACACCCCCCTCAGGCGTGGCCAGGCTAGGCCCGCGCCTGGGGTGGGTTTGTCCACCCCGGGATCCGTTTCCTCTTCAGTTCTGTCTCGTAACTTCCCTATTCAAAGACGAACTCTATAGATTCCTTTTCTCTTTCTCCTGAAAATTTCCTTCTTACAAAACAATTGCACAAACTCAATGACAACATTAGTGTAAGAAAAAACAATAAACCTTTGGTAAACACTTCAACTGAAAACCCACCAAAACAAAAGCTTCTGTAAGAGGTAAATGCAAATGATGGCAGAAATCTGTCAAAACAGACCAACAGGTAAAGATTGATTTTTTCAAAGACCTTCTGTTGCTCAAATCAAAAAGTGCAGAACTAATGAAAGTTGGGTAACAACTTGGAGGACAAGATCAGAAAAATACATCTCCATCCAAAATACTGAGCTCCCTCATGAATTTTTACAATGCAGCACAAAATCTGTCTCAAGACAGCCACTTTTCACAACTCCTCTACTTCACAAAAGTAGTTGAACTTGACACAAAAACTAAAACAAAAAGGATAAGGAGCGGTTATTATAGAGGTAATTACTTCCAAGACTCAGCAAAACTCTTTGATTATCTCCAAACAAGTACTTTTCTTTAGTGCCTTTAAGTTAGGCTTGAAACTTCCAAAGATGCTCACATAGGATAAATATATCTGGAGTGAAAAAGAGCATCAAGAAGCAAATAACCAACACACTTGAGTCTAACCCACTTCCTATGCATGGGGGTATCATGAGAAAACGAATTATTGAAACAAAAAGCCACTAGCATAGGAAGACAAAACATATGCAACTTTAAAGCTTTCAACATAAAACGAGGAAACTTAACATCATTGAGATGCATAAAACCATGTTTCCCTCTCTCAAAATAACTTTCAGTAGCACTATGAATAAAGTTGACAATATAACTATCACTAGAAACAACTTTATCATCAGAATAAGCATACTTACTATCATTAAAAAGAGGTCCAAGGTCATAAACCGGATCAATATAAGCAAGTTGTTCCATCCTGAAATCTTTATTAGGCAAGCTATTTTCACAAGGAGCTTTAGCAAATTTGGAAAAGTTAAACTCATAAGAATCACCATCAAACTTAGTTAAAACTTTTTCCTTCCTACAATCAATAATAGCTCCACAAGTGTTCAAGAAAGGTCTACCAAAAATGATAGGAGAAGTTTTGCTAGCTGCTGAATTAAGCACTAGGAAATCAGCACGATACTTAATCTTACCACAAACAACCTCCACATCTCTTACAATGCCAATGGGGCAAATGGTTTCCTTATTAGCAAGGTGGATAACCACTTCAATGTCCTCAATCTCACAAGGACCAATCTCATGCATAATTTCCCTGTAAAGCTCATAAGGAGTAGCACTAGAACTAGCACCAATATCACATAAACCATAGTAGCAATGATCACCAAATTTAACAGAAAGCACATGAACACTAGCTTTTCTAGCCTTACTAGGATGAGAGATAATATTAGAAATGTCTTCACAGAAGACAATGTTCTCATCCTCTCTATTTCTAGTGATAGTGTCTTTCACAATAGCTACCACAGGTTCAACATTCAATTGCTTACCAGGCTCCACAGTTTTCATTGTACCTTTTTTGTTTGCACTAATAATCATATAATACTCCTTTATCTTGGTTGGGAAAGGCATTTTCTCAGCATGAGGTTCAGGAACAATATGATTAGTAGTACAAACTTGAGTACTTCTAACTGGAACATGACTAACAACATGTTTATACGGAGCATGGTACTTATTCCACTTCTTCTTGCGAATTTCTGTGTAAGAGGTGAAGGCCTTAAAACAGTTGGCAATACTTTGTGAATCAAGACCAAACTCATTGCTAATATCACGAAAGTTATCAGTTCCCATAAAAGATTTAATGCATTCATAATCATAGTTTATACCTGAATTTCTTCCTTTGTCATTCTCCCAAGCCTTAGTGTTATCTTGAATACGGTCTAAGAGGTCCCATTTAGCTTCTTCCTTCATACGTGTGAATGATCCAGCACAAGAAGCATCTACTAAATCTTTATCATGAAGGGGAAGCCTAGCATAAAAGTTATTGAGAATAATATTGTTAGGGAGTTCATGAATAGGACATTTAAGCATTATTAACTTCAATCTCCCCCAAGCTTGAGCTGTACTCTCTCCATCAAGAGGACAAAAGTTATATATAATATTTCTATCCTTATGAATTTCACTAGGAGGATAAAATTTAGAATAAATGAGAGATGCCATCTCTTCCCATTCCATGGATTGTCCATTCTTCAGTAGCTTATACCATTCTTCAGCTCTCCCTTTCAAGGATATAGAGAGTAAATTCTTCTTCACCTGTTCAGTTGTGATACCTGCACACTTAAACAACCCGCATAATTCATGGATAATAAGCAAGTGATCACCAGGATGGATAGTTCCATCACCAAAATAATAATTATCCATAACACGATTAACAATACTTGTAGGTATCTTAAAAAGGATCTATCTCAACAGGAGGTGGTTCATCTACTACCCTGGCGGTGGTAGTAGTTTTCCCAAACAGAAAATCAAGTGGGTTATCCATATTGGAAACAAGGTAACAAGCAGTAACAAAAGCAATACTCATAGTAAAAGTTTCCCTTACCAGTTCCACTCTTCAATAGCGCTTCACTCCCCGGCAACAGCGCCAGAAAATAGTCTTGATAACCCACAAGTATAGGGGGTGTATCGTAGTACTTTCGATAAATAGGAGTGTCGATCCCAACGAGGAGCAGAAGGTGCTAAATAGTGGTATGGAGGAGGAAATCCCATGTGAATACTTAGCAAACGGATTTTTAGTGGTTTTCTGACAAGGCAATAAAACAAGGAGCAAGTAACAAGAGTAACGAACAAACGGAGCAAGTGTCCCAATCCTTTTGTTAGCAAAGGACAAGCTGGTGGAAATACTTACAGTGACAAAATGTTCTCGAGGACACATGGGAATTCTGACAAGTGCTTTCGCTTCAAATAGCTGAGTACTCTTGTTTGGTGTTTGTAAGTGTTGTGTGGGTGAACCTGTGCTAACATACCTCCCTTCCTAGGACTAATACATACTTGTGATTAAACCCCGTGCAAACATCCGTAACTACAGGAAAGTAATTAAGATATAAATCTAATCATAGCCTTAAACTCTGAGATCCTACACTCCCTTGTGCAAAGGTGTTCTAACGGGGGTTCAGGTTTCTGTCACTCCGACAACCCCACGATTACTAGCCAAATACACAATGCATCCCCCTAGGCCCATAAAAGGTGAAGTGTCATGTAGTCGACATTCACATGACACCACTAGAAGAATAGCACCATAACTTAAATACTAAACCATTGAATAATAACTCATCACAAATTCGCTACTAATAACATGACTTCTCCCATGTCCTCAAGAACTAGACGAACTACTCACAAGACATAATATGGATCAAGATCAAAGATGATATGATAATGGATAACAATCTGAACATAAACAATAATCCAATGGTTCCACTCACAAGCATCAACTACAATAGTAATCAACACCGAGAAAGTTTTCCCTAAGAACTAAATCAACATCCAACACAATTGTTACAGCGGGACGGAGTGGTGATGATGTTGCTGGTGGAGATAATGGTGTGGATGATGATGATGATGATGATATCGATGAATCCTATCATGATGACGGTGTTGATGGCGACGGTCTCCCCTCTCCGGGAAGGAATTCCTTCAGCAGAAATCTATCTGCTGGAGAGATCTTTCTTTCTCGATGATTTCCGCCCCCCCAAAGGTGGCGGAAATCTATCTGTGGTCACTCCCCTGGCCTTAGGGTTTTGTAGGGAATATATAGGCGAAGAGGCGGAGTCGGAGGCCGGGCAGGTGGGCCACACCTGCCCTAGACGCGGGGTCAGGTGGGCCCACGCCTAGGGGGTGTGGGCCCCCTGAGGCCCTTCTCCGTCCCTCCTTCTGGCTCCCTCATTCTTCTGGTAAAATAATATGTTTCCATATTTTTCTGGTATTTTTTTGATCTTTGCGAAATTGCACCGAAACGCCTTCTTTTCCATCAGAATCCAGACTCCGGCAGTGTATCCTACAAGAATCATCCAACATGCATAAACATATGAAAATCCATAAGTAATACCTCATAATAAGACAAACATCAATGAATAGAGGTAAATTATGATATAGAAAGGTGATGCAAATTGGGCATATCACATAGTCTCTTTTCCTTGGAGTGAACTATTCGATCAGCGTTCCAATAGTCAGCACTGATGTTGCCCAAGGATATCTAACAATAAGAAACTTTGTCCACACATCACACTATGCAATATGCCTTTACGAGCCACCGCATCCTGAAATATGCCGCTTTAGTCTGAATGTTATAGACGCCTATGTTAGTTTCTCAACAAACACTGCCTTCTCATCAGATAATATGCTAAATGAATGCATTAACCCTTCATTCGTGAAGACTCCGCTTTGGTTCATCCCAAGATTCGCTAATGCCCTCGATTGGAACCAGTCTGGCGGTGCATTTCAAAAATAAAAAAGGCCATGTGTCCACTGTATTTGCTACTGAAATGTTCAACAGTACCGGAGTAGTAATCCGTATGTAATGGGAGTAGCTCCCAGTTGGTTATTGAACTATTTCTTATGTACTATTCCATATGGAGTAGTATGATTTGTAAGATAGTTTTATGACCTTGTATATTTACTTGATTAAACATAATTTTGTACACAATCTCCGTTTAATACAGTATATGTAGTACAAAGTACTCCATAAGTTGACCTATACGTCTGACTAGCACACTACATGCAGCGAACATTATGATGAGTGTCCCCAGTCTCCAGGTCATAGCACAAGTTGTACTATACATAGTATTCTCTGTCCCATATACGTATACGATTATAGAGTGTGGCATACTTACTAAAGTACTAGTACTAGTGAATAGAAACTGGTCAAGCTGATGCGACCAGACACTAACTACAGTAGCCGCCCACAAGTTCCCAAGCATCGCCATAGCAAACACGCCACTGATAGCTATGAGATTCGACAAACTTTTGATGGTTCTTATTGATGGTTTTTGTCTGGATTTGATGGTTTTCTATCTTTACATAACGCTAATACTTCGGTAGCGAATAAAACTTGGTTTCCTATACGTGTTTCAGGTTCTGAATATCAAAAGAGGGTTTTAACAACAGAAATACAATATTCGGGCGAAAACAAGCAAGTCTCTTTTTGGAAGCAGTCGAGGAAGGCAACCAGTAGGTTTAACGACCAACTATATCGCGGGAACATTTTCTTAGGCCGTATAGTTGCCCCGCCTTCGTCTTGTCAAAAGGAAGAACTTTCAAGAAGAGCCCAAGACAAAAACAGAACACAGTAGCCGTTGTTCCATCCGGAAGGGAGAAAAAAGAGATCCGGAGAAGGGGAAGACGTTCTTCATCTCTCTCCACTATCTTCGACCTCCTAGCCACAACACCCCCATAGCCATTACTTTTACTTGAGAGAGAGATCTTCACCTTGCAAGATTAGGGTTTGAGATTGTTTCTTCCTATCTTGAATTGTGTTGGATTGATTTTATATTCTTATTGTGGATGTCCACGGTAATATCGAGAAGAACTCCCTTTATTTAATTATATTGATCATGCTTTCTTCTCTCATGTGTGAGTAAGTTCCTTTGGGCATGGGAGATGTAGGGGGTTGGTGAGATGCGATGTGCCTATATATTTTCCATTAGTTTGTGATTGATTTTAATTACTATATTATGTGTGCTTGACTATTTGTGGGATGCCCAGTGCTTGTTGTCTAATTAAGGGCCCAAAAAACATGATGCTTTGTTTTACATAGATAAGATCTTGTTCGCTAGCGAACCGGTGACCCCCAAGTGACACGGGGATATCAATGGAAAACTAGTTTGACTCAAGAATCACGAGGAACCACCGTGCTTATTGCATTAGTCTGATACAAGGAGCTTAATTGCTAAGCAACCTGAAGGATCTTAATCGTCTAGTGACTGACCATGGTTTTTGTAATATACTAGTAGGATTATTGAAGTTGGGATGAAATCTTCCAAGAGGAGTTCTAGCTAATTATCGGTTACTCGCCTACACATATATTTATAAGATTATAATTTTTACATCTATCACTCATCCACCTGGCACATTCACTATCACCATGAACTGTATTTCCCTGTGCCTACTTTGTCATCTGCCGAAAATAACAAAACAATCGAATCGTTCTTTACTTTTATGCTTTTTATTTCTAAAGTTTATATTTTAGTTTTATTTAAATACATCTAGTTTATTCCAAATCTTATTTTTATTTCAATACTTGCATTCAATTCACTCGAGGACCTGTGAAAACTTTGAGTGCGACAGAGACTTCATCTATAAACACTTTCCTTTGGGCTCCCTGTGGGATCGATATCTTAACTTCAAAACTAGCTACAAACGATCTGTGCACTTGCAGTCATCAAGCTATTTTCTGGTGCCGTTGCCACAGAGCTAAGCGCTAAGTGTTTGTCTCTTGAAATTTCAGGTGTTACTACTACAAAATGGTCTCCCTAGGAGAGAAAGGGTCTACACGCTCTGGTAGGACCTATCTGCCAGATTATTTTGATCGCGTGCCTGTTTAAAGGCGCGGAGAAATTATTGAAAAACATTTGAGATCAAATAAGGTTGAAGTTGTAAACCTGAGTGATTTCATGGAAATCATGTCCATTCACAGGATAACTCCAAAGAAACCTGAGAAACCTCTTCGAGAATACAGTTTTCCAAATTCTGCTTATGTTAAACAACCAATAGAATTCCCTAATCCTCGAGTTAGAGAACATAGATTTGATGGTGAGATTATTAAAAATTTGCAGGAAAAATCTTTCAATGGAAGGGAAGATGAAGACCTATGAAGACATCTTAGAGAGTTCGATGATGTGATAATATCAATTGGAGCAAAAGGTTTGCCTAGAGATTTCTCCCGTCTATAATTATTTCGTTGGTCTCTTAAAGGTAAGCTCTAGACTAGTTATATTCTTTTCCTCATCATTACATTAAATGCTGGGAAAACTGTATTGTTAAATTCATAAACAAATTTAATCCTTTTACATAGGTAACTAAAATTAGAAATAATATAGGAAACTTCATTAAGAACCTGGGAGAAAACAACCCACAAGCTTGGGATAAATTTTGGGAATGATCAATAGTATTCCTAATCATGGTTATTCTTAATCCACTGTTTTCCACTTATTTTACCACAATCTTAATACTGAAGAGAGTTGCTCGACCTATCAGCAGGAGGATCGATAAATACTTTAACTACTAAAGCCTGTTTGGAATTGATGTCCATTAGGGATAAGAATGATTTTGGTACTAAGTTGGAAAGAGGGATACTTTGTATAACCACTAATCTTATGCCTGAAGTATGCAAAACAATGAAAGAAAAAGGTATACCTTCTGAACAAGTTTAGGAAAATAATATTGATCTGTTATAGATTTTTACTGAAGAAGATGAAAATAGAAAAGTTTTTCAATAATTAAAACATCGACATGCCAATTCTCATAATAACCTGCATAAGCAATTTCACAGACATCAAAAGATTTTGGCTAGACTGACGGAAAATTATGATGAGATTGGCAATAAATTAAATTATTTCACAAGTACCTTAGTACGATTGAAACTCAATGTGAACAAATAGCATCTGGATATCCAATTTTTATTTAAGATGATATAGATATTCCTTTTCCTACTAATGTTGTTACAAGGAGAGGTGCAGCTATTAAAGGACCATTAGGACCACTAGAATATGAAGCTGAAAAAGATCGCAGGGAAAAATCCTGTCTCGAAGCAAGCCAAGAAGATGACACACAGGTGGATTCTCAAGATCAAACTGGTCAAGAAACACCAGATCAAACCTTGGAGAAGCAAAACGATGCAAAGGATGACCGCTATGACTATGATGCGGATACAGTTGATCCAAGAGAAGAAAATGATATAAGAAATGAAGATGAAGTTGTTGTAGTAGAAAAGAAGAAAAGCGATAAGTAGAAACAAAAGAAAGCAACTAAAGAGCCTGATCCCCCACAAAAGGTAAAATACAAAGATAATAAAGGTGAGCCAAAACTTTCATATCCAAATCGTAAAAATAAAGAACCAGATCAGGTAAGCTATGATCTTTCAAAAAGGCACTTACTGATCTTCGTCTAGAAATTCCATTTGCGGATGCAATAAAAGTTCCTACCTATTCTAAATTTCTCCGTGATATTCTTAATAGAAAGAAGAAATAACTAAAATCGTTGTGATGGTGACTAGTTATCCTGCTAATGGGAAGTTATTGACTAAATCGGGAGATCCCAGAATACCAACTATTTCATGCTCAATATGCAAAACTGATATTCACAATGCCTTGCATCATTTAGGTGCAGGAGTAAGTGTAATGCCATATTCCCTCTATAAAAGGTTAGGATTATGTAACATCCCAATTTTGGCAACCCTGATTTATTGTCAAAAAGGTAAAAATCAGGAGGAACAAAAAAAATCTTGCTAAGTGTTGCATTGTTGCTTACTTGTTTACTTGTGTGCATGCAACTGATTGTGTATTAGATGATATACTCCTTACCTCAACCCTATTTGACAAAAACTATTTTACAAAAGAGATGTCCTAGCTCATCTTTTATATTCTCAAATGTTCTGGCATTTCAAACTTGAGCCAAAATGATTTTTCCATGACAAAATGTTTTACTAGTTTGTATTAACAAAACTATGGAGACCTATATATAATCTCCATATGTTTTCAATATAGAGCATTCAACTACTCTTATCTCTAGATTTTCCAAAAAAAACCTTTTCTGAAACCTTTTCATTCCAACCTTGGTAGAAATACTAAGAGGTGCTTACCTTACTTAAAAATGCAACCTCTTCAAAACACCCATGCTTACCTCAAGCTATACTTGATGGTAACCTTATTAGTATTAGATTGTTCAGCAAGATGAATTGCCTGAATATGCTGATTATCTTGTCTGCTTAGGAACTAGTGTAAGCTAATCTAGTAGCTCATCTTGTAGGATCCAACCTGTAGTAGAGATCACCAATCCCAAAATCAAGCATCCAAATCTGGATCCATTTCAAGTCACTCAAGTGACCCTCTAACCTACTTGAACAGATCAATCCTGAGCTAATCCTGGATATTAGCATCCAACTCACTAAAGACCAAATACAATCATGAATTCCCTTTAATCAATCTATAATTCAACATCATACACTTGATCACAAGAATAAACCTTGCATCCTCTCCAATTGTTTCCCTCTTGCATACTAGTCCAAATCCACTAAACTGCCAAATTTGGCCAAGTGTGAAATCCTTATCTAGATTCAATCTTTGGAACTCCAACCACTCCAACCTGTGTGCATTCTTGAGAATGTACTTTATCCATCTTGTAGTACATATTTATTACTACCAAAGCCCACTCTTACCCTTGGCTAAGTCATTCCTGTACCCACTCATCCATGATGATTTTGTAGTCAAGATAATAATCTTTTCTATAGATCTTGTCATCTTTCCTACTTCGGCAGAAGCTCACATCCTTGGGCAATTTCCCCTTGACCAACTCTTTGCATGGTTGTGAGATACTAACCATGGTCTATAAATCCATCTATCACTTGTTTCCATTGGAGCCTTGTGCTTCTTAAACCTACATGGTTTATGAGGCATCATAACACATCTGTTATGGCAACCTTGTTTTCAACAAAGTTTGCCATCACTCCTAGATCACCTCAGTTACAACCAAGCCTAAATCCAGGTTGCATGATAATCTATATAACCTGGACTAGCTATCCATCTATCCCTTGAACCAAGGTGATCACTAATCCAACCATGTTTAGGTGGCATAAAAATATCAAAACCCTAGATTTCCCCCAAATATAGTTTCTTCCAATTTCACCATAATACTTCAAACCCAAGCGGACAATGATGGATAAATCAAGTTTACATCATATACCTTGGAGATAATAATTCACAAAATAATTGCCATAATTATTTGGATCCTAAAACTATTTAAATTCCACTTTTGGCAAAACCCTAAGAAACTTTGTCAATAAAGGCAAGTTTGTTTTTCTCCAAATCACTTTGCCAACTCAAGGCACATTTGTGTAGAGGTACCAATCTTTAATAAGGTAGAGATACATGTGTTTACAATGCTAGTCCCTAGATCAATAGCTAGCACCCATAGTTAAGATGTAATATCAAGAAACAAAGGTCATAATACAACTTTATAACCAGGAATAAAATAATTTATTACATCTTACATAGCTCATTTGGCTATCTCATTACAATGCAGCAGAATATGACTATAGCATGGGGTCCTTCATCTTCAAAGTGCCACAGGCAATCATGCTGGTTGTAGACTTGTAATCTGTAACATCCCTAAAATCATGTTTCAAACTCATGCATATCATCCATGCATCCATGATCATATGAGTTTCTTTTCAAACAAATTATTTCAAAACAGAAGCATTTATGCTTATCATTTCATGTAAGTTGCTCTAGCCTTAGTGCTACCTTTCAATAAGAAGAGTGCTTGATTTGTTCAGTAAGGTTTGAATTCAAACTTAGGCACCATCAAAAGTTTGAACAAAGTTTCAAAACAAAATAAGTAAAATAAAACCAATACTATGCCTATTATATATATCACATAAAGGCTTGGTTTTATTTTTATTTTCATTTGACCAAAGTGTTTTGATTGAATAGAAGTGTTTGACACACATTTGAGTGCAAGGTTTGCAGTATAAAAACCTAGAGAAGATTTGAATTCAAACTCATTTGATTTGGGTTTGAAAATCATTTCAGAAAATCAAAACAGAAAAAGAAAAGGAGAAAAGAAATGGAAAAAGGCCAACGCTACCTATCTGGCCCAACTTCGAATCCAGCCCAGTTAGCCCACCTGGGTTCCCCCTCTCTCTCTCACTCGCGAACGAACCCCAACATGTCACTGACGCCAGGACCCCACCCCCTCTCTATTTGATTCGCTGGCAAGTGGACCCACTGCCACGTCAAGTTCGTCGTCAATCTCGCGTTGAAGACCTGGTCGCCATGGCCGTTTCTTCCCCGACGCAAATGCGCTTAATTGGCGTTGATTGCTCGCGAGATTTTCGCCCCTGCTCCGCCTACTTAACCCCCACCTCTCTGCGACCATTTCCCCCCACTCAGCGCTTCCACATCGCCACCAGGCTGCCCACAATCGCACTTGCGCCGCCGCTGTACCGAGCCACTCCGGCGGGAGATTCTGGTAAGCTCCGACCACCCCTCTGCCTCTGGTTCAAACGAGCGTGACTGTCACGTCCTTGTGCATCTGCTAACACCCATGGTTTTCCTGCTCGTGACTCAGGTCGCCGTCCTCGTTCACGCCCGCAACCACCAGAGCCGCCACTCGATTCCGACGAGCAATAGCGGTAAGAATCGAGCGCCCCTTGCCTTCCCTTTGGTACTGACTTGTTCGCCAGACCCTTGCGCATCTCCTAAACCCTCTGGCTTGTGCTAGGTCGACGCAGAGCCTCGGCAACGACCTCGACAACAAGCAACAGACGCCGCCCGCAACTCCGACGAGCTCCAGCGACTGTGTCCGTGCGCCCCTTGCCAAGCCGTCGCCAGGTTGAGCATCAGCACATCATCGTCACGTTTCTGGTAAGCATCTCCGACGACCCCAGAGCCACCTGTAGCGCCGCGCCGCTGTAGGCAGAGCTCGCCGCCGCCGGTAGCCACCGCCAGTGCCGCTCAGCTTTGGTCGTTTGATCCAGGGCCGTTGGATCTGGATCCAGCGCGCGAGATTAGATCACTTAACGAAGCGATATAGTTAGATCACAGACCCGATCCTGAGCGAAGCGGTACGGGCCAATTAGATTAAGACGCGTGGCAGCTGTTTGGATTTAAAAACAGGATTTGAATCTATTAGAAATTTGATTTTGTTTTGGCTATAACTTTTGATCCCCACGTTAGAATTTGACAAATTTTATATCAATGGAATCAGGAGAACAAGCCCTTTCTAATTATGCAATGTTTTTAATGTTTTGCTTCTGTTAAATTGGTTTATTTTGCAGAAACTTGTGTAGGGCTAATTTGAGTATATGAATTGTTTAAGAAATGATTTAGGGATTAAATATTTGTTGTTTGGCAAGTTTTTAACTTGTTTATGAACCAGTACTGTACACCCAATTTGTTGAGTTTTAAAAATCATCACATATCATATTGCATGCATCCATATATTTTTGTTTGTATATGTTTTGTATGTAGATTTTGGTGCTAGTGATTGTGATTGTGAGGAGTGTAGCTACTCTCCAAACTACCAAGGCAAGTGGTGCTTCATGAATATTCTTATCCCTATGTTTTCTACTAAGCATTACAAATATTTTGCTAGTCTTGCATGCTATGTTTTGCTTATATGCCATGTTGGGAAATCCTAGTAGTTGTAGAAGTGCTAGGAAATTTCTAAGTTAAGATGCTTATCTATGCCATGCTTAGCCTAGCTAGTAGCAACCAAGGGTTGGTGAAATATACATACTATGTTGAAAATATTTCTAAGTCTTTGGACTGGTGTTTTGCCTAATAAAACAACTAAGTAAATGAAACACCTGGGTGGAATGGAAGGAATGGTTTATGTTGAGTGGTTACACAAGGCCCATTTCTATGGTTTACCTTGTGTATCTGACTTGTGGAAAGCCACCCAGGAACAAAGAGATTTTAGTGGCCAAGTGTTAAGAAGCTTCTGGTGTAGCCACTTGGCAATATGAGCTCTGCCTGGATCACATAGGTTGCTAGAACTTAGCCATTTGGACAGTTGGTGGTAGTGGGATGATAGGTTGGAACGCGTCCATTTGGTCTAAGGGAAGGCTTCTGAAAGGTCCTGTCTTGGTGAAAATCAAGTCTGGTGGGGAAAGTGCACAACCTCTGCAGATGGAAGAATCTAAGTACTTAGCCATGTCCCTAGAAAAGGACAACTTGAGCATCAAGACATGGAAGCTATCAAGAATCTCCTCATCCCAATTTCTACGTAAAAACTTGTGGGTGAACAAGGGTGAAGGACCTCAATGTCAATTGATGGTTCCTTGGGAAAAGTTTTGACAAAGAAGAACTTAGTGATTTCAACTAATAGGCAAAACCTATTTTGAGCAAAGAAAGCCAAGTTACACTTAGCCAAATTGCATATAGTATCTAGTCAACCTAAATTATACTAAGGTATCACTTGCCAATACTATTCCAATGTATTGACCCACTTTGGCTATAACTTGTGATGTTGCAGGTTACTCTGATGAGGATTAGGAGTCATGAGTCTACACTCAACATGTTTGCCTGTGGCACATGAAGATAAAGACTTTTATTATTTGCTTATTCCAAACTCTTGTACTAGGCCTGTGGCCTTGGAGTTGTAAAGACTATGTTTGTCTCTGGAATGACTATAATAATGACCTTTGTTTCTGTGTACTCCATCTTAAACTGTGGATGCTAGCATTGATCCAAGGACTAGCATTGCAATCACAGGGATCCTTTTCCTTTATAAAGGAGGGATCTTACAGATGGTATCAGAGTCGACCCTCGCGGTTAAACGGGCGTGTGCTGGTCAGTGGCGGACATGTGGCGCATGGCGCGTGTGGCCCGGAGTGGACACGGCATGGCACATGTGCCGGCACTGGACGCACAGACGTGTGCCAAGAGGGGACGTTCCTGGCTTGTGGTTGATCGACGAGGACATCGATCTTCTAAGGGTGGGTGTATGTGAGACCCTGGCGCATGGCTCAATAGGATTGATAGGAAACCCATACCAACAAGTTGCAACTTCTTTTCCGGAAGCTCATTCGAAAAGAACTCTAAGGTTAAGCGTGATTGGCCTAGAGGAATTCTAGGATGGGTGACCGACCAGGAAGTGGGTAACCAGGTGCGCATGAGTGAGGACAAAGTGTGTAGAAAAGACTAGTGTTGGTCTGTGGGGCTAGTCTAGATATCCTATTGAGCTGCCAGAAGTTACAGCCGTCGGTCCGGGGTGGCCAGGGGTGTTACAAGTTGGTATCAGAGCACTGTGTTGCATGTAGGATTATGACCCTAGGATTGGAAACCACTAAGGAAAAAAATTTGTCAACAACTTCTACACTTGTCTATTCTTCTCGTAAACTTTTCTATTCTTCTTTCTCATCTCTAATTGTAGATGAACTCCATCAACGAAGCTGTGAGGAAAGGACCACTCATGACAATGACTTTGGAGTGTGAGACAGAATTCCCCAAGGCTCTCAAGGACCTCATGGTTGCAATGGAAATACATGGTGCAGCTGTGTACAAAGGTTTTCCTGTGATGGATGAAGGAGTTGAGTACTGGTGGGTGCAACTTCACTTGTATAAAAACAAGGAAGACAACCACAAGGACTCAGGATTCTGCATGTTCACCAATTCAGTGATGCACCCTACATTCTTTGACTCAGCAAGGGATGCATCTTGGAAGACCATCAAAGAACTTGGTGAAAGAGTCAAGTGCAGAATGTTCAACATCCAAAATAGCTTAAAAGAAGAGAAGAAACATACCCAAGAGTTGGAGGCTACCAACCAAACCTTAAGAGGAGACATTATAGACTTAGTGATGGAGTCATGTGAACAAGATAGACTGATTGCTTCTAGAAACATTGTGTTAGCCAATAGATCCAGTGAGATAGAATTGTAAACGTACTTCGTTAGTTGGACCACCACTTATCACCTTATTTTCCAAATGTTGCTTAAAATAAGTTGAACCTTGGTTGTTGTAATGGATCCATGTATGCCATGACTTGTGTGTTTTGATTTCCAAGGATATGTATGTGATGTTTTACCTTGTGTCTTATCTTGAATTGTGTTGTTCTAACTTTTTCTATCTTATAAATAGATGCCTAATGTTACCATCAGCACTGTTGAGGAGTTCCAGGGAACTCGCTTTGGTCCTCGTATTGTTGAGCTTACTACTTTGCTCAATCTCCCTCTTCCTACCATCATGGTGCTTCCCCTCACCAAGTTTGAGAGGAAAGATCTTTGGGGTTTCAAGGTCAATCAGCCCGGACGCCAGACTGAGCCTACCACGGAGGGTATCATCTTCAAGCTCATGCACGATGACAAGGAGAGAGGCCTTGAGGTAGTCATGCAGGATCTGATAGGACGTCTGCTAGGGAGACACTCTCGATAGGTTAGAGGTACTCACTTTCACGTCTTCGGTAGACGTGATGAGGATGGAGAGTCCATCGACTTCGAGGACACTTCGAGGGAGACAGCGGAGCCGATTCGCCTATACCTCCAGGACTTAGAGGCTCTCATTAGGCACGTGGACTCTGATAGGACCAATGTCATGCTCAACAATGACGAACTCCAGGTGCAGCTTCGCGAGAAGGACAAGCTCTTCGCGGAGAAAGATGAGATAGTCAAGGAGATGGAGGCAAAGTTTGAGAGCCAGGACAGAAAGTTCAAGAGTCAGGAGAAGCGAGTCCAGGATAGGAACAAGAGGATTCGGGACATGACTGAAGAACTGCAGGCCAAGGACTTCGAGCTCGAGCATCAGCAGACAGTGATTGAGAGGCTTCGTTCCCAGAAGAGGGCTCTCAAAGCCAAAATAGAGACCTTGACCACCAGCGTTGAGGAATACAAGACCGCGATGGAGAACGTAGGTCTTACCTTTGTCGAGGAGGAGGTTGATGCCGAGGAGTAGATTTGACTACTCATTTATCATTTATTATCATACTTGTTGTTGGGAACTTGTTATTTGACCATCCAACATGTGGATGGCTTGTTATTTGTGTGTGTTTTACTTTGCGAACTTGTTATCTGGTTGTTGAACCTTTATCATTATGTTGCATGCTTTGTGATTGTTTATGTGATGTATTGTGCATGAAAGCATCTATGGGTATCTCATTCTTATCTCTATTGAACAAACCATAGATGCCTCCCCGTCGTGCAAATCCCAACCCCAACAACAACAACATCACTCGAGAAATGCAGCAAATGATGACAGCGCAGACTCAGCTGATGCAAATGATGACGACGTTCATCCAGAACCAAAACAACAACAACAACAACAACAAAAACAACAACAATAACAATAACAATAACAATAATAACAACAACCCACCGGGTTTTGACATGCTTACCAGGTTCTTGAGATTGAGGCCAGCAAAGTTCTCAGGAACAACTGATCCCATGGTGGCCCATGATTGGCTACGCTCTGTGAACAAGGACTTGGTAACTGTGGACTGTACTGATGCAGAAAAGGTCAGGTTTGCAGCACATTTGCTGGAAGGACCAGCCGCCACTTGGTGGGATAACTTCCAGATCACCACTCCCATAGATGATGTGACATGGGCTATCTTTGAGGATGGCTTTCGTACTGCTCATATCTCATCTGGAGTGATGAGTCTGAAAAAGAAAGAGTTCCATAATCTGAAGCAGCGCCACCACAGCGTGGCTGAATATATTGAGGAGTTCAACAATCTGGCGCATTATGCACCGGATGAAGTTGACACTGATGCTAAGAGGAAGGAAAAGTTCCTTGAAGGGCTGAATGATGAACTGAACTTGCAGCTATCAGTGGCCTATGTTCCCACATACCAGTCTCTCTGTGATAAGGCTGCTATTTTGGAGAGCAAAATGAAGCAAGTTGAAAGCAGGAAGAGAAAGCACTCAGACAAGCACAGCTCGAGATCGTCTCACAAGCATTCCCATTATGATGATAGTGGAAGCTCAGGATCCCACAAGCATGGGAAATTCAACAAGCACCACAACCACAACCGTCATGACAACAAGCATCACCGTAGTCATGACAATGACAAGTACAAGAACCACAAGGGTGGATATAAGAGCCACCACAGTGGTAATGGAAGTGGCAGTGGGAGCCAGCCTGTCAAGAAGGACATTAGTCAGGTTGAATGCTTCAAATGCAAGAAGATGGGACATTATGCAAATGAATGCCCAGAAAAGAAAGTTGAAGGACCCAACAAGCCCAACCCTTTTCAGAAGGGACAAGTGAACCACATCAATGTGGAGGAAATTTATGAGGAGCCTGATGCTGTTGCTGGTAAGTTCAAACTCAATTCTGTTCTAGCATTTGTTCTCTTTGATACTGGTGCATCTCATTCATTCATATCAAGAGCATTTGTTGAAAGAAATGAACTACCGGTAGAGACTATTGGGTGTCCTATAAAAGTAAGTTCTCCTGGTGGAGAAATGATAGTGAATTCAGGATGTCATGATCTAGTCATAGAGTTTGGGAAGTATAAGTTTGTCGTTAACTTGATAATTCTAAACTCCCAAGGATTGGATGTTATTTTGGGAATGGACTGGATGAATAAGCACAAGGGAGTGATAGATTGTGCCAACCATACTGTCTCACTCACAACTCCGTAAAATAAAAGGATCAGATTCAAGACCAACTTTGAAGCAAGAAGGAGTATGCTGAATTCTTTTAAGGGGGTTAGCATAGACAGTGTGCCAATTGTGAGTGAATATCCGGATGTGTTTCCGGGAGAATTACCGGGAATGCCACCAGATAGAGATGTGGAGTTCCTTATTGATTTGCTACCAGGATCTGGACCAATAGCAAAGAGACCATACAAGATGTCAGTTGATGAACTAAAAGAGCTCAAAAAACAACTTGGAGAATAGTTGCAGAAAGGATTTATTCAACCAAGTTCTTCATCTTGGGGAGCACCAGTTTTGTTTGTGGAGAAGAAATATAGGAGGCCAAGGTTATGCATAGATTACCGTTCACTCAATGAGGTAACTATCAATAATAAATACCCTTTGCCAAGAATCAATGACTTGTTTGATTAGCTAGAAGGAGCTTGTGTGTTCTCAAAGATTGATCTCCGGTCAGGTTATTTCCAACTCAAGATATGGGAGCAAGACATACCTAAGACAGCTTTCACCACAAGGTATGGATTGTATGAGTATACCGTGATGCCATTTGGATTGACCAATGCTCCAGCATACTTTATGAATATGATGAACAAGGTGTTCATGGAATTTCTTGATAAGTTTGTTGTCGTTTTCATCGATGACATTTTGATCTACTCCAAGAGCAAAGAAGAACATGAAGGACATTTGCGTTTGATACTTGAGAAGCTCAGAGAGCATAAACTGTATGCCAAATTCAGCAAGTGTGAATTCTGGTTGAATGAAGTTGGATTTCTTGGACATGTTATGACAAAAGACGGTGTAGCAGTTGATCCTGCTAAAGTTTCAGCTGTAACTGAATCGGAATCTCCCAAGTCAGTGAAAGAAGTTCGTAGTTTCGTTGGCTTAGAAGGTTACTATAGAAGGTTCATTGAGAATTTCTCCAAGGTAGCTAAGCCTATGACTGAATTGCTAAAGAAAGAAAAGAAATTTTCTTGGTCTGAAGGTTGTGAACTCCGCTTTATGGAATTGAAGAAGAGACTTGTGACAGCACGAGTCTTGTGTTTGCCAGATTTGGAAAAAGATTTCCAAGTATATTGTGATGCATCTCATCATGGTTTGGGTGCAGTACTTATGCAAGAAGGAAAAGTTGTGGCTTATGCCTCGAGACAACTCAAAGCTCATGAAGTGAACTACCCTACTCATGATTTGGAGTTAGCCTCTGTTGTCCATGCACTCAAAACATGGAGACACTATCTTTTGGGAAAGCGATGTGAAGTGTTCACAGATCACAAGAGTTTGAAGTATATCTTCACCCAGAAGGAAATTAATATGAGACAAAGAAGATGGCTAGAACTCATCAAGGACTATGACTTGAGTTTGCAATACCATCCCGGTAAGGCAAATGTTGTAGCAGATGCTTTAAGCCGTAAGGTTTCTGTGAATGGCCTTACCAAGGGAGAATTGACCAAGGGAGAATTGCCCGATGCTTTAATACCATCTCATGTCTTTCGATGTTCAACCCACTTTGTTGGACAAGATCAAAGAAGCCCATAAGACTGATAAGGAAATTGAAGAGATTAAGGAAAATATTGGCAAAGGAAAAGCCAAAGGATTCCATGAAGACGAACAGGGTACTTTATGGCATGGGAAACGTATCTGTGTTCCACAAGATCCGGAGCTTCGGAAACTGATTTTGCAATAAGCACTCATTTCACCGTATTCCATTCATCCGGGTAACACCAAAATGTGCATGGATATGAAGGAAAGATTTTGGTGGAATAATCTCAAGAAGGACATCGCCGAACATATTGCTTTGTGTGATGTGTGTAGTAGAGTGAAAGCGGAACATCAGAAACCAGCAGGTTTGCTTCAACCACTATCTATTCCTGATTGGAAGTGGGACAAGATTGGTATGGATTTCATTACCGGATTACCAAGGACCCGGTCAGGATACGATTCTATTTGGGTATTAGTGGACCGCCTAACTAAAGTGGCTCATTTCATACCCGTGAAGACAACCTACACAAGTGCTAAGTTGACCAAAATCTACATGAGTAGAATTGTGTGTCTACATGGAGTACCCAAGAGTATTGTGTCTAATAGGGGAACTCAATTCACTTCCCATTTTTGGAGACAGCTACATGAGTCATTAGGAACAAGGTTGGAATTCAACATTGCTTTTCATCCTCAAACTGATGGACAGACTGAAAGAACTAATCAGATTCTTGAAGACATGTTGAGGGCATGTGCCCTAGACTATGGAGCCAGTTGGGATGAAAGTTTGCCTTACGCAGAATTTTCTTATAACAACAGCTATCAAGCCAGCATTGAGATGGCACCATTTGAGTTTCTCTACGGGAGGAAGTGTACCACCCCATTATTATGGAATGGTGTAGGAGAAAGAAGTTTGTTTGGACCAGAACTTATCAAAGAAGCCGAAGAGAAGGTCAAGTTGGTTAAGGACAGATTGAAGATAGCACAGTCCCGACAGAAAAGCTACGCAGATCCTAAGCGTAGAGAATTCACCTACGAAGTTGGTGATAGAGCTTATCATAGAGTGTCACCACTTCATGGAGTGAAGAGGTTTGGAGTCAAAGGAAAGTTGGCCCCAAGATATGTTGGACCATTCAAGATTCTGAGTCGTAAAGGAGAAGTTTCTTATGAAATTTAATTGCCAGAGTCTTTGTCAGCTAAAGAAATGCCATCCAGAAATGGAAGAAACTTCTTTGAAGGATACTATACCTTTAGAGGAGGTTCAGTTGGAAAGTGATCTTACCTATGAGGAGAAACCTATCAAGATTCTTGAGACTGCAGAAAGAGTCACACGGACTAAGACTATCAAGTTTTGCAAAGTGCAGTGGAACCATCATTCTGAAGAGGAAGCAACTTGGGAAAGAGAAGATGATCTTCGGAAAGACCACCCTCACCTATTTGCTAGCCAACCCGAATCTCGAGGGCGAGAATCACCTTAAGGGGGTTAGATTTGTAACATCCCTAAAATCATGTTTCAAACTCATGCATATCATCCATGCATGCATGATCATATGAGTTTCTTTTCAAACAAATCATTTCAAAACAGAAGCATTTATGCTTATCATTTCATGTAAGTTGCTCTAGCCTTAGTGCTACCTTTCAATAAGAAGAGTGCTTGATTTGTTCAGTAAGGTTTGAATTCAAACTTAGGCACCATCAAAAGTTTGAACAAAGTTTCAAAACAAAATAAGTAAAATAAAACCAATACTATGCCTATTATATATCACATAAAGGCTTTGTTTTATTTTTATTTTCATTTGACCAAAGTGTTTTGATTGAATAGAAGTGTTTGACACACATTTGAGTGCAAGGTTTGCATTATAAAAACCTAGAGAAGATTTGAATTCAAACTCATTTGATTTGGGTTTGAAAATCATTTCAGAAAATCAAAACAGAAAAAAGAAAAGGAGAAAAGAAATGGAAAAAGGCCAGCGCTACCTATCTGGCCCAACTGCGAATCCAGCCCAGTTAGCCCACCCGGGTTCCCCCTCTCTATATCTCACTCGCGAACGAACCCCAACAGGTCACTGACGCCAGGACCCCACCCCCTCTCTGTTTGATTCGCTGACAAGTGGACCCACTGCCACGTCAAGTTCGTCGTCAATCTCGCGCTGAAGACCTGCTCGCCGTGAACGTTTCTTCCCCGACGAAAATGCGCTTAATTGGCGTTGATTGCTCGCGAGATTTTCGCCCCTGCTCCGCCTACTTAACCCCCACCTCTCTGCGACCATTTCCCCCCACTCAGCGCTTCCACGTCGCCACCAGGCTGCCCACAATCGCACTTGCGCCGCCGCTGTACCGAGCCACTCCGGCGGGCGATTCTGGTAAGCTTCGACCACCCCTCTGCCTCTGGTTCAAACGAGCGTGACCACCACGTCCTTGTGCATCTTCTAACACCCCTGGTTTGCCTGCTCGTGACCCAGGCCGCCGTCCTTGTTCACGCCCGCAACCACTAGAGCCGCCACTCGATTCCGACGAGCAATAGCGGTAAGAATCGAGCGCCCCTTGCCTTCCCTTTGGTACTGACTTGTTCGTCAGACCCTTGCGCATCTCCTAAACCCTCTGGCTTGTGCTAGGTCGACGCAGAGCCTTGGCAACGACCTCGGCAACAAGCAACAGACGCCGCCCGCAACTCCGACGAGCTCCAGCGATTGTATCCGTGCGCCCCTTGCCAAGCCATCGCCAGGTTGAGCATCAGCACATCGTCACATTTCTGGTAAGCATCTCCGACGACCCCAGAGCCACCTGTAGCGCCGCGCCGCTGTAGGCAGAGCTCGTCGCTGCCGGTAGCCACCGCTAGTGCCGCTCAGCTTTGGTCGTTTGATCCAGGGCCGTTGGATCTGGATCCAGCGCGCGAGATTAGATCACTTAACGAAGCGGTATAGTTAGATCTGGGCCGTGCAGATTATGTTGATCTAACGGCTCATAGACGCGATCCTGAGCGAAGCGGTACGGGCCAATTAGATTAAGACGCGTGGCAGCTGTTTGGATTTAAAAACAGGATTTGGATCTATTAGAAATTTGATTTTGTTTTGGCTATAACTTTTGATCCCCACGTTAGAATTTGACAAATTTTATATCAATGGAATCAGGAGAACAAGCCCTTTCTAATTATGCAATGTGTTTAATGTTTTGCTTCTGTTAAATTGGTTTATTTTGCAGAAACTTGTGTAGGGCTAATTTGAGTATATGAATTGTTTAAGAAATGATTTAGGGATTAAATATTTGTTGTTTGGCAAGTTTTTAACTTGTTTATGAACCAGTACTGTACACCCAATTTGTTGAGTTTTAAAAATCATCACATATCATATTGCATGCATCCATATATTTTTGTTTGTATATGTTTTGTATGTGATTTGTGGCTATGATTCTTTGTGTAGATTTTGGTGCTAGTGATTGTGATTGTGAGGAGTGTAGCTACTCTCCAAACTACTAAGGAAAGTGGTGCTTCATGAATATTTTTATCCCTATGTTTTCGACTAAGCATTAGAAATATTTTGCTAGTCTTGCATGCTATGTTTTGCTTATATGCCATGTTGGGAAATCCTAGTAGTTGTAGAATTGCTAGGAAATTTCTAAGTTAAGATTCTTATCTATGCCATGCTTAGCCTAGCTAGTAGAAACCAAGGGTTGGTGAAATATACATACTATGTTGAAAATATTTCTAAGTCTTTGGACTGGTGTTTTGCCTAATAAAAGAACTAAGTAAATGAAACACCTGGGTGGAATGGAAGGAATGGTTTATGTTGAGTGGTTACACAAGGCCCATTTCTATGGTTTACCTTGTGTATATCACTTGTGGAAAGCCACCCAGGAACAAAGATATTTTAGTGGCCAAGTGTTAAGAAGCTTCTAGTGCAGCCACTTGGCAATATGGGATCTGCCTGGATCACATAGGTTGCTAGAACTTAGCCATTTGGACAGTTGGTGGTAGTGGGATGATAGGTTGGAACGCGTCCATTTGGTCTAAGGGAAGGCTTCTGAAAGGTCCAGTCTTGGTGAAAATCAAGTCTGGTGGGGAAAGTGCACAACCTCTGCAGATTGAAGAATCTAAGTACTTAGCCATGTCCCTGGAAAAGGAAAACTTGAGCATCAAGACATGGACGCTATCAAGAATCTCCTCATCCCAATTTCTAAGTAAAAACTTGTGGGTGAACAAGGGTGAAGGACCTCAATGTCTATTGATGGTTCCTTGGGAAAAGTTTTGACAAAGAAGAACTTAGTGATTTCAACTAATAGGCAAAACCTATTTTGAGAAAAGCAAGCCAAGTTACACTTAGCCAAATTGCATATAGTATCTAGTCCACCTAAATTATACTAAGGTATCACTTGCCAATACTATTCCAATGTATTGACCCACTGTGGTTGTAACTTGTGATGTTGCAGGTTACTCTGATGAGGATTAGGAGTCATGAGTCTACACTCAACATGTTTGCCTGTGGCACATGAAGATGAAGACTTTTATTATTTGCTTATTCCAAACTCTTGTACTAGGCCTGTGGCCTTGGAGTTGTAAAGACTATGTTTGTCTCTGGAATGACTGTAATAATGACCTTTGTTTCTGTGTACTTCATCTTAAACTGTGGATGCTAGCATTGGTCCAGGGACTAGCATTGCAATCACATGGATCCTTTTCCTTTATAAAGGAGGGATCTTACATAATCCTAATCAACACACTTCACTAACATCAAAAAAACCTGCAACATAATAAGTTACAGCCACAAGGGTCAATACATTTGAATTGTATTGGCAAGTGATACTATGGTAGTATAGTGGAGTCTATCATCTATATGCATTTGTCTAAGTGGAGCTTAGGCTTGCTTTGCTCAAAATAGATTTTCTTATCCTTTGAAAAACACTAAGATTTTGTTTGTCAAAAATCACCCAAGGCATCTCCCAATAGAAATTGGTGATCCTTCATCCCTTGTTTAACCACAAAATTTTAACTTAGAAATTGAGATGAGGAGATTCTTGATAGCTTCCATGTCTTGATGCTCAAATTGTCCTTTACCAGAGACATGGCTAAGTACTTAGATTTTACACTCTACAGAGGTGGTGCACTTTCCCCACAAGACTTGGTTTCACCAAGACAAGATCTTTCAGAAGCCTTCCCTTAGACCAGAATGGACGCGTTCCAACCTATCATCCCCTACCACCAACTGTCCATTTGGCTAAGTTATTGCAAAATATATGATCCAGGCAGAGCCCATAATGCCAAGTGGCTGCACTTGAAGCTTCTCAACATTTGACATCTCAAATCTCTTTTTTCCTAGGTGGACATCCACAAGTGAGATACACAAGGTAAACCATAGAAATGGGCCTTGTGTAACCACTCAACACAAACCATTCCTTCCATTCCACCCAGGTGATTCATTCACTTAGTTGTTTTATTAAACAAAACACAAGTCCTTGACTTAGAAATATTCCATAGCATGAATATAATCCACCCTTGTTTTCTACTAGCTAAGCTAAGCATGATAGTAGTAGGAATCTTAACTTAGGAAATTTCTACTAAGGTTTCATCTACTAGGTTTTCCCATGGCATAGTTTATACTTAGCAAAAATTCCATGCAAGTCCTACTTAGAAACATCACTAATGCATAGTGAAAATAATGGGACAAAGTATGAAGAATCACTTTCCTTTTTGGTAGAGAATAAAAGTTCACTCCTTGATCTTGCAATATTCACACTCTTGAAATCACTACAATTCAATCAAGCAAGCAAGAATTCAATCTACCATTCAAGCAATTCATCACATAAAATAATAGAAACAAAACAATGCATGCAAGCATGCCAAAGATTGTTTTATTTGGAAAAGTGGTTTCTAATAGGTTATAAACATTATAAAACACGTATTGGTCATTTTATAAAAGTGGCAAAATCATTTGCAAAATATTTTACTTATAAATCATTTTTAAACCAAATCATTATTTTATGTGGTTGAAAATGCCTTTAGCGAAGCATTAATATTTATAGGGTTCACCAAATACATTTTTAATTCTAAAAATTGGTGTTTGGGGCCAGAGAGTTTAATCCAAATCATTTCCCAAAGATTTTTCTCCAAAAAGTATTTTTAACATATAAACATTATTTTATTTGACTAGAAATTTTCTAAATCAAAGATTTATTCTTTTGCTTCACAAAATATGTTTTTGAAACCACAAGTTATTTTATATGGTCAGTAGGTTCAAAACAATCCATTTTCTAAAGATTTTTATCACAAAAAGAATTTTAGAATGAATTTTATATTCAATTTATGCCTACACAAGTTTCTATAAAAACAACAAATTTAACAGAAGCAATTTACTAAAAAAAGGGCATGGTTGTAAAGTACTTGTCTTGCTTATTCCATTGATATAAAATTTGCAAAATTTGGACGTGTAGATTAAAAGTTATGCAATTTACAAAATCAAACATCTAATAGATTAGTTTCTGTATTTAAACAAAAGGCTGGCCACGTGTTGTGTTTTGATTGGCCAAAAACAGTTCGTGCGGATCGTGTTGTGTGGTGCGTTGGATCAAAATGAAATCGTGCGGCACAGGATCAAACTTACCCCTTCAAGTTATGATCAATCGCATCCAGTGGATCAAGATCTAACGGCCTAAAGCAGCTAACCCTAAACGGGCGGCGCTGGCAGCGGTGACAGGCGGCAGCATGCTCAGACGAGGGTGGCACTGGCGATGCAGGAAGAAAAAGAGACAGGGGAGGGTCTCACCGAGATCTCCGTGCTTCGCTGATGCTTAACGTGCTCGGGGTTGGCGAAGGGGCGCATGGGTTCCACGCGTATTGCTCGTCGGAGTTGCGTCTGTCGACGGCTTCTCTGTTCGCCGTCGCTGGCGAAACTGCAGGTCACAAGAAGACGAGTGAAGAGGGTCATTAGATGCGGGGGAATTTGGCGACCATGCATGTGTCATCTGGAGAGAGAAGGGACGACGGAACTTACGGGGAGGAGTCGTCGGAATAACGGCAGACGGTGGCGCTGTTCTGGCGGAGAAGTTCCCAAGCTTGCAGGGCGAGCGCGAGCGGGGGAAAGGTACTGGGAGGATCGCAGGCTGTTGGGGAACGTGCTCGTGTGGTCGAGGGGGCGAGGGGAGACAGTGGCTGGCCAGAATTGGAAGAAAGCCTCGTCGGAGACAGGGTGGTTGAGGCTGGAATTTGGGCAGCCTAGTGGCTCCGGTCAAGTGAGATCTGAGGGGAAAGAAGGAGGAGGGTTAGGCGATTTGTGATTTGCTGGCCAAATCAATGTGGCAATAACGAGGATTAAAGCGAGCTTAAACGGGAATAAACTGCGGGCGAGGTTAGCGCGGGTGAGGAAGACGACGACGTGGCCGTGGGGTCTGGTTGACACTGAGAGAGAGAGGGGTGAGGTGGGTCCAGGTAGTCAGCGAGTGAGCGGGTCATTTCTCTGGTGCGAAGCGTTTTCTGCGGGGAGAGAGGAAGTGGGCTGACGTTGGGCTTAGTGGGCCAGGTTGGGTTGGGCTGGTTGGTTCCATTTTTTTTGTACAGATTGTTTTTCCCTTTTCTTTTTCTATTTATCTGTTTTGATTTTGTTTAATCATTTCAAACAACAATTTGAATTCAATTTTCTACCAAACTTTGTGTATATTCAAATACTGTTTATTAATACATTTTAAAGTCAAATTTAGAATATTTCTTTTATTCTTTTAGGGTCTTTTAATTATTTAAAATAGGCCCTTGCATTTATTCAAATTAAGATTTAATAATGTTCTCAAACTCCATTTGAAATCTAAATCTTTCCAAATCTTTCTAGTAGGTTTTATTTATTTATTAGGGTGTCAAATAATTCACCTTGAATTATTTGGAATATTTTTAATATGATTTATTAATCATTTAAAATGGGTACTTGTTTTTATTCCAATGAAATTAATTATGGTTTTAATTCCATAAATTTTATTTAGGTGATTTCTTTGATCCCATTAAGTTAATTAAATAACTTTTATTCCACTTGGGTGAATTCCAAATAATATTTTCCCATGATTTAATTAATCATTCTTATTAGGGAATTGTCTTTATTCAAATAAAATTTGGTTAATGCCATATTATTTTATTCGGAAAATTCTTTATCCTTTTATTTTATTTGGATTTGGATTATATTCATTCCATCTGCGGATTAGGCCAAGATTTAATTTGGTATTTAAATATTCCTCATTTAATATTTCTTTCTTTGTCCTATAAAATCCATATCTTTTTATTTATAGATCCAAACTTGGTGATTCCAATTTGTAAAATCTTATTTGGTATTTATTTATCCTTTTAAATATCTTTAGGATTAATTGCTCACCGTTTGGTATGGAGTTTTAGATAGGTGCTTTATTAGCTTTGGAAATTCAATTTCCTTCTCTTATTAAATTCATAAGATTTTATCTATGGCTCCAAATTAAGTGAAACCAATTCATATGGTTTTATAATATTTCTATTTGTCATTCTTGATCATTTGTAAATGTTTGTTGACAAATTTTTATATGGGTCAAATCCATGGTCTTAGAGATATCTTGGAAATGATTTTATTGCATTAGGGTTTTAGGGTTTTGGTTTGTTTCTCAAGTGTTTAAATTTCCAGATGTAATTACGAAGAATGCATTTCACTTTATTTGAATTTAGTTGGTTTCAAACTTTACTCAAGTTTGTTCAAGATGGGATTTTAAGTTTCCATTTGGAATCAAAAAGTTTCTTTTCACCTTAAATTCCAACAATTATTTATTTATTTTTCACATTACAAAATTTGGAAACTTTTGGGATGTGACAGGCTACCACCCTTAAAAGAAATCTCGTCCCGAGATTTGGGAAAGATAGGGTTACAAGTTGTCTCAAAGCAACTAGGGTACTACCACCCTTAAAAAATTTCCAACTAGATTACTTCTTGGCTTTCTTGGGATCTTGTTGAAACCTCTTTGGGCAAACATCTCCATAGTGTCCTTTGTTTCCACACTTGAAACATGTGACAAGGCTGAGATCCTTCATGGGATTGTTTATCTTGTGCTTCATCTTTTCTGGACAATTGCTTGCATAATGTCCTTGATTACCACAATTGTAACATGTGACAAGATTGAGTTCTTCACGTATCTTCTGTGGACAAGTTGACACATAATGGCCTAGCTCTTTGCAGTTGTTGCACCACACTTGGCTGATTTCCTTATACTTCTTCTTCTTCTCTAGACATTCATTGGCATAGTGTCCCATATCTTTGCAATGGCAACACTGCACTTGACTTTTGTCCTTCTTCTTCTTGGGTTTCTCCAAAGCTAGGAGTGCTTCTAGTTCATGCTCTTCATATCTTATCTCAAAGGTGGGAAAGTTTCCTGGTCTCCTTAATCTTTTCCTTGGGTAATACATATGTCTCCTCTTTGGTCCATCAAATTGAGTCATATTGCATGGAGGTGCAAGCTGAGATTTTCCTTTGTCTTCATCCTTCTTGGTGGAAGTTGTTCCCTCATGGGGGTTTACAAGATGTTGATGCACTCCACCTTGTTTCCTTTGTTGAACTATGGAATAGATGGGGCATTGGATAGGGACATGATTATTTCCTTCACATAGGCAATAAGTTGCTTGAGATGTGGGGCGTTGATTAGTTGGATGTTTCTCTTCACAATTGGGGCATTGATCTTCATGCTCTTTGGAAGTGTGATCCTTGTCTCCACAAACTTTGCAAGCTTGAGTTCCTTCTATAATATCATCCTTGACATCCTTGTTGTCATAAACTCCTTGGGAAGGGTTGTCTCCCATGTTGATCATTTGATTTGTCACCTTTTGCATCAATTGAGTTTGGGTTTCCAAAAACCTTTGCATGGTTGGGTCTAACTCATTATTGTTGGCCAAAAATTGAGCTGTCACTTGGTTCAACTGGGTTTGGGTTACTATGAGTTCTCTCATGTTCATCTCTTGGTTGTTGTTGTCACCATTCTTAATGTTGGAGTTTCTTGGAGTAGTCATTTGTTTGGATTGGATTGGGATTAGAATAGGAAAAAGATTTCTAAGGAAATAGTTCTAATCACACACATCACAATTCACACAAGCAATGTGCACACATTCACAAATAAACATTCTACTTCAAACAACAAGTTTCAAGCACATTTTTTTAGGCAACAAAATATTTTTGCTACACCACATAGGTTGTTGGTTTGATTTAAACAAATATGGTGGTCCAACTATATGGTTCACTTGAGATCTTTCCATTCTTCTTAGTTGACTCTTCATGAACAAGATCTTTATATCCATGGAGAATTTCTTGTATCTTGGCCACAAAACTTCAAAGGTGATGATGGTTCCTTCTAAGTTGTGTTTCCTTTATCTTCAATTATTGAGTAACATTTCTTGTCTCACTTGTAGTCCTTAGTGATATACAAGTTGAAGTCCTTGTTGAAAATAAGGTTGAAATCACTTGAGTTGGTGAAGTCCTTTGCTCATGTTGAAATATTTGCTCATGGTGGAGGCTTTATCCATCAAGTTTGAAATAGAAGAGATGTAGAGTCAAAACCAAAAATGGTTGAGGAAAGAGTTTACAAGATTGTTTGTAAATAAGTTTTGGAACAAATACAACTCCTATTTTTCTAAGGGGTTTTGTCCAATCCTAGGGTTACAATCCTATAGGCAACACAGTGCTTTGATACCATCTGTATAGGTCCCAACCTTTAATAAGGTAGAGATCCCTGTGTTTACAATGATAGTCCCTAGATCAATAGCTAGCACCCACAGTTAAGATGTAATATCAAGAAACAAAGGTCATAATACAACTTTATAACCAGGAATGAAATAATTTATTACATCTTACATAGATCATTTGGCTATCTCATTACAATGCAGCAGAATATGACTATAGCATGGGGTCCTTCATCTTCAAAGTTCCACAGGCAATCATGTTGGTTGTAGACTTGTAATCCTAATCAACACACTTTACTAACATCAAATAAACCTGCAACATAATAAGTTACAGCCACAAGGGACATTACATTTTAATTGTATTGGCAAGTGATACTATGGTAGTATAGTGGAGTCTATCATCTATATGCATTTGGCTAAGTGGAGCTTAGGTTTGCTTTGCTCAGAATAGATTTTCTTATCCTTTGAAAAACACTAAGATTTTGTTTGTCAAAAATCACCCAAGGCATCTCCCAATAGAAATTGGTGATCCTTCATCCCTTGTTCAACCACAAAATTTTAACTTAGAAATTTAGATGAGGAGATTCTTGATAGCTTCCATGTCTTGATGCTCAAATTGTCCTTTACCAGAGACATGGCTAAGTACTTAGATTTTACACTCTGCAGAGGTGGTGCACTTTCCCCACAAGACTTGGTTTCACCAAGACAAGATCTTTCAGAAGCCTTACCTTAGACCAGAATGGACGCGTTCCAACCTATCATCCCCTACCACCAACTGTCCATTTGGCTAAGTTATTGCAAAATATGTGATCCAGGCAGAGCCCATAATGCCAAGTGGCTACACTTGAAGCTTCTCAACATTTGACATCTCAAATCTCTTTGTTCCTGGGTGGCCATCCACAAGTGAGATACACAAGGTAAACCATAGAAATGGGCCTTGTGTAACCACTCAACACAAACCATTCCTTCCATTCCACCCAGGTAATTCATTCACTTAGTTGTTTTATTAAACAAAACACAATTCCTTGACTTAGAAATATTCCATAGCATGAATATAATCCACCCTTGTTTTCTACTAGCTAAGCTAAGCATGATAGTAGTAGGAATCTTAACTTAGGAAATTTCTACTAAGGTTTCATCTACTAGGTTTTCCCATGGCATAGTTTATACTTAGCAAAAATTCCATGCAAGTCCTACTTAGAAACATCACTAATGCATAGTGAAAATAATGGGACAAAGTATGAAGCATCACTTGCCTTTTTGGTAGAGAATAAAAGTTCAATCCTTGATCTGGCAATATTCACACTCTTCAAATCACTACAATTCAATCAAGCAAGCAAGAATTCAATCTACCATTCAAGCAATTCATCACATAAAATAATAGAAACAAAACAATGCATGCAAGCAGGCCAAAGATTGTTTTATTTGGAAAAGTGGTTTCTAATAGGTTATAAACATTCTAAAACACCTATTGGTCATTTTATAAAAGTGGCAAAATCATTTGCAAAAGATTTTACTTATAAATCATTTTTAAACCAAAGCATTATTTTATGTGGTTGCAAATGCCTTTAGCAAAGCAATAATATTTATAGGGTTCACCAAATACATTTTTAATTCTAAAACTTGGTGTTTGGGGCCGGAGAGTTTAATCCAAATCATTTCCCAAAGATGTTTCTCCAAAAAGTAATTTTAACATATAAACATTATTTTATTTGACTAGAAATGTTCTAAATCAAAGATTTATTCTTTTGCTTCACAAAATATGTTTTTGAAACCAAAAGTTGGTTTATATGGTCAGTAGGTTCAAAACAATCCATTTGCCAAAGATTTTATCACAAAAATAATTTTAGAATGAATTTTATATTCAATTTATGCCTACACAAGTTTATGTAAAAACAACCAATTTAAAAGAAGCAATTTACTAAAAAAAAAGGGCATGGTTGGAAAGTACATGTCTTGCGGATTCCATTGATATAAAATTTGCAAAATTTCGACATGTAGATTAAAAGTTATGCAATTTACAAAATCAAACATCTAATAGATTAGTTTCTGTTTTTAAACAAAAGGCTGGCCACGTGTTGTGTTTTGATTGGCCGAAAATGGTTCATGCGGATCGTGCTGTGTGGTGCGTTGGAATAAAATAAAATCGTGCGGCACAAGATCAAACTTACCCCTTCGAGTTATGATCAATCACATCAAGTGGATCAAGATCTAACGGCCTAAAGCAGCTAACCCTAAACGGGCGGCGCTAGCAGTGGCGACAGGCGGCGGCGTGCTCAGACGAGGGTGGCGCTAGCGATGTAGGAAGCAAAAGAGACAGGGGAGGGGCTCACCGAGATCGCCGTGCTTCGCTGATGATCAACGTGCTCGGGGTTGGCGAAGGGGCGCACGGGTTCGACGTGTATTGCTCGTCGGAGTTGCGTCTGTCGACGGCTTCTCTGTTCGTCGTTGCTGGCAAAACTGCAGGTCACGAGAAGATGAGTGAAGAGGGTCATTAGATGCGGGGGAGTTTGGCAACCATGCGTGTGTCATCTGGAGAGAGAGATAGGGGACGACGGAACTTACGGGGAGGAGTCGTCGGAATAACGGCAGACGGTGGCGCTATTCTGGCGGGGACGTTGCTGAGGTTGCAGGGCGAGCGCGGGCGGGGGGAAAGGTTTTGGGAGGATCGCAGGCTGTTGGGGAACGTGATTGTGTGGTCGAGGGGGTGAGGGGCGATGGTGGCTGGCCGGAATTGGAAGAAAGGCTCGTCGGAGACAGGGGTAGTTGAGTCTGGAATTTGGGCAGCCTAGTGGCTCCGGTCGAGTGAGATCTGACGGGAAAGAAGGAGGAGGGCGAGGCGATTTAACGTGCGTGATTTGCTGGCCAAATCAACCCGGCAATAACAAGGATTGAAGCGAGCTTAAACAGGCAGAAACTGCCGGCTAGGTTAGCGCGGGTGAGGAAGACGACGACGTGGCCATGGGGTCTGGTTGACAGTGAGAGAGAGGGGTGAGGTGGGTCCAGGTAGTCAGCGAGTGAGCGGGTCCTTTCTCTGGTGTGAAGCGTTTTCTGCAGGGAGAGAGGGAGTGGGCTGATGTTGGGCTTAGTGGGCCAGGTTGGGTTGGGCTGGTTGGTTCCATTTTTTCGTACAGATTGTTTTTCCCTTTTCTTTTTCTATTTATCTATTTTGATTTTTTTAATCATTTCAAACAACAATTTGAATTCAATTTTCTACCAAACTTTGTGTATATTCAAATACTGTTTATTAATACATTTTAAAGTCAAATTTAGAATATTTCTTTTATTTTTTTTAGGGTCTTTTAATTATTTAAAATAGGCCCTTGCATTTATTCAAATTAAGATTTAATAATGTTTTCAAACTCCATTTGAAATCTAAATCTTTCCAAATCTTTTCAGTAGGTTTTATTTATTTATTAGGGTGTCAAATAATTCACCTTGAATTTTTAATATGATTTATTAATCATTTAAAATGGGTATTTGTTTTTATTCCAATGAAATCAATTATGGTTTTAATTCCATAAATTTTATTTAGTTGATTTCTTTGATCCCATTAAGTTAATTAAAGAACTTTTATTCCACTTGGGTGAATTCCAAATACTATTTTCCCATGATTTAATTAATCATTCTTATTAGGGAATTGTCTTTATTCAAATAAAATTTGGTTAATGCCATATTGTTTTATTTGGAAAATTCTTTATCCTTTTATTTTATTTGGATTTGGATTATATTCATTCCATTTTCTTATGGATGAGGACAATATTTAATTTGGTCTTTAAATATTCCTCATTTAATATTTCTTTCTTTATCTTATAAAATCCATATCTTTTTATTTACAGATCCAAACTTGGTGATTCCAATTTGTAAAATCTTATTTGATATTTATTTATCCTTTTAAATATCTTGAGGATTAATTTCTCACCATTTGGTATGGAGTTTTAGATAGGTGCTTTATTAGCTTTGGAAATTCAATTTCCTTATCTTATTAAATTCATAAGATTTTATCTATGGCTCCAAATTAAGTGAAACCAATTCATATGGTTTTATAATATTTCTATTTGTCATTCTTGATCATTTGTAAATGTTCGTTGACAAATTTTTATATGGTTCAAATCCATGGTCTTAGAGATATCTTGGAAATGATTTTATTGCATTAGGGTTTTAGGGTTTTGGTTTGTTTCTCAAGTGTTTAAATTTCCAGATGTAATTATGAACAATGCATTTCACTTGATTTGAATTTAGTTGGATTCAAACTTTACTCAAGTTTGTTCAAGATGGGATTTTAAGTTTCCATTTGGAATCAAAAAGTTTCTTTTCACCTTAAATTCCAACAATTATTTATTTTGTTTATTTATTTTTCACATTACAAAATTTGGAAAAAATTTGGGATGTGACAATTTGAGTCCTATACATCATACCCTACCTTTCCATATAAAAATAAATATTTTTGAGATTCTTTATTGTTTCTTTTTGCCTTTTTTCTTAAATGGCAGAAAACAAGGAATAATTGCTTAAAAATACTTGCATCCAATAAAATTCTCCAATGTGTGATATGGTATTTAGGACCAAATTGCATCAAAAACCAACCTTGTCCAATGTGAAAATATGAAATTAGCTTCTATAAACCATTTCTGCACTTTCTGAATAAAGGATAATAAATGGACTTATAGTCTTTGGAAAAATCCAAAAAAAATCAGAGAGAGACAATTTGACCTTATCTACACACCAGTACCATCTCCCCCTCCTGGCCAATGCAAATTTTTAAACTTCCTTCACAAGCCCCATCTAGACCAAACTTTGCAAACTAATTAAACCCATTAGCCAAACCATATCAAAACCTCATCAAAGCTTGCCAAGTAATCCTCCATTACCTAGCACACCCCCTTGGTCGTGTACCATTATAGCCCTACACTATAGCAAACCAAAGCCTTGTACTTTGTGCTTGTCTAAGAGGGAGACAAAGGCTAGGTCACATCCTCGACCCTCCCTTATTCAATACAACATCACCCCCGTCATTCCCTCTCTGCCCCTGTTCGACCAAAGCACTACCCTACCCCTCTCCGCTCCATAGGGAAGCATCCAAGCGAGCCTTACCCCACTCCCATGTCCAAATTGACATTTCCACCACTAGGAATTTCTATTTATATAAAAAGGCTTGAGGCCCTCAACCCTCTCCTTCTAACCCTCATTTACCCCCTCTGGCTCCCACCTACCCCCACTGAGCTCCCCTCTCTCCCCTTGCACTGTCCTGGCCTTAAGAACAAGAAACCCTCCTTCTTGGCCATGGTCCAGATCTGGTCGTGATCCCTCCTTCTCCAACTCTTCTTCCTCTGTATTTCACCTTGAGGAGACCCACTCGACCTTCCATATGTAACCATGTCCTCTCTCTGTCTCATGCATGCCCCAGGTGCGGTTCCCGGCGAGCTCCCAAGCGTTTCCCCACGATCGCCTTTGCGTGACCAAGCTCCGGCATCGAACCCCCGCCTTCCGCCCATCTCCGAGGTCCCCACGTGCGTCATGTCGCCCTGGCGTCTCCCTATCACTCTCCTGCTATCAGGTAAGTTCCCCATGCCTCCCTCTCCCCCTAGGGTTTCCCCCTCGCATCAGCTAGGTTCGGAGGAGGAAGACAGCCCACCGCCATCGATCCTTATTTTCACGAACGACGCAGATGCCCCGATACCCCTTCGCTACTCTACTCCCGCCAACAGGTGGGCCGCGCCTCGGATTTGAACGCGAGCGCTTGTGCGTATCACCCTCAGCCGTGGTCCGAGTTCCCCCCGGCACTCCCGAGTTGTCTGTCGCGTGCGTTCCGATGCCAGTTAGGCCGGCTTGCCTCTGCACGGCCTAGTTCAGACAAACGCTGGCCCGACTTCCCATTTTTCTTTTAAATACTTTCCAGTTCTTCAAGATACTTCTCCAGTTTAAATACACAATAAAATTGAAAATATTACAAACTTGCATGATCTAAATTTTACGATGTCAGTGTGTGTTTTCTCTAACTTGTAGTACCAAAAAGTTGACAAAATATTAGACCTACGAATTCTGTGAATTAATCCACCAAACAGTATCATTTTCAACCATTAGATGCCCCTCTGAGTTTTCTAGAACCAATTGGGATAAACCCACCTTCCCATGGTAGGTAATTAAGTTGCCGATAATCTAGAATTAATCACATGCCAAAGGGAACTACAGTTTGCCTGTAGAAAAAATAACAAAAACAGGACATTTATGCCTTTAGGGATTTCCCTAGGCCAATAAAAAATGGTTCTGACATAATTCGAACTCTAAGTACATTTGTACTATCATACCTATCAAACCCTATAAGCCCATAACTATTTGAGCTTCTGATAAAATTTAGTGTTTTAAACATATCTGCCTATGGATAATTCACTAGATAAATCACTATAGTAGTTCTGTAAATCCAATTAGAGTGCTTCCAATTAGTAAATAAAGGTATTCCAAATACCTATCATGTGTCCTTGTAAACATATCAAAATCTTCTGTAGATTAAATCTTGTGAAAAAGAAAAATAACCTCCAGAACTGACTTTGGGAATTTCCCAAGGGCATTCTGGTAATTATTTTAAAGTGATTCCATCTCCCCTTCATTCAATCCACCAAACCCTACTTAACCATCCAAGAAAATAAATTTTGGAGCTCCAAAACTTTTTTGGTGAATTATTTCCTTAAACTAGAATCTATATCACTATAAAATTTATTAAAAATCAAAGGTAATTGATAAAATAGTGAAACCACTTTTGTTGGTTTCATTTTATCAATATCTGTCTGGTGATACAACTTGTATACCAAGTTATCATAAATATGGTGGAATTGATCTAAAAACGCTCATCCAAATAGTTTATAAACTCTAAAACATATTAGAAATTCCTCCAAATGCTTCAAAGACCCATTCCAATCCTTCCAAATCTATTCTTCCTAAACCCTACTAATTTGTAGCATGTTTTCCTTGTTTGTTTGTTGTAGTGTTTGATGCTTGCATGCTTTATATTGATTAGTTCCTTGCTTGTTTGCATGTATGGTCCCGGACGATGATAGTTGCGACTGTCTAACACGAGAGGAGATATTATTATAATTGGTATTATTGGTTATCTAAATAAGAAGTCCAGGGACTGACATGGATATACCCTACAGGTGCACAATGTTGGCATAACCGGTCCAACCCAAGGAAGGCCCATGTAAGGACACGCAGCCCATGAAGATTTCAGGTGGCCCAGTCCCATGGCGGTTTCAACTCCTTGGAGGACAAGTCTAGATTAGATAGAATTTCAAAAGGTATCAACCCTATTATGTAATCGACTCGACCTACCCCGGGACCTGGCCTATCTATATAAAGGCAAGGAGGGCACGGCGAGAAGGGCAATCACCACCTCATACACACCTTCACGCCAGATCACATCTGCGCACCCCTGTAATCTTCGGTTCCGCCATAATCAAGAGCAGACAAGAAGGAGTAGGGTTTTTCCTATGGGGGCCTGAACCTAAGTAAATCTTGTATCCCTAGCTTGCTTGTCTGTTAACCGTTCTACGACTTCCAGCATCCCCATCTTCTCCAAAACCCAAGTCCATAACAATGGGCATTGACGAGCCGAACCCTCGTCAATTGGCGCCGTCTTTGGGAAGCGGGGACGCTGATCGTGCGGTCGTGACGGTTCCATTGGAGTGATCTATGATTTCTTGATGATGGAGAGGCACCTCCTCTTCGGTGCCTTCGACTTCATCGCCCACTCACCAGCCACCCTGAAAGATTTCAAGTTCATAGGCGACTGGCTCGATATGCTATTCGGGAGTTTCTGCTTCCAAGTGGGGCAGACCGACACTCTCCGCCTCCTAGAGCGGGTGCCTCTACCATCCATCATGCTCTCTTCATGGGTCCCACACATCGACACGCTGCACGCGTCGATGCTGATAGGCGATTCAGATGATAGCAGCAGCTGCAACTCCGATCTATGTGGTCCCCCTTCGGATGAAGGAACCTACGGTTCCGGATCTGAGAGCTGCGACAGTAGAGAACCACTCCATGAGCGCTTCCTGTGCGCCTCCATCCACGATGGCAATGCCAACAATAGAATGGATCCACCGCTAGGTTCGAGTGCCATACTTCCACCCAATCCCCCTCCCAACCCGCAGATTGAGACCAGGGGAAATGGGGATAACCTGGCTAACAGAGCCACGACCAGATCAACCTCAACAAGGAAGGCTGGTGCCAAGCATGCGAAAGCGTGAAAGGCGACAAAATCCTACCCGTCGATGCCTCCTGTGACCTGCTGATGGCCTACCACTGGCTCCTAATCGATGAGCACAATCGGCAGGTGAAGTTGTAGGAGGAGCTCGAAAAACATAAGCAAGCAGCTGCAGAACCAAGCGCACGACAAGCTGGGCTCTCAGCTGCTAGAGGCTCCACCTCACATGGCAACAACTCCAACAAATACCACTCCCGCATGGAGCGCATGGACCTTGCCGCACGACGTGAGGTCACCAAGTCCCTCAACACGTCCTTCATGACAATGGACTCGCAAGGAAACGTCATGCCGAAGACGATGCAGGACGCAATCATGGCAGCCACCACCTATATCGTGTCTAACCCGCCTCTGGCGGATGACCCGAAGAACGCAAAGAACAAATCCGCGCTAGCAGGCCTCAGAATCGTCAGAGCTGCGCTCCATAACAAAGCTCCCGTGGAGCCGAAGAAGAAGGCAACGGTCAAGTTCAATCGAAGCTGCACACCCTCATCTGACAAGGAGGAGCATGACATGCCTCAGCGCCGTCGGATCCCATGGCGCCACAGCATCAAATACGATGCTCGTAATGAGCTTACCCAGCGCAAGATCGATAAATCACGTGCTAAATGCGTGTGTTCAACTGAATCCGAAGAGGAGGTCAATGGAGAGTTGTGCGGATCCAGATGCTTCAACAGATCCGTTCGGCAATCACGGATGCCGAGAAACTTCAAGCTCCCTTCAAACAACCCAAAGTTCGTTGGCACACAGGAGCCAAAAGCTTGGCTCGACCACCATCTATCATTCGTCAAGCTCCACGACAGGAACAAGAACATCGCCCTACAATGCCTTCAGCTACAGCTAACAGGCGCAACTAGGGTCTGGCTCAGCAACCTACCCTCCGGCTACATCCGAAGCTGGGAAGAGCTGGAATATAGCTTCATCCGCAACTTCAAGGGAAGCAACAAAAGTCCTTCTGCAATCGAAGAGCAGCGAGCCTGCACCTAGAGGACCAACGAGTCCATCCGCTGGTCGCACATCAAGAACTCCGCCGCCAACATCTACGAAGAAAGGGCAATCGACGCCTTCAAGGATGGTGCCAGGCATCTAGATTTCAAGGAGGAGCTCGGGCGCGTCAAGTTCAAAACCCTTGATCACCTCATGGATGTCACCAACCGCTGGGCAGACGGCGAGGATTCCATCAACTGAACGCAGTCAGATGATGAAGAAGACTTTGGGCGCATGCACGAATGCCGCAACAAAAGAAGATCGCACGTCTACAACGATCGCGAAGGAGTCGAGATGGTCGCGGCTGTTTACGCCAACCAACGCGATGAAGGCAACGGCAACAGCAGATACCATAGCAGCAACTACCACAATGGCAGATGACCCATGCAAATTTGGCAACGCCGCAACTACGACGACAAGCCTTTGGCATACGACAAGCTGCACGATCCCTGCACCATCCACTTCTACATCGACAAACAAGATGGTAAATAGAAGGCCAGCCACATGCTGAAGGACTGTCGAGAGTTCTAGAAGCTCAGCGAGGGCCTCACCCAAATGCGGCGCCAAGCGGTGATCCCTGGATTCACACCTGCTCTAGGTGCCATCGCCCACGAAGCTCCTCCACCACCACCTGGAGGACCATCGCAGCCACCAGTTGCACCAGCACTGAACAACGGTGCAGATGGGTACCCCTCACTGAAAGGGTCCATGATGATCCAGAAGGTGCGCCCAAACAATAGGGTGCAGAAGAAGATCACTCGCCAAGTCAGCCTGGCCATGAGTTCCCCGCCAGCCATACCTGAGTACCTTAGCGGCTCGGATTCCTGCATCATGTTCGACTGTTCGGATCACCCACGCCAGAACCCTTGCCCAGGTCACTCTGCCCTGGTGCTCAAGGCCCATATCGAGGGATTCGAGATGATCCGCGTCTTCGTGGACGGCGGCAGCGGCATCAACTTGATGTTCACCAGCACACTCATAGTGATGTGGATCCCGCTGTGTAGCCTGGAGCAATCAGACAAGACATTCCACGGCATAGTACCAGGGAAGGGAATATATTCCTTGGGAAAGATATGGATTGATGTCATCTTTGGCAAGCCCAAAAACTTCAGGCGTGAGCGGCTGGAGTTCTGAGTGGTGGACTGGCCATCACAGTACCACGCCATCCTCAAGCGCGTGGCATTCGCAAGATTCCAGGAAGTACCGCACTATGCGTATTTGCTACTAAAGATGCCAGGACCTAGGGGCGTCATCACCATCCCAGGAAGCTTCACCAGGTCTGACAGCTACGACATAGACTTCAACAGAATCTCCCAGTCGTTCAACATGCAGGAGGAGCTCATGAGACTCTAGGAGGTAACAGACAACAGGGCACCACCAGTCACCAGGCAAAACGCACCCGACATGTCGTTTGACTCCACGATCAACACGAAGAAGGGATCAGGTCCACCCGACGGAGGCATCCAAGATGGTGTTAATCGCCAACGACCTGAGTCCCACATAGGAAAGCACGCTCATAGAATTCCTCCGTGAGCGCTGGGAAATTTTCGCCTGGTGTCCTGCGGACATGCCAGGAGTTCCCAGGGAATTCGCCGAGCATGCACTCAATGTGTTTCGAGATGCGAAGCCAGTCAAGCAGTCGATGCGTCGGCTGTTCGAGCCATGAGCCGAGGCCGTTGGAATCGAAATCAACAGACTCCTCGATGCCAACTTCATCAGGGAAGTCAAAGAAAGCGAGTGGCTGGACAACACTGTGTTGGTCCCCAAAAAGGACACGGACATCCTGCGGATGTGCGTGGACGTCACATCGCTCAACAAGCACTGTCTAAAGGACCACTTCCCTCTACCAAGGATCGATCAAATCATTGACTCCACTGCAGGATGCGATAAGCTCTCCTTCCTCGATGCCTACTCAGGCTACAACCAAATTCGACTGAAGGTAGAAGATCAGGAGAAAACAACATTCATCATTTCATTCGGGGTGTTCTGCTACAACACTTACCAGAGGTGCATGTAGACATGCCTAAAAAACCAGATCGGTCGCAACATCGAAGTCTATGTCAACGTCATAGTAATCAAGACCAAGGAGGTCAGGACGTTGATGGAAGATCTCCGTGAGACGTTCGATAACCTTGATCACTACAAGATCAAGCTGAACCCATACAATTGCGCCTTTGGTGTCCTGTCTAGCCAGTTAGTGGGGTACTTCATCTCCCAACGGGGGATCGAGGCGAATCCGAAGAAAATTAGGGCCATACTGGCCATGGAGAAGCCGAAGAACCTCAAGGGAGTCCAGCAGTTATCCGGACGAATCGCCACGCTCAGTAGGTTCATCAGCCGAATGGGCGAGATGGCTCTCCCCTTTTACCAGCTGCTGCGCGACTACTCTCCACATCACTTGTCCTGGTCACGCCGAAGGAGCGGGAGCCTTTGCTGATATACATTGCAGCCACACATAAGGTGGTCAGCACCGCACTCATGGTCGAGCGACCCGAAGACGGCAAGACCCACGGGGTCTAGCGCCCTACCCTCATTACCAGAAGCTCGACTATGGCGTATTCATGACAGTGCGTCGGCTACGCCACTACTTCCAGCAGCACCAGATCATGGTCGTCAATGATGCCCCACTGTTAAACATCCTGAACAACCCCGAAGCCACGGGATGCGTGGCCCTGTGGGGCATCAAATTGTCACCGCGTGACATCATCTACGAACGGCGTACATCCATAAAATCTCAGGTCCTCCTTGACTTCCTCATCCACTAGATGGAACTCTAGCTACCGGATAATCCGGACATGTCGCGGTCCTGGAGGATGCACTTCGACGGCTCCAAGCGCGAGGCCGGAGCAGGGGCCGGCGTCATACTGACGTCCCCTCAAGGAGACAATATGAAGTACGTCATTCGAATGAAATTCCACGCCTCCAACAATGAAGCCGAATATGAAGCCCTCATCCACTGAATGAGGATGGCCAACGTGTGTTGGCGCAACACGCCTTGTCATTTAAGGCGGATCGAACCTTGTCGTACATCATACGATGAACGAGTGCGAAGCCCATAGCGCCAACATGATCGCGTACCGCGCGCTATACAACTCACTCGAAGGGGACTTTGACGGCTATGAGCTTCGGCACGTCAGCAGGGAAAGCAACAAAGAGGCCGACCGGCTTGCCAACATTGGCTCCACCTGCGCACGGGAGCCACTAGGAGTGTTCCTCGAACCAATCTGTGTACCCTCCATCAAGAGCAAATTCCCAAAAGGCTCGGATGAAGAAGAAGAGCACTCGGGGGCTGCACTACCTGAAGGACAAGAAGGACGCGAAAAGCTTGACACAGAGGTCGAGTTGGTCAGCCTGATGCAGGTCATGGAAATCGAAGAAGCATGGATGCAACCGTACATCCGGTACCTAATCAATAATCAGCTTCCTGAGGACCCGACAGACGCCCGGCGCATATCTCGCTGGTCAAAGGCCTTCACCATCATCAATGGCGAGCTCTACAAGCACAGTATTTCGGGTGTGCTTCAACGATGCGTCACCATCGGCGACGGCAAAAACATACTCCAAGACATCCATGAAGGTATATGCGGCCATCACGCAGGAATCCACGCCCTTGTCACCAAATCTCTACAAGCTGGGTTCTTCTGGCCAACCGCAATGAACGACGCCAAGGACATAGTCTAGAGGTGAAATGCGTGTCAGATGTATGCGGACAAGACACACGTGCCGGGATCCGAGCTGAGGCCTATACCACTGGCCCGGCCCTTCTCCCAGTGGGGCCTCGACATGATCGGCAAGCTACCAAAGTCCTTGCTAGGAGGCCACGTCTTCCTCCTGGTGGCAGTCGACAAATTCTCCAAGTGGATCGAGGCTATGCCCATCACACCAACCAAAGCGGCAAAACCGCCGTTAAGTTTTTCGAGTCCATTGTCTACAGGTTCGCTATGCCCCATAGCACCATAACGGATAATGGCTCGAACTTCATATCGAAGAAATTCCGAGACTTCTGCGGGAACCTTGGAATCAACATATCATATGCTTTCGTGGCACACCCACAGACCAACGGGAAGGTCGAAAAGGCCAACAGCCTCAAAGGCAATGGCATCAAGAAGCGCCTACTATGCCCACTCGAAAGGCTTGCGGTAGCCTGGGCAGATGAGCTACCTTTGGTCCTCTGGATCCTGCGCACAACTCCAAATAGCTCAACTGGCTATACGCCCTTCTTCATGGTGCATGGATCCAAAGCCGTTCTACCTGCCGAGGTACGCCACAAGGCCCCACGGGTCATCGCCTATAGTGAAGTTGGATCATTGGCCGCACTCGAAGACGCTGTCGACATGCTCGACGAGGCACGCGACATCGTCACAACTCGCTCAGTGGTCTACAAGCAGAGCATCCGCAACTACCACAGCCGCCGGCTACTCCCAAGGTCCTTCATCGAAGGAGACCTCATACTGCGACTCAAGAAAGAAGGGCACAAAAAGCTCCAGTCACCCTCGTAAGGACCCTATATCATCACCAAAGTCATCCCATGTGGCGCCTACCGCCTCATGGACGTCGCATATGGAGTTGAATACTCCAACCCCTGGAACATCGCACGATTGAGACGCTTCTACCCCTAGTTACCCTTTACTTTCAAAAAGGCTATTCATCCAGGCTACTCAGCCAAACAATGTACCTCTTCGTTTACAATTAATAAAAGCTAAGTTCCTTGGCCCAAATATCTTTTTCTCCTTACACTATTTATCGCTAAACACGCTCGAGGGCTGTGCCTCACCTTACGACTCCGTCGACTAACAACAACGCATACAACCTGAGTAGATGACCACGTCAGGCTAACGAAAAGGATATGAACATTACTTAATCACACAACGCACCACGTGCCAACAAATACAAACTATATAAAGGGTATTAGAAGCCCACTCGAATAAATATAGACTTTACATTATCTCATTTTCACTTTACAGGACTTAACCACACTACAACAGAACGTTCCTCTGCTCCTCAAATATATCTACAATATCTTTGGCGTACTGCGCAACGGCCACATAATAGGGACGCATATCCCACGCCATGCCTTCTCGTGGGGGAGGCGGCCCAGCAGCTATCTCTGCTAGATCAACATCATGATGATGCAGTCGAATAAGACAGAGGGCTGCCTTCACGCTCGCAATCAGCTGATGGTGCATCAGCTCCTTCACATGAATTGCATCTCATAACTTTCCGAGCAAGCCTAGAAAGCTCGAAGGCACAGCGTCCAAGGTAAAAATGGTGGCCCAAATAGCCGCAAGGGACGATCTCTCCCGCTTCAGCAAGGGACGATCTTGCACCGTCGCAAGGATGATCGCCTGATCATGGTCCATCCAGAAGAAGCCGTCGGCCTCCAATTCTTGTTGCGTTAGGTAATTCATCCAAATTGTGACGCGCTCCTTCTCTTCCTTCGGAAGAAGATTTACAACTACATAAAGCATGAAGTGAGACAACATAAAAATAAGGTGAACTCGAAGAAGCAGCGGTTCACAAGGACTCAGATTGGAGTTGCTCGCCCATCTGTCACAATTCCTCTAGCAGAAACTCCTCCCTGGCAATGGCACCCTCCGCTTCGGACTTCCACAAATCCGCGTGACCACGGATGCTGAGGATGTCCTTCTATAAACTTTGGGCTCGGTCACGCAGGAAGGCAACTGCGATGACTCGCTCAGCGATGGGTGAGGACCAGGCGCATGAAAAGGTGTGATCACTGGAGCCTCACCCGAAGGACCGTAGGGGCAAAACAGGAAAATATGAATATCGGAAACACTTTTGACAATAGTTAAAAGATAGACTCATATACATAAATAAAGCCACCTCGTGGAAAAGTGAGACTTGTTCATTCAAAATATGTTACAAAAAGGCAGAAAAAGGAGGAAAGCTATTCTAGCTTACATACAAGGAGACCTAAGCGCCAGCACTCGGAGCAGCCTCGGAGCCAAATTGCCTACTCTTGGCTGCTCGCTGCTGCTCTGCCGCGTAGACGGCCCAGAGATCAATGAGCTTAGGCCAGAAATGTTTGCAGCAGGAGGCAAAGGTGGCAAAAGCTACCTCAGAGCCATTCGCTACCATCGGCATCTTGGATGTGACCTGGGCCAGGTCCAACTCCACTCCGGACGCCATTGCCATGGCCAGCCTCATGGCAGAACCAACCCCCTTCTTCTTGCGTCGGTACTCTGCAGGAGTGTCGCCTGACAGAGCATCCGCAAGGGAGTCGATGTCCTCGAGGGCAACGCCCTTGGGAGTGACCTCCTTGTAGAGGTGCGTGAGCACCTTCTTGGCCTTCTCAAGGGAGCCGACAACAGAGGAGCAACGAACCTCGATTGCAACAGCAGCATCGGCCAAGAGATCTCTGTGCTCCAGCGCGCCATGATCAAACGCGACGCCAGAAGCATCTGACAAGAAAAGGAAAAGAATACTAGACTGAGAAAGGAGAAAACACACTCAAAAAACAAAACACTCAAAGAATGACAAAGTGACTAACCAGAGATACCCTTTGCGGCGGCCATGAGCTTCTCGGCCATGGCACTCTCCCGAGTGGTTGTAGCGGTCGCGAGCTGTTGCTCATGATCTTCGGCCTCCTTCTACTGGCACTCCAGGGCCTCTGCAGCACCCGCTGCCTTCTTCTCTGCCGGGCCGAGGCTCTTTTCGGCAGCGTTCAGCCTACGGAGAGCAGCATTGTTCTCATCTGCAGGATGGAGAAGCATCGGATGAATACAATAACAAACTTGACGAACCTGAAAAATAGTCAAGAAGAAAGCAACGCACCTTGGAACTGCTTAAGCTCACCCTCCAGCGACAGATGCTGCTCGATAAGGAGATTGGCGCCGCGGACAAAAGGCAGTAAAATAAAAGGCCAAGCAGGTCTAATGAGTAAAAGGACTCGAGGGCTCCCCCCACAAAGTGAAAGACCAACACGTCGGATAAATAGAGCCTCCCGCTTCGCGGAGCTCGAATCCTCGCCCTCGGAGTTGGCCACCACCTTGGGAAACGAGGACGTTGCCCTTGATTCTGCGATCATCTCTTCGGTCTCCTCACCAAGCGACTCCCCAAAGGATTACTGCTAACACTTATCAGATCAATAATAAGCTAATACTTAGCACACGAATAAGGAAACACGGCTCAAGCAGAATGACTTACAATTGGATATCTGATAAGTTGAAGACAGGAGGCTCTTTCTCCTTCTTCTTCTTGGTCGGCGGCTGCGGGGCAACCACCCGAATGGGCACGGCCGGAAAAGGTGCTGACGACGCACCCTCATCCCCACCGTGTTGCTCAAGGATATCCTCCACATCCATGAACTTCTCAGGTAGAGGGGGCATCATCCCCGCTACCTTGAAGTCCTGCAAATTATAGACAAGAAGATGAACAATTGTCAGTACAAATAGCAAACAGCTAGCACTCAAAATAGCGCTATGCGTAACTACAGGTTTTTCACCTGCGGGACTACTTTCTTCACACTGAACGGGGAGGTCAAGTATTTCCTCGGGAGGTCCTCGTCGGCCTTGAACTTCAGCAAGGGCCGAAGAGCTCTATCAAGTTCACCTAAAGATAACTCCTCAGGCGAAATCCTTGTTGGATAGCTTCGTCCAGCATACATAAACATCAGATCTACCTCACTCGGAGTGGCTGCACCCGACGCTTGAGGAATGTGCGGATGATGTCGACACTGTTGACCTCCTTGCTAGCCACCAGCTGGAGAGCTTCCACCTGCTTGTAGAGCTTATACACCTCCGTAGTTTCACCATCTAAGATGTCGTTCTTCCATGACCTATTTCGGGTGATCTTATGTGTGGAATCGAAAGGAGGGAGACCAAAATGCTGCCCGTCTAACTTGACGTCACGGATGTAGAACCACTTCTGGCGCCAGTATTAGACGGACTCGCAAATGAAAAAGGATAAGAATTAGACGGAGAAACGAATAGAGATGATGCAGCAGCCGAGAGGATAAACACCGCCGGCACCGGATTGCCTCTTCATGGAATAGAGTTTCTGGAAGAGGCCAAAGTGCGAATCGATACCGAGCCAACACTCGCACAAAGCAATATGAAGAAGAGAGTTGGGAGATATATGATGCAACTGAATCCCATGGAGAAAAAGGAGTCCACGAAGGAATTCGTGGACGGGCAAAGAGAGACCCCGGACGATAAAAGTGTAAAACATCACCCGAAATCCTTCGGGTGGGCGAGCAATTACCTCTTGATCAGGGAGGACGACGTCATCCCTCTCCTTGGAAACAAGGCCGGAATCACGCAGCTTGCGGAAATCCGCCTCGCGCATCTCTGTGCACTTCCACCCGCCGTCGGTGGTGTGGGTCGGAGCGGCGACCTTCTTACCAGCGCTGGTGGCAGTAGATCTCGCTACAGCAGCTGCCGCCTTCTTCGGCTTGCCCAACTTGGACCGGCGGGTGCGGCGATGCGAGCGAAGGAACGAGGAAGAAAAAGTACGGAGAACATCCTGTGTGTGATGACAAGCAGAAAGCTCAAGGAAATGGTGGCAATGGATATGAAGGCAGGAGCAAATGGCGACGGGTAAAATCACAGTTTTTCCCCTCGGTATAAAAATACGAAGACTACGCACTAGAGCCGTCGATTGAGAATCCATAGCGTGCAACTTAGATCTCACCATACACGTGTCAGCATCAAAACGAATCGTCGCCAGCATGCCGTCCACTATGCGCGAAACCGAGGAGACATCGTGTAACATCCCTCCCTTTATAAAGGTAAGGATCCCTGTTATTGCAATGCTAGAACCTAGATCAATGCTAGCATCCACAGTTTAAGATGAAGTACACAGAAACAAAGGTCATTATTACATATCATTCCAGAGACAGACATAGTCTTTTACAACTCCATGGCCACAGGCCTAATACAAGAGTTCAAATATATAATAAGATAAATAAGTCTTCATCTTCATGTGCCACAGGCAAGCATTTTGAGTGTAGACTCATAAACCCTAATCATCATCAGAATATCCTGCAACATCACAAGTTACAGCCACAGTGGGTTAATACATTGGAATAGTATTGGCAAGTGATACCTTAGTAGAATATTACCAATCTAGATACTATATGCATTTGGCTAAGTGTAGCTTAGGCTTGCTTTGCTCAAAATAGATTTTACCTATTAGTTCAAAACACTAAGTTTTTCTTTGACAAAACTTTCCCATGGAATCACCAATAGACATTGGTGAACCTTCACCGTTGTTCAACCACAAGTTTTAACTTCGAAATTGGGATGAGGATATTCTTGATAGCTTCCATGTCTTGATACTCAAGTTGTCCAATACCAGGGACATGGCTAAGTACTTAGATTCTTCCATCTGAAGAGGTTGTGCACTTTCCCCACAAGACATGATTTTCACCAAGACAGGACCTTTCAGAAGCCTTCCCTTAGACCAAATGGACGCGTTCCAACCTATCATCCCACTACCACCAACTGCCAAATGGCTAAGTTATTGCAACCTATGTGATCCAGGCAGAGCCCATATTGCCATGTGGCTGCACTAGAAGCTTCTTAACATTTGGCCTCTCAAATCCCTTTGTTCCTGGGTGGCTTTCCACAAGTGAGATACACAAGGTAAACCATCGAAATGGGCCTTGTGTAACCACTCAACACAAACCATTCTTTCCATTCCACCCAGGTGTTTCATTCACTTAGTTGTTTTATTAGCAAAAACAACTCAAGGACTTAGAAATATTTCATATATCATGAATATATAAACCACCCTTGGTTGCTACTAGCTAGGCTAAGCATGGTAATGGTAAGCATCTTAACTTAGAGGAAATTCTAATAATTCTACAACGACTAGGATTTCCCAAGCATAGCAATAAGATACTTAGCAAAATATTCATGCAAGTTCCTATACAAAATATTTTCTAATGCATAGGTGAAAATTATAGGAATAAAATCATGAAGCACCACTTGCCTTGGTAGTTTGGGGAGTAGCAACAATCTTCACAACCACAATCACACTTAGCACCAAAATCTACACATAAAATAATGGCACCAAAATCACATATCAAATTTTACAAACAAAAATATATGAATGCATGAAAATGCCATGTGATGATTTTTCTACGCCAAACAAGACAAGTAAACAGTACTAAAACATAAACAAGTCCAAGATACTCAAAATAAACTTTATTTGATCCTTAAAACATTTTTCAAATCATTTATATACTCAAATTAAGCCTACAAATGTTTCTGCAAAAACAACCATTTTTACAGAGACAAAACATTAAACACATTGCATAAACAGATAGAATTTTCTCTCCTGATTCCAATGATATAAAATTTGTAAAATTTGAACGTGTAGATAAAAAGTTATGAATTTTACAAGTTTGATTAAATAATAGATCAAATTTCTGTTTTAAATTAAAACTCAGGCCACGCGGCAGCTTCTGATTGGCCCGTACCGGTTCGCACAGATCGATTGATAATAGCTGTTGGATTAAAGTGACTGCGCACGGTCCAGATCAAAACATACCTCTTCGTTAAGTGATTCTATCTCACGCGTTAGATCTAGATCTAACGGCTGCCGATCAAACGACCAAGGATTGGCGGTGCTGGCGACGGTGGCGCGTCAGCGGCGCTCTATCAGCGACGCTTCGAAGGCTACAAAGGGGGCAGGGGTCAACGGAGGGGCTTACCGAACTCGCAAGGTCGCGCTGATGCTCAACCACTTGCTGGCGTGGACAGGGGCGGGCTGTAGTAGAGGCTAGCGCTCGTCGGAATTGCGGGCGGCGTCGGGTTCGTGCAGATGGCGACGTTGACGACGTTCGGGACCGCCCTAGCACAAGCCAGTGGTGTTAGCAGTTGCGCAAGGATACGGCAAATCTAATAGCATGCATGCGAAGTCAAGGGCACTTGGATTTTACCTAAATTGCTCGTAGAAGTTGAGCGGCGGCTCTGGCGTTTATGGGCGTGAATGGAGACGGCGACCTGGGTCACGAGCAGGCAAAGTGGAGGTGTCAGCAGATGCACAAGGAAACGAGGGTCACGCTCGTTTGAACCAGAATCAAAGGGGCGGTCGGAGCTCACCGTAATTGCTTGCCGGAGCTCGTCGGGCAGCGGCGGTGCAGTTCAAAATACGGGCAGCCTGGTGGCGAGGTGAGTGTGCTGTGTAGGGGGGGGGGAATGACCGCGGTGGCGAGGTGATTAAGTAGCCATGAGGGGCGAGGGAATTACGCAGTGGTTCAATGCCAATTAAGCGAAGACGGATTCTGCGCTGGCGAGGGTGGAGAAGAAGATGCTGACCTAGCCAGGGCCCAGTGGCAGCGTCAGCGGGGCAGAGCGAGTGCGGGTGAGAGAGAGAAGGGAGAAACCCGGGTGGGCTGGCTTTTGGGCCGTTTCTGTTGTTGGGCTGGAAAGGTGGCGCCAGGCCCAGTTCTGATTTCTAACTCCTTTTCTTTTTCTAAATTGATTTTCAGGAAACCATTTCAAATGAATTCAAAAGCTTTTGAATTCCAAACTTTTCTAGACTTTTGTAAAGTGCAACCTTCATGTTTTTGGGCATAAAACCAAGCTGTCTTGCTAGAATTGTTTGGTTCCTTTGAAATTTTAAATTAAACAGTGCCTTAGCGCAAGATTAGATAAATATTTTGAAAATGGTTTTAAAACCATAATTTGTTTTGAACACTTTGTCCAAGATTTGCAACTCAACCAAACCACTTATGAACAAACAAATCTTGGTTTGAACAAATATCCTCTCACTAAAGAGTAGCATTGGATAAATGCTTGTTTACATAAAATAATAAGCACCCAAAATGCTTCTGTTTTTGCAATGACTTTGAAATTGATTCCTAAATGATTATGCATGCATGGATGACGTGCAAAGCTTTGAAAACAAGATTTTAGGGATGTTACAAATCTAACCCCCTTAAGGTGAATCTTGCCCTCGAGATTCGGATTGGCTAGCAAATAGGTGAGGGTGGTCTTTCCGAAGATCATCTTCTCTTTCCCATGTTGCTTCTTCTTCGGAATGATGGTTCCATTGAACTTTGTAGAATTTGATAGTCTTAGTCCGAGTAACTCTTTCTACAGTCTCGAGAATCTTGATAGGTTTTTCCTCATAGGTGAGATCACTTTCCAACTGAACCTCCTCCAAAGGTATAGTATCCTTCAAAGAAGTCTCTTCCATCTCTGGATGGCATTTCTTTAGCTGACTCACATGAAACACATTATGAACGGCAGACAATGATTCTGGCAGTTCAATCTCATAAGCTACTTCTCCTTTACGACTCAGAATCTTGAATGGTCCAACATATCTTGGGGCCAATTTTCCTTTGACTCCAAATCTCTTCACTCCACGAAGTGGTGACACTCTAAGATAATCTCTATCACCTACTTCATAGGTGACTTCTCTATGCTTAGGATCTGCATAGCTCTTCTGCCGAGACTGTGCTATCTTTAATCTGTCCTTAACTAGTTTGACTTTCTCTTCAGCCTCTTTGATTAGTTCTGGTCCGAACAAACTTCTTTCTCCCACACCATTCCATAGTAATGGGGTGGTACACTTTCTCCATAGAGAAACTCAAATGGTGCCATCTCAATACTGGCTTGATAGCTGTTATTGTAAGAGAATTCTGCGTAAGGCAGACTTTCATCCCAACTAGCTCCATAGTCTAGAGCACATGCTCTCAACATATCTTCAAGAATCTGGTTAGTCCTTTCTGTTTGTCCATCAGTCTGAGGATGAAAAGAAGTGTTGAACTCCAACCTCGTTTCCAATGACTCATGTAATTGCCTCCAAAAATGAGAAGTGAATTGAGTTCCCCTAGCAGACACAATGCTCTTGGGTACTCCATGCAGGCACATAATCCTACTCATATAGATCTTGGCTAACTTAGCACTTGTGTAGGTTGTCTTCACGGGTATGAAATGAGCCACTTTAGTTAGGCGATCCACTACTACCCAAATAGAGTCATATCCTGACCTGGTCCTTGGCAATCCGGTGATGAAATCCATGCCAACCTTGTCCCACTTCCAGTCAGGAATAGGTAGTGGTTGTAACAATCCTGCTGGTTTCTGATGCTCCACTTTCACTCTACTACATACATCACACAAAGCAATATGTTCGGCGATGTCCTTCTTGAGATTATTCCACCAAAATCTTTCTTTCATATCCATGTACATTTTGGTGTTACCCGGATGAATGGAATATGGTGAGTTGTGTGCTTCTTGTAAAATCAGTTTCCGAAGCTACGGATCTTGTGGAACACATATACGTTTTCCATACCATAAAGTACCCTGTTCGTCTTCATGGAATACTTTGGCTTTTCCTTTGCCAATCTTTTCCTTAATCTCTTCAATTTCCTTATCTGTCTTTTGGGCTTATTTGATTTTGTCCAACAAAGTGGGTTGAACATCCAATGACATGAGATGTCCTTCCGGTACAATCTCCAATCTGAGATCTCTAAATTGGGCACACAGATCATCTAGCAATTCTCCCTTAGTAAGGCCATTTACAAATACCTTACAGCTTAGAGCATCTGCTACAACATTTGCTTTACCAGGATGGTATTGCAAACTCAAGTCATAGTCCTTGATGAGTTCTAGCCATCTTCTTTGTCTCATGTTGATTTCTTTCTAGGTGAAGATATACTTGAAACTTTTGTGATCTGTGAACACTTCACATCGCTTTCCCAAAAGATAGTTTCTCCATGTTTTGAGTGCATGGACAACAGAGGTTAACTCTAAATCATGAGTAGGGTAATTTACCTCATGAGTTTTGAGTTGTCTCGAGGCATAAGCCACAAGTTTCCGTTCTTGCATTAGAACTGCACCCAATCCATGATGAGATGCATCACAATATACTTGGAAATCCTTTTCCAAATCTGGCAAACATAAGACTGGTGCTGTCACTAGTCTCTTCTTCAATTCTTGGAAACTGAGTTCACATCCTTCAGACCAAGCAAATTTCTTGTCTTTCTTTAGAAACTCTATCATCGGCTTAGCAATCTTGGAGAAATTCTCAATAAATCTTCTGTAGTATCCTGCCAAGCCAAGGAAATTACGAACCTCTTTTACTGACTTAGGAGATTCCCATTCAGTTACAGCTGACACTTTAGCAGGATCAACTGCTACACCATCTCCTGACACAACGTGTCCAAGAAATCCAACCTCATTCAACCAAAATTCACACTTGCTGAATTTGGCATACAACTTATGCTCTCTAAGCTTCTCAAGTATCAAACGCAAATGTCCTTCATGCTCTTCTTTGATCTTGGAGTAGATCAAAATGTCATCGATGAAAACGACAAAAAACTTGTCAAGGAACTCCATGAACACCTTGTTCATCATATTCATGAAATAAGCTGGTGCATTGGTCAAACCAAATGGCATCACGGTGTACTCATACAATCCATACCTAGTGGTGAAAGTTGTCTTAGGTATGTCTTGTTATCTTATCTTGAGCTGGAAATAACCTGACCGGAGATCAATCTTTGAGAACACACAGGCTCCTTCTAGATGATCAAACAAGTCATTGATTCTAGGCAAAGGGTATTTGTTCTTGATAGTCACCTCATTGAGTGAACGGTAATCTATGCATAACCTTTGACTTCTATCTTTCTTTTCCACAAACAAAACTGGTGCTCCCCAAGATGAAGAACTTGGTTGGATAAATACTTTCTGCAACTGTTCTCCAAGTTGTTTCTTGAGTTCTTTCCACTCATCAACTGACATCTTGTATGGTCTCTTTGCTATTGCTCCTGATCCTCATAGCAAATCAATCAAAAATTCCACATCTCTATCTGGTGGCATTCCCGGCAATTCGTACGGAAATACATCCGGATATTCACTCACAATAGGCACACTGTCTATGCTAACCCCTTAAGAGAATTTAGCTTACTCCCTTTCGGTTCAAAGTTAGTCTTAAATCTAATCCTTTTGTTTTCTGGAGTTGTGAGTGTGACAGTATGGTTGGCACAATCTAGCACTCCCTTGTGCTTGGTCATCCAGTCCATTCCCAAAATGACATCCAATCCTTGGGAATTTAGGATTATCAGATTAACGGGAAACTTATACTTCCCAAACTCTATGACTAGATCATGACATCCTGAGTTCACTATCATTTCTCCGCCAGGAGAACTTACTTTTATAGGACACCCAATAGTTTCTACTGGTAGTTCATTTCTTTCAACAAATGCTCTTGATATGAATGAATGAGATGCACCAGTATCAAAGAGAACAAATGCTGGAACAGAATTGAGTTTGAACTTACCAGCAACAGCATGAGGTTCCTCATAGATTTCCTCCACATTGATATGCTTCACTTGTCCCTTTTGGAAAGGGTTGGGCTTGTTGGGTCCTTCAACTTTCTTTTCTGGGCACTCATTTGCGTAATGCCCCATCTTTTTACACTTGAAACATTCAACCTGACTAAGAGCCTTCTTGACAGGCTGGCTTCCACTACCACTTCCATTGTGGTGACTTTTTTATCCACTCTTGTGATTCTTGTGCTTGTCATTGTCATGACTACGGTGATGCTTGTTGTCATGATGACGGTTGTGGTTGTGGTGGCTATTGTACTTTCCATGCTTGTGGGATCCAGAACTCCCACCATCATCATAATGGGAACGCTTATGAGACGATCCCGAGATGTGCTTGTCAGAGTGTTTCCTCTTCTTGCTTTCAACCTGTTTCATCTTGCTCTCCAAGATGGCAGCCTTGTCACAAAGAGACTGATAAGTGGGGACATAGGCCACAGATAGCTGCAGGTTCAGTTCATCGTTCAATCCTTCGAGGAACTTCTCTTTCCTCTTAGCATCAGTGTCAACTTCATCTGGTGCATAACGCGCCAGATTGTTGAACTCCTCAATATATTCAGCCACGCTACGGTGGCACTGCTTCAAGTTATGAAATTCCTTCTTCTTCAAACTCATCACTCCGGATGAGATGTGAGCTGTACGAAAACCATCTTCAAACATAGCCCATGTCACATCCTCAATGGGAGTGGTGATCTGGAAGTTATCCCACCATGTAGCTGCTGGTCCTTCCATCAAGTGTGCTGCAAACCTGACTTTCTCCTCATCAGTACAGCCAACAGTTACCAAATCCTTGTTCACTGAGCGTAGCCAATCATTGGCCACCATGGGATCCGTAGTTCCTGAGAACTTTGCTGGCCTCAGTCTTAGGAATCTGGTGAGCATGTCAAAACAAGGTGGATTGTTCTGATTGTTGTTGTTGTTGTTGTTATTGTTGTTATTCTGATTCTGTATGAAGGCAATCATCATCTGCATCAGCTGTGTCTGTGCTGTCATCAGCTGCTGCATCTCGGGGGTGACATTGTTGTTTTTCGGGTTGGGGTTGGCATATCGAGGAGGCATCTGTGGTTTTCAATAAGGATAAGAATGAGATACCGATAGATGTTTAACATGCACATTACATCACATAAAAAATCACCAAACATGCATCAAAATAACAAAAGTTCAACAACATAAACAACAAGTTTGAAAAGCAACACACCAATAGAAAGCCATCCACATGTTGGATGGTCATTGCGACTAAATAATCAAAAGCATGGTAAATAATGAAATCACGAGTATTCGTCACTACTCCTCTGCATCAACCTCCTCATCGACAAGTGTAAGACCTGCATTCTCCATAGCGGTCTTGTACTCCTCGACATTGGTAGTCAAGGCCTCTACCTTGGCTTTGAGATCCCTCTTCTATGAACGATGTCTATCAATCACAACCTGCTAATGCTCGAGCTCGAAGTCCTTGGCCTCTAGTTATGCAGTCATCTCTCGAATCCTCTTGTTCCTATCTTGGACTCTTTTCTCTTGACTCTTGAACTTCCTATCCTGACTCTCAAACTTGGCCTCCATTTCTTTGACTATCTCATCTTGCTCCGCGAAGATCTTGTCCTTCTCACGAAGCTGCACCTGGAGTTCGTCATTGCTAAGCATGACGTTGGTCCTATCAGTATCTAGGTGCCTAAGAAGAACCTCTAAGTCCCGGAGGTATAGACGAATCATCTTTGCCGTCTCTCTAGCAGTATCCTCGAAGTCAATAGCCTCACCATCCTCGTTGCGTCTTCCGAAGGCGTGGAAGTGAGTACCTCTAATCTCCCGAGAGTGTCTCCCTAACAAACGTCCAAGCAAATCCTGCATGACTACCTCTAGGCCTCTCTCCTTGTCGTCAGGCATGAGCTTAAAGGTGATAGCCTCCGTGGCTGGCTCAGTATGGCGTCCTGGCTGAGTAACCTTGAAGCCCCAAAGGTCCTTCCTGTCGAACTTGGTGAGGGGAAGCATCATGATGCTAGGAAGCGGAAGATTGAGCACACTAGTGAGCTCAGTAAGATGAGTGCCAAAACGAGTTCCCTTGAACTCTTCAGCCATGCTGATAGTAACATTAGGCATCTATTTTATAAGATAGAAAAAGTTAGAATCAACATAGATAGAGAAAATCATAAGAGAAAGCATCACAAGCATATTTTTGGAAATCAAACACACAAGTCATGGCATACATAAATCCATTACAAGCATCCTAGGTTCAACACAACTTAGACAAAAAATTTGGAAAGGAAATGATAAGTGTGGTGGTCCAACTAACGAAGTACGTTACAATCCCATGTCACTTGCCAAGTTAGCTAACAGGGCATCCCTAGAGGAAATCTGTCGATCCTGATCACATGACTCCATTGCTAAGTCTATGATGTCCTCTATTAAACGTTAGTTGGTAGCCTCTAACTCTTGGGTATGCTTATTTTCTTCTCTAAGGTCATTTTGGTTGTTAAGCATTCTGCACTTGAGTCTATCACCAAGATCCTTGATGGCCTTCCAAGCTGCATCTCTTGCAGAGTCAAAGAATGTGGTTTGCATCACTAAGTTGGTGACCATGCAGAATCCTAATTCCTTGTGCTTGTCTTCCTTGTTTTTATACAAGTGAAGTTGCACCCACCAGTACTCCACTCCTTCATCCATCACGGGGAAACATTTGTACACAGCTGCACCATGTATTCCCATGGGAACCATGAGGTCCTTGAGAGCCTTGGGGAATTCTGTCTCACACTCCAGAGTCATAGTCATGAGTGGTCCCTTCCTCACGGCTTCGTTGATGGAGTTCATCTACAAATAGAGATGAGAAAGAAGATTAGAAAAGCTTACGAGAAGAAAAATACAAGTGTGGAAGTTGTTGAAATTTTTTTCTTAGTGGTTTCTAATCCATTCCTAGGGTCATAATCCTACAGGAAATACAGTGCTCTGGTACCATCTGTAAGATCCCTCCCTTTATAAAGGTAAGGATCCCTGTGATTGCAATGCTAGGCCCTGGATCAATGCTAGCATCCACAGTTTAAGATGAAGTACACAGAAACAAAGGTCATTATTACATATCATTCCAAAGACAAACATAGTCTTTTATAACTCCATGGCCACAGGCCTAATACAAGAGTTCAAATATATAATAAGACAAATAAGTCTTCATCTTCACGTGCCACAGGCAAGCATGTTGAGTGTAGACTCATAACCCCTAACCATCATCAGAATATCCTGCAACATCACAAGTTACAGCCACAGTGGGCCAATACATTGGAATAGTATTGGCAAGTGATACCTTAGTAGAATATTAGCAATCTAGATACTATATGCATTTGGCTAAGTGTAGCTTAGGCTTGCTTTGCTCAAAATATATTTTACCTATTAGTTCAAAACACTAAGTTTTTCTTTGACAAAAATTTCCAAAGGAATCACCAATAGACATTGGTGAACCTTCACCCTTGTTCAACCACAAGTTTTAACTTAGAAATTGGGATGAGGAGATTCTTGATAGCTTCCATGTCTTGATGCTCAAGTTGTCCAATACCAGGGACATGGCTAAGTACTTAGATTCTTCCATCTGAAGAGGTTGTGCACTTTCCCCACAAGACTTTATTTTCACCAAGACAGGACCTTTCAGAAGCCTTCCCTTAGACCAAATGGATGTGTTCCAACCTATCATCCCACTACCACCAACTGTCCAAATGGCTAAGTTATTGCAACGTATGTGATCCAGGCAGAGCCCATATTGCCATGTGGCTGCACTAGAAGCTTCTTATCATTTGGCCTCTCAAATCCCTTTGATCCTAGGTGGCTTTCCACAAGTGAGATACACAAGGTAAACCATAGAAATGGGCCTTGTGTAACCACTCAACACAAACCATTCTTTCCATTCCACCCAGGTGTTTCATTCACTTAGTTGTTTTATTAGCAAAAACAAGTCAAGGACTTAGAAATATTTCATATATCATGAATATATAAACCACCCTTGGTTGCTACTATCTAGGCTAAGCATGGTAATGGTAAGAATCTTAACTTAGAGGAAATTCTAATAATTCTACAACTACTAGGATTTCCCAAGCATAGCAATAAGATACTTAGCAAAATATTCATGCAAGTTCCTATACAAAATATTTTCTAACGCATAGGTGAAAATTATAGGAATAAAATCATGAAGCACCACTTTCCTTGGTAGTTTGGGGAGTAGCAACAATCTTCACAACCACAATCACTATTAGAACCAAAATCTACACATAAAATAATGGCACCAAAATCACATATCAAAATATACAAACAAAAATATATGAATGCATGCAAATGCCATGTGATGATTTTTCTACACCAAACAAGACAAGTAAACAGTACTAAAACATAAACAAGTCCAAGATACTCAAAATAAACTTTATTTGATCCTTAAAACATTTTTCAAATCATTTTTATACTCAAATTAAGCCTACAAATGTTTCTGCAAAAACAACCATTTTTACAGAGACAAAATATTAAACACATTACATAAACAGATAGAATTTTCTCTCCTGATTCTAATGATATAAAATATGTAAAATTTGAACGTGTGGATCAAAAGTTATGAATTTTACAAGTTTGATTAACTAATAGATCAAATTTCTGTTTTAAATTAAAACTCAGGCCACGCGGCAGCTTCAGATTGGCCCGTACCGGTTCGCACGGATCGATCGATAACAGCCGTTGGATTAAAGTGAATGCGCACGATCCAGATCTAAACATACCGCTTCGTTAAGTGATTCTATCTCACGCGTTAGATCTAGATCTAACGGCTGCCGATCAAACGACCAAGGATTGGCGGTGCTGGCGATGGTGGAGCGGCGGCGGCGCTCTATCAGTGATGCTCCGGTGGCTACAGAGGGGGCTGGGGTCAATGAAGGGGCTTACTGAACTCGCAAAGTCGCGCTGATGCTCAACCACTTGCTGGCGTGGACAGGGGCGGGCTGTAGCAGAGGCTAGCGCTCGTCGGAGTTGCGGGCGGCGTCGGGTTCATGCAGACAGCGACGTTGAAGACGTTCGGGACCGCCCTAGCACAAGCCAGTGGTGTTAGCAGTTGCGCAAGGAACGGCGAATCTGATAGCATGCATGCGAAGTCAAGGGGCGCTCGGATTTTACCTAAATTGCTCGTCGAAGTTGAGCGGCGGCTCTGGCGTTTGCGGGCGTGAACGAAGACGGCGACCTGGGTCACGAGCAGGCAAACCAGAGGTGTCAGCAGATGCACAAGGACACGAGGGTCACGCTCATTTGAACCAGAAGCAAAGGGGCAGTCAGAGCTCACCGTAATCGCTTGGCGGAGCTCGTCGGGCAGCGGCGGTGCAGTTCGAAATACTGGCAGCCTGGTGGCGAGGTGAGTGTGCTGTGTGGGGGGAAATGACCGCGGTGGCGAGGTGATTAAGTATCCAGGAGGGGCGAGGGAATTACGCAGTGGTTCAATGCCAATTAAGCGAGAAATCAACGTGGCGTTTCTGGAGGAAACGGCGGTGGCAACGGAGTCTGCGCGCACGAGTGTGGAGAAGAAGATGCTGACCTGGCTCGGGCCCAGTGGCAGCGTCAGCGGGGCAGAGCGGGTGCGGGTGAGAGAGAGAAGGGAGAAACCCAGGTGGGCTGGCTTTTGGGCCGTTTCTACTGTTGGGCTAGAAAGGTGGCGCCAGGCCCAGTTCTGTTTTCTAACTCCTTTTCTTTTTCTAAATTGATTTTCAGGAAACCATTTCAAATGAATTCAAAAGCATTTGAATTCCAATCTTTTCTAGACTTTTTTAAAGTGCAACCTTCATGTTTTTTGGGCATAAAACCAAGCTGTCTTGCTGGACTTGTTTGGTTCCTTTGAAATTTTAAATTAAACAGTTCCTTAGCACAAGATTAGATAAAGATTTTGAAAATGGTTTTAAAACCATAATTTGTTTTGAATACTTTGTCCAAGCTTTGGAACTCAACCAAACCACTTATGAACAAATAAATCTTGGTTTGAACAAATATCCTCTCACTAAAGAGTAGCATTGGATAAATGCTTGTTTACATAAAATAATAAGCACCCAAAATGCTTCTGTTTTTGCAATGACTTTGAAATTGATTCCTAAATGATTATGCATGCATGGATGATGTGAAAAGCTTTGAAAACATGATTTTAGGGATGTTACACATCGTAACTTCCACCATGCCTATGTGTGACTAGTCAACATCAAGTCAGGCTGTGGGACCCATGGTCATCCCATTGCATCATCTCTGCTGCCGTAGACGGTTGAGATCATCAATCGTCAGCAATAACGTCATCAAGGCAATGTCAGCAATGGCTCGAAGATTTCGACTGCTCATACAAGTACCTACTCCAATCTACCACTCGAGAAAATACCCGGGAGCTACTCCTATTAGGAGCACTGGTCGCGCACCTGAGAAATTTCAAAGGTAATGTCACCTCGAAATTATCTTCGAGTCCTACGTCGAGTCTGTGACTCCACTACGGACTCGGGGGCTACTCCCATAGGGAGCGCTGGTCGCGCATTCAAAAAAATGTGTCTTCAGACTGATGCTGAAAACGACTAAACTAAAGTCTCTGCTCGAGTTTATGGCTCGAACAGACACTCAGGGGCTACTCCCATAGGGAGCGCTGGTCGCGCACCCTATGAATTATTCGACTGTGATCCTTCATATCAAATACGACAAAATCTTTTTGGCAACTTTGCCCAAACTAACGTTAAGTGAGAAGCAGTCTCCTTGGCCACCCGAAACCCCTCCACGGTGATAAAATTTTGGATGTTGTATCTACGACGCAAAGATAAGCCCTACAAATATCACCTGATGGCCTACAAACGCACCCGACTGTGCTCTGCTAGTAAATTTCCGTGTCAACAGGCATGATGAAAATCCTGACGGACGTGTTGGGTACATCACTTAAAAATCACTGGGATTTGACTCCTATGATACCTCAACGGCCTAAGTTGAATTACGCCAGCCTTCGTTCCGGATTCGAGTCCGGGGACTCGAGTCTGATGAAGACCGTGTTGTTTTGTCCTTTGACCGTTAACTGGCCCTGATCCGTTGGGTGATCCACGCACACGCATCAACAATCCCTATGAACTAAACGTTTTTTCCTAAAAAACAGGTTCAACTAGAAAGCACCCGAAAGATTGCGGAGTCTTCAGCCGAATGTACGATTCGAATGAACACTCGGGGGCTACTGGCATGGATATACCCTACGGGTGCACAACGTTGGCATACCCTGGTCCAGCCCAAGGAAAGCCCATGTAAGGACACACAGCCCAAGAATATTTCGGGTGGCCCAAGCCCATGGCGGTTTCAACTCCTTGTAGGACAAGTCTAGATTAGATAGAATTTTAAAGGGTATCAACCCTAATCTGTAACCAAATCGACCTACCCTAGAGCCTGGCCTATCTATATAACGGCCTGGAGGGCATGGCGAGAAGAACAATCACCACCTAATACACACCTTCACGCCAGATAGCATCTGCGCACCCCTGTAATCTTCGGTTCCGCCGTAATCAAAAGCAGACAAGCAGGAGTAGGGTTTTCCCTCCGGGATCCTGCACTTGGGTAAATCTCGTGTCCCTGTGTTGCTTGTCTGTTAACCGTTCCGCGACTTCTAGCATCCCCATCTTATCCAAGACCTAAGTCAATAACAATGGGCATTGACGATTCAAACCCTCGTCAGGTACATATTGACATATTGATGATCACAGGAAAGCCACCTTCTTGCTCATAAGCCTTTGACCTAATATTTTACTTATGCATATTTTACCTACTGTTTATGAAACTGCATTGTTTTACTATATAATGTTTTATATCTGATATTGGATTGTCTCCTCCAAACCATTACCCATTGTACTACTACGTACAACACCCTTGATGAAACCTATTTGTCCCTAGCATGGTAGATGGTGTTTAACACATAAAACCTTGGTGAGGTTCGACCCACCAAGAGAGGTTTGAAAAATGAGAAATATTTTGTTTTCCAAAAAGGTGGAACAAAGGACGGAAGAAAAAGGTTTACAAAAAGGCACCTGGTTCTTTGCAGTTTTGCCAGAACAATTAACCCATGCAACCACATTACTCTGGAATGGGAACAGGGCTAGACTTAATGTTTGCTACTTCGGTGTGGGAATTCTCACAACTACATATAAGGGACCATCTCCCTCGAACCCCAAGATTCCTTTACATAAAGGGTCAACTATTAGGCAGTCAGCTAAAGGAGGCAGTACCACCCATTTGAATGGCTAGGAGATACTATGTGCCTCTCATTGAAAGTGCCGGCTCTAGAGGAGTTGGGAGCACTCTGGTTTGTCTATGGATCCCGACGTCCCGGTGTTGAGAGGAACAACTCATAGGGTAGGGCCCATGCTAGAGTGGCATCCGGAGAGTCTAGATCGGTTACTCGACCCACGATCAGTAGGGATCAGGGCAGGGTACCCGTTTGGTGTGGGTAAAGTGTATAAACTCTGCAGAGTGTAAGTCTATTCGAGTAGCCGAGTCCTCAGTCATTTGTTTTCGAAACAATTTTTGAAACAATTTTCGAAAGTGCTACATTTGTGTATAAACTCTCTAAAGTGCTACATTTGTTTTCGAAACAATTTTCGAAAAGGAAAGTATTTTCTAAAACCTGGTGGTCCGAGGTGTACCAGAGAAGGAAGAGGATAACCCGGTCAGTTTAGGACCATGGATATAGATTCGGCTGACCCCCTCTTAGTGTTCTCCAAATCTTTTCAAAGAGGTTTCCAAAATGTTTTACAAAATCTTGCAACCAAAACTTGTAGATGCTATATCTACAAGAGAAACTACTTTAGAAAAGAACCTCTCATGGAGCCCTCCTACCACCATAGCCATATTGCATATCCTTTTATTGTTATTATCTTAAGGTGGTTTGTGAGTACATTCAACATACTCACCGTCTTTGTCCCCGGCTATTTACATGGCCAGATTTTTCAGAAGCACAAGGAGAGATGGAGAAGCTGACGTCTATGCGAGCTAGGTCGTCTCCCAGTCAGTTGCGTGTAGCTTAAGGCATGACATGGGCACTGCACTAGAAGACTTCTCCTATTTGTGTTGTATTCGCCATAATGGAAACTATGTAAGCTTTGCTCTTGTAAACGTTCTGGATGATGTAATGATACTTGTCGGTTATTCTCATGTCTCACTGATCATGGGAACATGAATTGCAGGCATAAAGGGGATGCTCGGACCGTAAATCTGAGGTCCCATAGACTTGGTATCAGAGCCATCCTAACTGTAGGAGACCTTAGTTAGCATGGACGCTAGACATGACAACCCTATCTTTGAAAACACCGGTTTTCAAAAACTATTTTTCTCAAAAGCTTTTTGAAAGATTTCATTATCTTACCTTCTCTGACTTAAACTTTTGAAAATGGAATAATCAATATCTCATCTACTCTCAAATGTTCTTTTTTCAAAAACAAGCGAGACTTTGAAACCGTGAAGACAGAGATCTCGAGATGAAGAGAAGACGAGACAAGCAAAACAAAAAGGAGTTTCCCACGACCAACACTACAAGATCGCACTACAAACGGAGTCCTTCCATCGCCCCATATGGATCAAGTACGGCATCAACAACTCCATAGGGCAAGACTGAATTCAAGACCCCCATAACGCCCATACTTACGATCAATCCCTCCATTATAGGATTTCTCTTATGGCATGTGGTCGCTCCTTGGTACTTATGGTACGCCTTGTTTTCTTGTCGTGTGCATGTGTGATGCCCGATGTGTGTTTCTTGTCTTCCTAGTATCATTCGACCCTCTTGTATGACCCACCCTGCTTGTATATCTTGACACCAACACCCCAAATCTCCTAATCCAAGACCTCTCCTCAGCAGGATGGCCACATAAAGACATCTATGATGATCCGACTCAACCCTCTGTCGAACCCATGGTAAGTTCTCGGCCTAAAACAAATGCCCCAAAACTTTCGTGGTGTTGGACATGGCAGTGCCATCGGGGATGGCTAAAGAGGGAAACTCGGATGCAATCAGTGGCTCACGCAACGGGTTGGGCACGGTGAACTACAAACATAGCGACGTATCCAGGTTCGGGTCCCTCTCAGGGAGGTAACACCCATACTCCTACAAGATCGACTATATGGGGGAGAACGCCAAGTACAAGTGCTCTTGGTGATGTTTCCTTAGCAACTATCGATGGCTAGAGGAAGAAGAAATAGAGGCAAGCTCTCACTACTATGGATGTTCCTTCCCTATAACCTCATCTCTACCTGCCCTTATATACGGGTCGGGGGAGGTAGATTACAATTTGGGTTATAGGGTTTACTGTTTGGATATGGGTTTACAGGGCGGGGCAGGATGCAGGGTCTAGCCGGTGGGCCAGGACCTAGTCAGCCCTTCTTTAGCGTCACCCACTTCTTTAGCAGTCACCTAGGTTTCCTTTGTAGCGTCATCCTTGCTTTTTAACGGTCACCCAGGACTGCTTTGGTGGTCAGACGACCGCTTTACTTTATCTTCGTCGGGTAGTGCTGGTCATGGCGGCGCGCCAGCCTGTCTGATGATGAGAGGAGCCAGAGGTGTACCTCGCAAGGAGCGTCTCCCCCTCTGCGCTTTCCATCTAATCTGAGGCTAGCTGGGTGGAAGCGGCTACCCGGCCGGTTCTTCTAGCTACCCGGCTAGACGGGCCAGCTAGGAAAGCTTTAAGCCCGGACGGGCGGTACCAGCCAAACAGCTAGAGTTGTCCTGCTTGGTGGCCAGGCGGCCTGCACCTTCTGGAGCCAGCCTAATTGAAGCCTGGCTTTCCCCACATAGGGGTTATCCCCCCGAAACTAGTCTCCGAGCGCGTAAGGACTTGGACGGTGGGAAAAGGTCTTGCGGGCTCCTTTGTTTCTTGATGTAGTTTGTTGACGATGTCTGGCTACAACTTTTTACTTTTGCTTTCCGGCTGGGTTCAACCGGCTGCAGAATCGATGGCCGCCCACTGGGTGTAAACAGCGAGGGCAGCGACCGTTTGGCGAAGCTGGAGCCGAAACATCAGTTTGATGAGGTCAGTGTTGTCATCATCAACGACTGTTGCTCTAGCGCATGTCGTGTTAGTTTGACTTCCGTGGCGCTGCACCAGTTTTTTGGTAACTGTACGCACCACTTGTCGCAGTAGTTTCTCGGGACGAGCGCGCACACCTCGCCTCCTGGTAACGCCTATGGATCTTCTGCGTTGGGTCATGGTGGCACAAAGGATCTGAAGCTGTAGCATCACGGGACTAGAGCATCTCGTGGCCACATGCCGTGCGGGAGCTGAGGAAGCGACAGTGTCCCCCTGCGGGGATAAATAGAGCCACGGGGGGAACAAGGCTTGCACTTCGTCTTCCTCCAGGTCTTCCTTCTAGGTCTTTCTGTGCTCCCTTGCACTTTGCCTTTGCACCGCCCTTTTGTGGTCGTCGGAGCCGCTAGCAACCATCCGCCACGGCCGCTCCACCTGCCGACATGCTGCTGGTGCAGTGCGGAGGTTGGTGCGGATCCTTTGTGACCGACGACCTCGTGTACAAGTAGCAGTGGGGGAAGTTTATCCCCTCGTTGCTGCTGGTGAAGCATCGCTCGCGCCAGAGGGGGAGCGGGTGCCTGACCCCGGGCCAGGGGAGTGCGTCGTCTTCCTCATACACTTCGCCCACGACCTCGGCCTCCCTTTCAACCCGTTTCTTCTTCAATTGTTCATCTTCTTCGACCTCCAACTCGACCACCTTGGCGCCAATGCCATCACGCAGCTGTCGCATCATGCGACCACCTTGGGGTGTGGCCCGAGGTGGCGAACTTTCTCATGTTCTTCCACTTCAAGGCCCAGAACACCATTGAGGACGGCCCGCTGATGGAGACAGGCTGCTACGCCGTCTACCCATGGCCCTCGTCGATGATGCCGTGGTTCGAACTCCCCGACACCATCAAGCTATTGAACCGCTCATATTTCTATGTGAGCAATGCCATAGAGGTCGACTGGATCTTCCTGCCGCCCTTTGTCAACTTGCCCTCGACGCAGAAGGAATGGACGGTGAACGGTATGGGGGCCCAAGCGGACATTGATCGGATGGCCGCCGGGTGGAGGTGATGGTGGCAACAGAGCGGCTCATCGCTCGGGATATCGCGCTGTCGTGGATGGCCTGCCGCGTTCTTCCGCTGCAGAAGCGTCGCACAAGATGTGCCACCTGTCGACTATTGATGACCCGACTCAGACATCATGGAAGCACGTGTCGTACCAGGACCTGCGGAACTGGATCTCTATGATCTCCAAGTTGCGTGTGGAGCCGACCTAGACGTACTCCTGCCCACCGTACCACCGCGGCCGCCTGGCGCCTCGGGTGAGTTGTCCTTATTTTGTCTTCTATTGTGTTTATCTTTCTCCCTGGTAGCTTTTCCTTGGGTGCCTTATGCTCCCCTTTTTGAGTAGCTGTTTATGGCGCAGCATGCTGAGGACGGTATCGGCGACTTCACGCTCCCCACCTTTGGTGGACCGGAAGCCACCAAAGTACCCTAGACGGAGCCCAAAGGGTTTCCCATCCGGCTGGACGACGGTCCCTCAGATCCCCACGGTAATTTCCGGGTACAGCTTTCGCCTTTGTTTTGCCCATGGGGCTTATGGTTGAAACTTGTGTTGGAGTCGATGCAGCCGAGGACGAGGCCGGCCGGGAGAATGCCGCGGCTAAGGCCCGGGGGAAGAGGGCGGCATCCGTTGTCGCTCCGGCTGCCGCGGAGCAGAAGAGGACGCGCCGAGCGTGTCCGGCTGCCGCCGTGCGGTCCTACGCCGGGTGAGTGTTTTTCCTATTCTCCCTGGCTCTTTTCCTTGCTCTCTGCTGAGCCTTTCTTATTTTTATTTTTATTTTTCTTTCGCAGTGGGGCAATGTCATGGGTGGCTCTGGTGCTGCCACCGTTGCAGGGTCTCACCTGCGGCGAGGTCTCCGGCTGCACCCGCCCCGACGACTCCACATACGTCTCCTCAGGGCTCCCTGGCCGCGGGAGTGCTGCACCTTGCGCCCGCGACATTGCGGGTTTCACATCTCTTTGCGGCCGCGGGAGTGCTACACCTTGCCCCCTCCTCTGTCCTACGGCTGGGGTGAACCCGGCCTGGAGCGATGCTCTAGCCAGTTCTGCCAGGCCCGTTATCACGGAAGTGAAGCAGGGGGCTGCGGCGGTGCGGGCGGCTGCGGCGGGTGGCGGTCAGCCGGGCGCCTCCGGCTCGGCGGGGAGGGAGTTGGTGGTGGCTATGCCTTTAGGCGCAGCTGCTAATGAAGACGAGGATGTGGTGACCGGCTCAAGGCAGCTCCGGCTGTGCTTACGCCGGATGCCATCCTCGCCCAGCTCTCGGGCATGGCGTCCGTCGCACTCGGCCAGGTTCGCCACCTGGTTGAGGAAATGGAAAAAGGCCTTGGCGAGGCCAAAAATTTGTTTGTTTTGATGGAGGTAGGTGTCTCTCCCCATTCGCTTTTTCCACGCCCGGCTTTTGTAGCCGGATTTCAGCTCTTTTCCTTACTTCTTTCTCTTCGCAGAAAGCATTTTTAGAGTCTGTGAAGAATGCTCAGGATTTGGGTCGTAAGATTGCTTCCTATAACCTGTCTTGTCGGTTGGCCTCCTTTTCCCTCTTTTTGTTGACCATCGGGTGTCCTCATACAGCCATGATCTTGGATAAGGAGAGGGAGGTGGAGCGCCTCAAAGCTCAAGTGGCCCGGCTGGAGGAGTCGAACAAGGCACATCAGGTGCAGTTCGACCAACTGGCCGCGGCCAAACACAAGTTGGAGGTTGTTGTGGAGAGGAGCAAGAAGGTGGCTGACACCCGGGGGGAGGCAGAGTTGACCTCCGCCCAAAGGGAGGAGACGTTCAAGGTTCTCTGGTCCCGGCAGCAGGATCTGACCAGGCAGCTTGAGGGAATTACTGAGATGGTCATGAGTAAGTTTGCACTTCCCTGCCCCTTCTATACTATGGTTAATCGATTTGTCTTTGGCTGCTTACTCCTTCAACCGACTGCAGCTCACTACCCAGAGTCGACCGACCAAGATCTCGAAAAGCTGTCGGCAGAGGAGGCTGGTCGCGAGCTGACCGCCTGGGACCTAGTGAAGGTTTTGGCGGAGGAAAGTGACGATCTTCGCAACGTCATCAATGACTTCTTACAATACGTCTGGTTGGAGATGGGTGAGCCACACGACATTGCGAGCTTGACGCTCGCCCTGACCCGCGGTATTGACTTGCTAGAGATCCATAAGGAGTGGGTAGCGCATGGAGGCTTGGAGATGGACCTGGCCCTAGTGAAGTCCTGTTATCCGGATGCAGATCTAGGTGTTCTCACTCGTGGCTTCAGAGCCAGAACCAGCTATGAGAGCCTCCATGAGAGCGTTCCGGGGATCAGGTCCTGTAGAATGAAGATCGGCGTGTATGTGGATTTGGAGCGCGACTTCCATGACCCCTCCGAGCTGATACCATACCACTGGATACCGAATCCTGCAAGCGTCGCCAACGTCGCCTCCTCCAGCAAGGTACCTGCGGCCGGCTCCAATGCTCCCTTTGCCAAACCGTCTCCTACTCCAGCAGTCGATGCGCCCTCTGCTAGTTTGACTCCTGAGCCTTGATCCCTAGTATGCCAGGAGTATTTGTCTTGAAAACTTGCTATGCGTCAGCCCTACACTATGGTGAACTTTGTTGTAAGACTTTGAATTCTGCACGTAACCTTCGTGTTTTGCTCATTGGTTTGATGCCTCTTTTGGCTTGAGTTAAATTTGTCTCTTTTCTTCTTGGACATTTTGTCCTTTGTGTTTTTTGTGTGAGCACGCGGTAGCGCGATCATCGGGTGTAGTCCTCGAGGTTTGGGCTGGCTGGGGTAGCCAGTCGGGTCAAAGCTCTTTGCAACCTTGTTTATTCTAATGGGTGCGTGAGAGCGCGGCCACTGGGCGTAGTACCTGAGGTTCGGGCCGCTTGGGGTATCCAGCCGGGTCGAAGCTCTTTGCCACCTTGTTTATTCTGATGGGTGCGCGGGAGCACGCCCACTAGGTGTAGTCCTCGAGGTTCGGGCCAGCTGGGGTAGACTGCCGGGTGGAACCTCTTTGCCACCTTGTTTACTCTAATGGGTGCGCGGAACCGCGCCCAATAGGTGTAGTCCCCGAGGTTCGGGCCGGTTGGGGTAGCCAGCCGGGTCGAAGCTCTTTGGAACCTTGTTTCCAATCAAGTTGTGGCTCGTGCAACACAAGACACAGCGTCGCTTGCGTTAGTTTTGTTACTTGTGCATTCATTCGCAGCTAAGATAAAGTACGAAAATGATGCTTTTTGAACTAGGCCGTTAACTTATTCCTTTTCTCAGCGAGCATTGGCCTTTCAAGTTTTGACCTTGCCGGCTGCAAGCCGGGTTGCGGTCTGCAGCCGAAACCGAAGGGGTAACTAGGTTGGCGTACCTCGCGATACTTCAGGGTGTTGTTATTAGCTTAGCTCGAGCAGGCGCAGCCGGATTGTCCGGGCACCCTTGTCTTCTCCTTGGGTAATTTATTGTAGGGGGTACTTCGAGCTTTTACTCTTGCCGGGTCGACAGCCGGCTTGCGGTCTGAAGCCGGAACCGAAGAGTGGGATCTAGGTACCTCACACAATACTCAACCATTTTTAGAAATCACAGGCATCCGGGCCAGCTGGCAACCTTGTTGTAAAGATTGCCGGGGCCAGTTTGATGACAGAGGTGGTGCACAAATTGGGACAGAATCCTCGGAGCCGTGCCGAGGCTTCCAAGCTTGTTCATTTATTACATGAAAGTAAGATACATACACTTCTTTCTCAAGTGTAAAATGGACGGAGTAGGTTCGTGTTCCATGGGCGTTCGGTTTCCTCGTTAGAGCGATCTGCCTTGTTCTCCACCGGCTGTTGGGCATTGAAAAGGTAGTATGAGTCATTGTGCAGCGCTCGACTGATTATGAATGGCCCATCCTAAGGAGGGGATAGCTTGTGCATTCCCTTCATTCTCTAGACCAGGCGTAGTACTAGATCACCCTCATGGAAAGAGGTGGGCCGGATCTGACTGGCGTGGTAGCGGTGCAAATCCTGCTGATAGATTGTTGATCTGGACAATGCCAGCTCGTGTGCCTCCTCGAGTACGTCCACGCTATCCTCACGTGCTTATTTGTCCTCTTTCTCCGTGTAGAGCTGTTTGTGGGGTGTGTCGAACGGGATTTCATTGGGAAGGACTGCCTCCGCCCCATAGAAGAGGAAGAACGGCGTGAAGCCGGTTGAGCGGTTGGGGGTGGTGCATAGTCTCCATAGCACGGCCGGAAGTTCCTCTATCTAGCATCCGGGTGACCTGACCAGTGGCTCGATCAGTCTTGGTTTGATTCTATCTAGGACCATGCCATTAGCACGCTCGCACTGCCCGTTTGACTGAGGGTGTGCGACCGAAGCTAGGTCCAGGCGGATGCCCTTTTCTCCACAGAAGCGAGTGAAGACTTCCTTGGCGAAATTGGTGCTGTTGTCTGTGATGACGTTGTGTGGGTAGCCGAACTGTATGATGATGTCCGTGAAGAACTTGATCACTGTTGCCCCATCCAGCTTCTTTATGGGCTTTGCTTCGATCCACTTGGTGAATTTGTCCACAGCTATGAGCAAGTGCGTCATACCGGATCGAGCTGTCTTGAATGGTCCGACCATCTCCAACCCCCAGACTGCAAACGGATAATTAATCAGAATCGTCTTGAGTGCTGCAGATGGTGTGTGCTTCAGCTGGCCGAAACGCTGGTAGCCATTGCATGCCTTGACCAGTTCCTGGGCATCCTTTAGTGCCGTTGTCTAGTAGAAACCTTGACGAAGAGCCTTGGCTGCTATGGCCCTTAACGAAGCATGGTGACCGCACTCGCCCCGATGTATGTCCACTACGATCTTGATTCCCACCTCTTGGCTTAATCATCATCGATAGATGCCTCCGACACTATGCTTGTACAGCTCATTATTGATGATGGTGTATGTGCTTGCCCTTCATCTCACTTGTCGCCCCGCCACTTCCTCTTCTGGGGGCTCATCCTTGGCCAAGAAGTTCATGAATGGTTTGACCTAGTCGGGTGTTTCCCGGATGGCGTACACCGTCTGCATGATGATATTGATCTCCTCACAGACAGCCGGCTCCGGAGTGTCATGGGGTTTGCCGGGTGGAAGCTCGCTGGCGGCAGTCCTTGGGTGCGGTGAAGCAGTCCCCGGGTGCGGTGGAGCAGTCACCGGCTGCGGCGAAGCAGTCCCCGGGTGCGATGAGGCAGTTCCCGGGTGTGCCGCTCCGGCTGTCCCCGGGTCCGCGCCGGCACTATAGAGTTAGACTCCGGGGACGGAGTGATGGATGGCTTGCATAGGTGCTCGAGGGAGACTCCAAGCGGTATGTCTTGTCTCGTTGAGACGACTCTGGAAAGTGCATCAGCGGCTTCGTTCTTGGCCCTGGGTACATGGTGGAACTTGCATACTTTGAAGCAAGCGCATAGCTGCTGAACGAAGAAACGGTAGAGAGCCATGTTGGCGTCCCTCACGTCCCATTCACCTGAGACTTCCTGCACCACCAGATCTGAATCTCCAAAGCAGAGTATCCTCTGGATGCCTATCTCCTTGGCCATATTAAGCCCGTGGATGAGCGCCTCATATTCGGCGACGTTGTTTGATGCGTTGAAGTGGATCTGGAGCACATAATCCAGCCGGTCGCCCTTGGGCAAGGTGATTACGATTCCGGCTCCAAGCCCTCCACGCATCTTGGAGCCGTCTAAGTGTAGCTTCCAATGTGTGGAGTCAGGGACCGGTGGCATGTACTGTGTCTCCGCCCAATCAACGATGAAATCGGCCAGCGCCTGGGATTTGATCGCCGTTATTGGCTCGTACTGGACGTTATGCACGACGAGCTCTATGGCCCATTTCACCATGCGGCCGATGGCGTCCTTGTTGCAGATGATCTTCGTGAGTGGCGCTAGCGCCACCCCTCGGATGGAATTCTCTTGGAAGTAGTGCTTGAGTTTTTTGGCGGCCATGTACACGCCGTACACCAACTTCTGGTAGTGGGGGTAGTTCTGCTTGGAGAGTGACAGCACCTCACTCAGGTAGTACACGGGGCGCAGGACCGGCTGGGCCTTCCCCTCCTCTGGTATTTCCACTAACAGTACCACACTGACGACCCTGTTGGTGGCCGTGATGTACATCAGCATCGGTTCCTTTGCAGCCGGTGCTGCCAAGACAGGCGGTGAGGTGAGCATGCGCTTGAGGTCACGGAAAGCCTCGTCCGCCTGAGGCGTCCAGATGAACTTGTCCGTTTTCTTCATGAGTTGGTATAAGGGGAGGGATTTCTCTTCCAGCCGGCTGACGAACCGGCTGAGGGAGGCCAAGCACCAGATAAACTTCTGCACGTCGCGCAAGTTCTGCGGCAGCTTCATGCGCTCGATGGCTCTCCGGGTTTGCCTCGATTCCTCGCTCCGAGACGATAAAACCGAGGAGTTTATCGGCTGGGACGCCAAAGACGTATTTCTCCGGGTTCAGCTTGATCTGGAAGTGGCGGAGGTTGTCGAATGTTTCCTTCAGGTCCTCGAGCAGCATGCGCTACTCTTTGGTCTTGATGACGACGTCGTCAACGTACGCGTGCACGTTTCTACCGATCTGCGCCTGCAGGCATTTCTGCATGAAGTGCTAGTAGGTTACTCCTGCGTTTTTCAAACCAAAGGGCATGGTGGTGTAGCAGAAAGCCCCAAACGGGGTTATGAATGATGTCTTTATTTGATTGGTTACATTGAGCTTAATATTGTGATAGCCCGAGTAAGCGTCCAGGAAAACAAAAAGTCACACACGGCCGTAGAATCGATGACCTGATCTATCCGTGGCAGAGCGTAAGGATCCTTGGGGAATGCTTTGTTGAGGCTGGTGTAGTCGACACACATGCACCATGTCTTGTTCTTCTTCAGTACTAGCACCAGGTTGGCCAGCCATTCTAGGTGAAAAATTCCATGATGGAGCCGGCTGCAAGCAGCCATGTGATCTCCTCACCAATGGTTCTTCTCTTTTCTTCTGCGGAGCGATGTAAAGATTGTTTGACCGGCTCACATTCGGTCGAACATGGAGAGAGTGCTCGGCGAGTTCCCTCGGGACACCTGGCATGTCTTTGGGGCACAATGCGAAAATGTCCCAATTCTCACGGAGGAAATCGACGAGCGCGCTTTCCTGTTTGCTGTCCAGGCCATCTCCGACTAGGACGAACTTGCTTGGGTCCTCCTCGTTCAGCAGGATCTTCCTTGTGCCCTTGGACGGCTTGAACTATGACTCGCCAGCCGGCTTGGGCTCTCCAGTCGGCATATCCGCCTGTAGGGCTGGCACGTTCTCACTAGTAGAAAACATGCCTTTCGTCTAGGCCATTAGTCCTGGCTGTGGATGGGGCCGGTACTAATGGACCTTGCTGGATGGCCCGAGCCACCCAGAACCATAGGTCCCGGCCCGTTAGACCCCATTAGTCCCGGTTTGAGACACAAGACGGGATTAAAGGGCCCTGGCCCTGTCTCTCGCTGGGGGCACCCCCTTTAGTCCCTGTTTGTATCTCCAACCGTGACTAGTGGTCTGGCCCTATATATACGCACAACCCCCTCCTCCTCTCGACTATTTTTTTTCCTAGTGGGAGAGAGTGTTGTTGTGCTATTTGTTTTCTTGTTCATACATATGCACTAGAGGTGTTCGGTGAAATGTCCATTAGAGCGATGCGAGTTTAGGTCACACAAGATAGACATGATATGAGGTGTCTGAGCCACAGTTAATTTTTCTCATCTTTGTTTCCAAGTGTAATAAAAGGTTAACAACTATTTTCTCGTTTAGACCGTCGTGCTGTAATAATTTTAGCATTGTGATTGCGTTTGACATATATTTGTATGATACAGATGAGACATCCATGGATGTACGGTGATCGACGCTCTGCCGCTTTCAGAGAAGGCTTGCGTTCTTTTTGAGTTGTGGCCAAGGAGAACAAGCAGCGGGATGGTTTTATGTGTTGTCCATGTGTTGACTGTAGGGATGAGAAAGATCACACTACCACAAGAGTCATTCAGAGCCACCTGCTTCGGTCTGGTTTTATGCCTGGCTATAATGTTTGGACCAAACACGGATAAAGAGGGGTTGTGATGGAAGACGGCGATGAAGAAGAGAACGATGATGACAACTACCGATCTATGTTCCCTGAATACGCTGATACCGCAATGGAAGACAATGAAGAAGAAGGAGGTGAAGAACAGGAACCAGACCGGCCCGCTGATGATATTTGTCGGGTCATTTTTGATGCAAAGAGAGACTGCGACACAGAAAAGGAGAGGTTGCAGTTCGAGCAGATGTTACAGGACCACAACAAATTGTTGTACCCAACTAGTGAAGATGTCCAGAAGAAGCTGGGTAGCACACTGGAATTGCTCAATCGGAAGTTAGAGACTGGTGTGACTGACTCGGGATTTGAGAAGTTGCTGGTACTCATGAAGAGGTTGCTTCTAAGAATTAAAAAATTGCCCGCTAGTACATACAAAGCAAAGAATCTCGTCTGCCCTCTATGATTAGATGTGCAGAAGATACATGCGTTCCCTAATGACTGCATCCTCTACCCCAGTGAGAAGTAAGAGAATTTGGATAAATGCCCAGTATGCACTACATTGCGGTATAAGATCAGAAAAGATGACCCCTGTGATGTTGATGGCGAGCCACCCAGGAAGAGGGTTCCTGCCAAGGTGATGTGGTATGATCCTATAATACCACGATTGAAACGTTTTTTCAGAAACAAAGAGCATACCAAGTTGTTTTGATGGAACATGGAAGAATGTAAGAAAGACGGGATGTTGAGGCACCCCGCTGATGGTCGATAGTGGAGAAAATCAAGAGAGACTTCCCGGACTTTACTGGTGACGCAAGAAACTTATGGTTTGGTCTAAGTACAGATGGCATGAATCCTTTTGGGGAGCAGAGCTGCAGTCACATCACCTGGCCCGTCACTCTATGTATCTACAACCTTCCTCCTTGGTTGTGCATGAAGCGGAAGTTCATTATGATGACAGTGCTCATCCAAGGCCCGAAGCAACCCAGCAACAACATTGATGTGTACCTAAGGCCATTAGTTGATGAACTTTTACAGTTGTGGGCCGAACCAGGTTTACGTGTGTGGGATGAGCACAAACAGGAAACATCCGACCTACGAGCATTGTTGTTCGTAACCATCAATGATTTGTCTGCTCTTAGTAACATCCCAGGACAGACGAACAAGGGATATAATGCATGCACACACTGTTTAGATGAGACTGAAAGTATATATTTGGATAAATCTAGGAAGAATGTGTACCCGTACAATCGTCGTGTTATTTCGCCTAGACACCCCTTAAGGAAAAAAGGCAAGCATTTCGATGGCAGGCAGATCACCGGAAGAAGCCTGCCCCTCGTACTGGTGTTGATGTATTTGGTATGGTCAAGGATTTAAATGTAATATTTGGAAAGGGTCCCGGAGGACAACCTGTTCCGAAAGACGCCGACGGACGTGCACCCATGTGCAAGAAGAAATCTATATTTTGGGATCTACCCAATTGGTAAGTCCATGAGGTCCACTCTGCAATCGACGTGATGCACCTGACAAAGAATCTTTGGATCAATATTCTAGGCTTCTTGGGCTTGTATGGGAAGTCAAAAGATACACCGGAAGCACGGGAGGACCAGCAACGCCATAAAGGACGAGACGGCAAGCATCCAGGGCAGTTTCAAGGGCCTGCCAGCTACGCTCTTACCAAGGAAGAGAAGGAGATCTTTTTTGAAGTCCTTTTCAGTATCAAGGTCCCATCTGGCTTCTCGTCTAACATAAAGGGAATAGTAAATATGAAAGATAAAAAAATCCAAAACCTAAAGTCCCATGACTGCCATGTGCTTATGATGCAATTGCTTTCGGTTGCATTGAGAGGGATTCTATCGGAAAATGTTTGGCTGGACATTGTGAAGGTGTGTGCATTCCTCAATGCAATTTCTCAGAAGGTAATCGATCCAGAAAGTCTATCAGGGTTACAGATTGATGTGGTCCAATGTCTGGTCAGTTTTGAGTTGTTGTACCCTCCATCTTTCTTCAATATTATGACGCACCTCCTAGTTCACCTAGTCAAAGAGATTAGAATTCTCGGTCCTGTTTTTCTACACAATATGTTCCCCTTCAAAAGGTTCATGGGAGTCTTAAAGAAATATGTTCATAACCGTGCTAGGCCAGAAGGAAGCATCTCCAAGGGCTATGGAACAGAGGAGGTCATTGAATTTTGTGTTGACTTTCTTCCTGACCTTAAGCCGATTGGTGTTCCTGAATCTCGGTATGAGGGGAGGCTAACTGGAAAAGTCACACTAGGAAGGAAAACAATGGTATGTATGGATAGGGATTCTTTCCATAAAGCACACTACATAGTTCTACACAATTCCACCTTGGTGCCTCCGTATATCGAGAAACACAAGATTATTGTACGCTCGGAAAACCCGGGGATGCCTGACTCCTCGATTAAAGTGGAACACGAGGACACTTTCAGCAATTTGTTGCAGAAACATCTCATGAATAACAACATAGTTGAAGATCAGCTGTACTTGTTGGCACGGTTACCATCTTCATCTATATGTACTTTCCAAGGGTACGAGATAAATGGTAATACATTTTACACGATCGCCCAAGATAAAAAGAGCACCAACCAAAACAGTGGTGTCCGCTTTGATGCAACAGATGACAATGGGCAGAAGGACACATATTATGGGTACATAGAGGATATATGCGAACTTGAGTATGGACCTAGTTTTAAGGTCCCTTTGTTTCGATGCAAATGGGTCAAGATGACAGGAGGAGGGGTACATGTAGACGAAAAGTATGGCATGAAAACAGTGGATCTCAACAATCTTGCGTACATGGACGAACCATTCATCCTAGACAACGATGTGGCTCAGGTTTTCTATGTGAAGGACATGTCTACAAAACTGAGAAAAAGAAATCAGCAAAAGAATACATCGTTCGATGAGCCAAAGCGCCACATAGTTCTTTCAGGGAAAAGAAACATCGTGGGAGTGGATGACAAGACAGATATGTCAGAAGATTATAATAAGTTTCATGAAATCCCGCCCTTCAAAGTGAAAACTGACCCAAGCCTCCTGTTAAATGATGAAGATTCTCCATGGCTACGGCGCAGAAGAAAACAACAACACTAGATAGGGATGTTGGTGTAATATATTAAACCATTTATGTAATCATATTGTTAAATGATGAAGATTCCTCATGGCCATGACGGCCGCACTATAAATAGAGGGAAAGGGCGGGGCAGGCTTGGCCAGGCATCACTAATAATAGGGGTTGAACCTTCAGTCCCGGTTGAAGAAACCAACCGCGACTGAAGGGATTGTGGCAGGCTGGGCCAGGAAGCACTAATAATAGGGGTTGATCCTTTAGTCCCGGTTGGAGAAACCAACCGCGACTAAAGGGATTGCGGCAAGCTGGGCCAGGCAGCACCAATAATAGGGGTTGAACCTTTAGTACCGGTTGGAGAAACCAACCGCGACTAAAGGAATTGCGGCAGGCTGGGCCAGGCAGCACTAATAACAGGGGTTGAACCTTTAGTCCCAGTTGGATGAACCTTTAGCCTTGGTTGGAGACACCAACCGGGACAAAACATGAGTGAGCACTGATAATAGGGGTGAGTGTTGACATTATGTCATGAGTGTCGCCACTATGCCGAGCTGCCTGTACTATAACTAGGCCAGTCCTCCAGCCAGTTTGAGGCATCTCCAAGATCAATGGTTTGAGAAAGCAGGGACACCACTACGACCAGTTTGAGGGAGATGTCGTCGGAGCCTAGTCCTCCATAGTTTGGGAAAGTCGTAGTAAGAATCAGAAATAAAGGCCCCCCCTTTAGTCTCCGTCCAACCATAAAACGGTACTAACACTCAAGATATTTATTAATATTTAAAAACTGAGACTACGGAATCGTTACTAAAGGCCCCCTTTAGTCCTGATCCAGCCACAAACCGGGACTAAAACTCAATTCATTTATTATATTAAACACCAGGACAAACCATGACTAGCTAACACTCTGGACTAAATCCGCCCCCTTTAGTCATAAGCATGCCTAGTCCTATAGTAACAGCTTCAGGGTCTCCTTCGTCATCGTCATTGTCACCTGCCACTCTGGGGATCCTGAGCCCAGCCATGGCATATACCGGGGGCACCTACCACTCCGGCCTCGGATTCACAGCGGGCGGGTGGACTTGTGGGCACCTCAGGCGGGGATGTTCTCCCTCGGCGATGTAACGCATCACGCCGATGATAGTACGGTTCGCCCACCACAGATGGCGACCAGCTTCGTTGTGGTTCACCGGGGGCGGGCCATCACCATCATACCTGGCGAGCTCCCTTTCCTGCCGGTTAGCGAAGAAGTCATTCCAAGTGTCGTAGTTGTCAGGATCCGACTAGGGATCCATCTGCTGCTCCGGCGTGAGCTCGTGGTAGAAGTGGTTCATGATGGCCACCTGTCGGGCGGAGCCTTGAGGCACAGGAGGGACAGGAACACCTCCAGTGCTCAGCCTCCAGCCGGCGGGAGGCCGGTAGCCTGGTGGGCAAGGGTAGCTTGAGGCACACAGATCCTCCGTCTCCTCGAGGGTCAGAATGGCCCAGTAGGCGCTGTCCATTTCTGTGAGAGAGGAATGTGTGGATGTGTGCATAACCATGGCGTAGTCGGCCTATATATAGATTGAAAGGGCGGGAAAACATGTCGGGAAGTGGTGGGAAATGGCGGGAAATATCTTTAGTCCCTGTTAGTGGCTACAACCGGGACTAAAAGCTCGGTTCAGAGGAAAGGGCAGAAAAACTTGGCGGGAAGTGGTGAGAAATGGCGGGAAAAATCTTTAGTCCTGTTAGTGGATACAACCGGGACTAAAGCTTATTCAAAAAATGGATTTGGATTAATTATTCAAATTTAAGAACTTTTCATGTTGAAAGTTTAGTGAGATTCAAAAATATGCAAAAAATAATAGTTAATGCATTTTAAAATTGATAATGGCAAAATGGTTAATAATTTGACTATTTAAAATAATTATTTGATAAGACAGAAAATGGATTTGGATTAATTATTCAAATTCAAGAACTTTTCATGTTGAAAGTTTTGTCAAATTCAAAAATATGCAAAAAAATTAATAGTTAATGCATTTTAAAATTGATAATGGAAAAATGGTTAATAATTTGACTATTTAAAATACTTATTTGATAAAAGAGAAAATTTATTCAGATTAATTATTCAAATTCAAGAACTTTTCATGTTGAAAGTTTTGTCAAATTCAAAATATGCAAAAAAAATAGTTAATGCATTTTTAAATTGATAATTGCAAAATGGTTAATAATTTGAATATTTAAATAATTATTTGATAAAACAGAAAATGGATTTGGATTAATTATTCAAATTCAAGAACTTTTCATGTTAAAAGTTTTGTCAAATTCAAAAATATGCAAAAAAATAATAGTTAATGCATTTTTAAATTGATAATGGCAAAATGGTTAATAATTTTACTATTTAAATAATTATTTTATAAAACAGAAAATGGATTTGGATTAATTATTCAAATTCAAGAACTTTTCATGTTGAAAGTTTTGTCAAATTCAAAAGTATGCAAAAAATATAATTTAAATGTTTTAAATGATATATTGGAAAATTTGAAAAAAAAGCATAGCGTGCGCTAGGGTTTTTGGCCCAGCGCGCGCAAATTTGGGCCTTTACTCCCGGCCCAGTTTACCAGGCGGGACTAAAGGTCTGGCCCCAGCGCGCGAAAACGAAACGCCCCCCTCCCCTCTAGTCCCGGTCCGTGGCACCAGCCGGGACTAGAGACCCCCCTTTAGTCCCGGCTGGTGCCACGGACCGGGACTAAGGGGGGGTATAAATGGGGGATTATCCCCCGGTGCGTTCCACGCACCGGGAGAAGTTTGAGGCCAGAGAACGACGACAGTGCCGACAGGCTGCCTGCCATTTTCTCCAACGAAGCCCGCGCCTTCCTCTCCCGTCCCGCCGTGGCCTCCCTCTCTAGCGGCGGCAGCCGCCACCGCCGTGCCCCTGGCACCGCACACCGCCAGCAGCCACCACCACTGCGCCCCTGCCGCCAGCGCCCCGGCCTGCCAACCAAGCCCACGCCCGTGCCAGCACCACCGCCGGCCGCCAACTCCGGTGAGGATTTTGTTAATTAGTTTAGGATTCTGTTATTTTTTTAATTATTTGTTAATTAGTTTAGGATTTGTTAATTAGTGTATATATTTAGTTTAGGATTTGTTAACTATTTTTTAATTAGTTTAGGTTTTGTTAATTTTTTGTTAATTAGTGTATGTATTTAGTTTAGGATTTTTTAATTATTTATTATTTATATTAGTGTATATATTTAGTTTAGGATTTTGTTATATTAGTGTATATATTTAGTTTAGGATTTTGTTATATCGACGCATGGAATTTGTTAGTTTAGGATTTTTTATTTTAGAATTTTTTAGTTTAGGATTTTCTTCTCGCGAGTTTAGGGGTGGTGACCGGAGTTAGGGTTAGGGTGGTGGTTCTTGCGGGAAGCCGCTTAGTCGCCCGCCTCTCCCGCGGACACCATCACCGGCCACCGCCACCGCACCTTCGGGTATAGGGTTTAGGAGTGGTGACCGGAGTTAGGGTTAGGGTGGTGGTTCTTGCGGGAAGCCACTTAGTCGCCCGGCTCTCCCGCGGCCACCATCACCGGCCACCGCCACCCCACCTCCGGGTTTAGGGTTTAGGAGTGGTGACCGGAGTTAGGGTTAGGGCGGTGGTTCTCGCGGGAAGCCGCTTAGTCACCCGCCTCTCCCGCGGCCACCATCACCGGCCACCGCCACCGCATCTCCGGGTTTAGGGTTTAGGGGTGGTGACCGGAGTTAGGGTTAGGGTGGTGGTTCTCGCGGGAAGCCTCTTAGTCGCCCGCCTCTCCCGCGGCCACCATCACCGGCCACCGCCAACGCACCTCCGTGTTTAGGGTTTAGGTTCAAATAAATATTGTGTGCATTTTGCAGGAACTATGGATCCACCTAGTCCAGTCCGCAGAGACATAGATTCGGAACACTTGCTCGAGGATATGATTCATGATACCAATGAGGGATCTCCCTTGAGGTATCTGAACTCATCCGATGAGGCAGAGGAGACCAACAGACAAGAGGAAGAAGCCCATGGACGCGTAACGCAGACCGACGAGGTATATATATATGATGTCCGATGGCCGTCACTAGATGTACCTAGTTGTATATATATTATGTTAACGAATGTTTCTTCTCTTAGGCCTCTACATCGATCAAAAAAACCAAGCACGGCCCAGCCAAAAAGTTGCTCCAGGGTACTGTTTATGAAATTACAAAGGTTTCAGGAGACGGCGAACCATTGGAACCAAAGAAAAAAAAACAACTATTTGTACATCAATGCGGAGTTGTTGCTAGAGATCGCACCCCAATCACTGTTCGGGAGTGGAATAATCCCAAAGAGGCGGAATGGAGTGATGTGTATATCGATGATAGATTCAAAGAGAAACTATTTACTGACCTAATGGCACATTTCAAGCTGCCAAAATGTGACACTGAGGACGAGACTGCTGAAATGAGAACGAAAGTCAAGCAGTTTGCACTGAAGAAGATGGCCGAACTATTCAAGAACTGGAAGAAGTCATTATGGCAGCAGTATCAGAAGGACAAGAAAACCCCATTATTCGAAGGCTATCTCGCGAAGCAGAAGCCTTATTGGGATGCACTTGTGGAGTATAGGAAAATAGGAGTTGCTACGGAAAAGTCAGAAAAAAACAAGATAAATGCTGCGAAGAAGAAATATCACCATAACATGGGGCCAGGGGGCTACGCGGCTGCCATGCCTAAGTGGGATGCAAAGGTACGTATAGAAGCCAAGCAAGAGCAAAGCAATGATGGGAGGAGGAGGAGGCAGACAAGTTCAACCAGCTGCTAGGAAGACTTGACAAGCAGCAGCAGCAGATCGACAAACTTAGAGGAATAGCGCGCTTGCAGCAAGATCGTCCACTCGATATTACTGCCAACCCATCTCAGCGGAGAAGCAGCTTCCCTGAATCGGAGGTCCCGTCTGACGATGCATCCTATACAGATGGCGGTCCCGTCTACCCCATGGATGGAATTAAGGAGAAGATACCTTGTGAGATCCATATTAAATTGAAGAACATAACTGTGAAGGTGGCGGTCGGATCGGCTTTTCCTTGTACTCCTAACGCACGTTGGCATGACCGTGAGATTCCACCTGGCTATGCTAAATTCGGGGTGGATCAAATCGTAAAGGAGTGGGAGTCAATGGATCTTGACATCCCTGGACCTGAAGGTGAGATCACAGTCGGAGAAGTACTTGGTGGGATCATTCTCTGGGGAAAGAACAACATACGATTTCTAGGCTCGGCCCCAAGGATAACACTACCGCCTCCGAGTCGTCGCAGGTCTCCTTCACCTCCACCTCCACCTCCATCACCTCCAAGAAGCCCACCCCATGATGACTACGACCACCACATCCCGAGTCCATCTCGATCTCTGTTGTAGGCTCAGCAGTCTTCGCCGCCTGCTAAGGACAATAAGCGGAAGCGTGCTCTGTTAGTGAGTACTAAAGGATGTGACAGCCCAAAATGGAAAATGTCGCCCCTCCCAACAGTGCCTCATAAGAATCTTCCCATCAGACCTTACGATCATACTGATGCGGAATCTGCAGTGATAGCAAAGGCCGAAGTGGCGGCACATTTTGAGAAGAAGAAACCCGAGGCCGCTCCGGTATACACCGAGAAGCAAAAGGAATATGCACTTGAATTTCTGAACACACCATCACAATATGAGTTGCACCATAGTCCAGATGACTATCTACGCACACTTCAGAAAGAAGTGGTGAAGAGCAAATCAAGAAAATCAAGTGCAAGCGGTAAAAAATTAGCAAGCACAGGTGCAAGCGGGACCAAAACTACAATCAGTAAAAAATCAGACATTCCCCTTCTCGGACAACAGGCAAAACAAACGATCGCACACCTCAAGGTGGTTTCACAAAACGTTCACTCCTCGCACAACAACCACTAGATATGTCAATAGCTGCGGAGTTGGCGGCCAGCATGGAAATTACTCTTGATGAACTGTTAGGCCCCCAACTCGACCATCTACCCAAGATGCCAATAGCCCCTAAATATGTTGCAGGTGAGGATTTGGTCAGCAAAGTGAGGCTAAGAGAACTGCCAACACAAATGCGGAATCTCCATCAATGGTACTCGGCGGTCATGAAGCAGGGGAGAATAATGATCATAGACAAAGTCCCACCTGAGTACTACTTCAGTCCCGAAGAGGTACATATTGAGTTTTCAGAACTGTTCCAGTTATACCATATCGACGCACTAGACAAATCCATCCTTAGCTGCTATTGTCTGTAAGTTGTTGAATTCATTGTCTACAAGTTCAGTTTTTCAGTTGTTTAGTTCAGAACATGTAATTATCATTATTATGCAGAATGAAGATCCTGGAATGTAAAAGAAAAAGAATCTACAATATTGGGTTCATTGACCCAGATAAAGTGCATATAACCACGTTAACGCATAACCCCGAGGAGACGGAGAAAAAAAATTCTAAGGTTTCTAATGGAGCAAAATTTCTCCGACCACATACTATTTCTCCGACCAAAATTTCAGGTGAGGGTCTTACTGTGTTTTACACATTAACTTTTGATTATTCGATGCTAATAAGTGTAACTGATGAGTTACTGATGTATATATAAATGTTTGCAGCTTCCACTGGGTTCTGCTAGACATTTAGCTTGATAAGGGAAGAGTTGATGTCATGGACCCATCAAAGAGAAACCTGGAAGATTTCCACAGCATGCAGGATATGCTCCAGAAGTAAGTTTTGCGCTATATCGGTATGTTTCGTTGATTTCTTGAGATATCAGGGAATGAATAACTCATTCATTCGTTTTCTTCATCGGTCAGGGTTTGGATCTGGTTCAAGCGCGAGGTTGCCAGTGTATTTAGTGAGAAGCTGACGTTTAGGGCGGTCTCGGTAAGTAGCATGTGATATGTCCGCGCATCTCTTTACTTCTAGTTTCAATACAATAATGATGCTAGATTATTATTTTGATTGAATTCTATTCTTGTAAAGTGCGTGAGGCAGCCACAGGGGTCAAATCTATGTGGATTCTACGTATGCGAGTTCATTCGCACGTTTACCACCGAACACAATGATTATAGAGTCAATGTAAGCAATGCATTCACACCATAATTTTATTGTCGTCACATTTTGTTATCATGATTGCTATTCATATTGATCTCCTTTTTCTTATGTATAGTTCGAGAGGATGCGGGATCAACTACTACCAGCGCAACGTGTACTAGTAATTGCGGAGGAGCTGGCGGGATTTATTGTCAAAGAGATCATAGACGATGCCGGAGAATTTAGTGTGAATAGGCTCTATTGATCTCCATGTAATCGAACGGACGTGCTCTAGTCCCAAGATTTTGTGATCTCCATGTAACTATGTAAATTGTATATATTTGTATGCTCGATATCGTAATACAAGTTATCTTATATATTCACGAATGTGTACGATATGTGGTGGCGTAGAAATATTCAAAAACCATGTTGAAAAGAGAAATTAGTATATAAAACAATAAAAAATGAAATCTCTGCCGCGGCAGAGAAAGGGCACAAAATGCTGCTGCGGCAGAGAACCAATAGTCCAAAGTAATGCTCTGCCGCGGCAAAGAAAAGGGGAAAAATGCTGCCGCGGTAGAAAACCACTAGTCCCGGTCCGTAACACCAACCGGGACTAGTGGGGGTGCACCACGAGCGCGCAGGGGAAGCCACGTGGACATCCACTAGTCCCGGCCGGTAACTGGGTCGGGACTAGTGGTGGGCCTCTAGTCCCGCTTGATTAGTCCCGGTTCAGAAACCGGGACTAAAGGGCCTTACGACCCGGGACTAGAGGCCCTGTTTCCACTAGTGTCTGCATTATGACGTGCTTCTCTTCTGCGATGATCATTGCCTCGGCTAGCTTGAAGCCGTCTGTGGCGCACTCGATCGAACGCTTGTAACAACCGTCGACGGTGATTACTCCCTTTGGGCCTGGCAGCTTCATCTTGAGGTATGTGTAGTGTGGCACTGCCATGAACTGGGTGAGAGCTGGGCGCCCTAGTATGGTGTGGTAAGCGTTGGAAAGGTTCACCACCTCGAACCAGATCGGCTCTCGGTGAAAGTTATTCTCCTTGCCGAAGATGACGTCCAGCCGGATCTTGCTGATTGGCGAGTACGATGGACCCGGGACCACCCCGTGAAACGAAGTGCTTGAGGGATGCAGGTGGACTCACTGATGTCAATCTGCTCGAGGCTGTTGCGGTACAAGAGGTTGATACTGCTGCCTCCGTCGATGAGCACATGGGAGAAATGCCATGAGTGCTTCTTGGAGACGATGCTGGAGTCCAAGACTAACGCGTAGCTGCCAGGGCTTGGTAGCACGGCCGGCTGGTCTTCTTTGATCCAGGTGATTGCCTGCTCGGACCAACGTAGGTACTGAGGAACGGGGGAACAATGGCTTTCACCTCCGCCTCTCTCCTCCTCTTGTTGTGCTTGGATTCTGGCTCGGCGAGGAAGATGTGATAGTTTCCCACTTGACATGGGTAACCATCTTCATCATTCTCGCGGCGGTTGTGACGCTCCCTGTTGTCTGGCAGGCCTCCGGCTAGAGGTGGAGGTGGTGGTGGGAGACCGCCGGCTTCAGCCATCTTCTTCGTCCAGCTCCACTGGCATGTTGTATTATTCGCGGGCTTACTGCCACCAATCTGGAACTTGCACGGTTTGTTGAGCATTGACTACATGGTGTACTTGGCCCGTGGTGGCCTGTCATCCGGTCTCTGCCTCTGGCTGCCTCCTGAAGCCAGGTCCTCGTGCACCGCTGCTACTTGCATGGTGTCATACCGGCTATCGGGCTGGTCGTCTTTCCTCTTGTCATGGCGGTTGTCATGGTTGTGCCGCCTGGATTCATGCTCACCGGGCTGGCAATGCTCCTCCTACTCTTCCTTCACGATCTGTCCTTGGTCGTCCACCACGATGGGCTTCTTCATGGTCATGTCGGCGGTGGCGTACTTGTCCGCAATGGCCATGACCTGGGCCATGGTTTGCGGATCTGCCCGGCTGAGCTTGTTCTTTAGCATGGTGCCGTCTTGGCAACCATTGGTGAAGAAGTCGATTGCCCGATGCTCGCACACCCCTTTGCCCGAGTTGTGCATGATGGTCCACCGGGTGAGGTATGCGCGGTCGGTTTAGTCCTTGCCTTGAACGCAGAGGGCGAGCTCACGAGGCCGACCCAGCCACTTCTACATTCCGGTGAAGTTGCGAATGAACGCCTCTTCGAAGTCCAGCCAGGCGTTGATACTGTTGTTGAGGAGGCTGTTGAGCATGAGGGGGACGTAGCGGATGGCCAGACGGAGGTTTCCGTTAGCGATTCCCATGGCGGTGGTGTAGTCCACCAGCCAATCCTCAGGCTTGACGGTGTCGTTGTACTTTGGCGTGTCTCTTGGAAGCAAAAAACCCTTTGGAAATAGGTCGTTCCGATGCGCGGGGCAAAACATTTTGGTCCAGCCGGACTTTGTTCTTCTATCGTGCGCGACTACACCAGGAGGTCGATGCGCTCACGCGCGTCAGCCGGTTCTCGGGGGCCAAGGCATCCGGTCAACCGCTATGCGGGAGGATCTTTGTTTGCGCCATCTCCTTCCTCTGGCGTGCGCGCTTTCTTTCCTGTGGCAGCTCCTGCAGCCGGCGCGCGACTGACGCTGGTGACGGCTACGTCGCAGTTACGATGAACGCGAGTGCCGGATCCACCGCGCGGGCGGCTATTTTTCCTAGTGCCGTCTGGGGAAGATGCCTGCTGGTGCTTGCTTCCTCCGTGCGCCGTCTGGTCCCCGCTTTTGTGGGGGACTATGTCCCGGGTGTTGCCCGCTTGACTAAGTCCCATCTCGGCTTACTGTTTGTTGGCGGTGGCGACGAGGACCTAGAAGCGTTCCTGCTGGCGACGAAGCTCCTCCCCCTCGAGGTGTTTCGGCTCCACGGCAGCCGCTTCAGCCGCTCTCATGTTTTTGGCTGGGGTGTTGTAGACGGGTTGGGCCACGCCAGCACGTGAGACAGCGGCGTGGTCTAGTTCCAAAAAGAGGTCGCACCCCCGGTGCTAGATTTGCCTGGCAAAGCCATGGGCGGCATTGTATTCGTGCACGGTGGCGTTCAGCTAGCGCTGGTTAGCGGCAACCTTGGTGGCCTCCTCCAGGAGATTATGGCGTGTGGCTTCGAGCATAGCCGCCGTGAGCACTAGATCTGGCTCGATGACGAAGGGAGCGCGAAGGTGCTGGATGGAGGCGGTGAGCGGGTCCTGCTCCTGCTCGAGCATGGAGCTTTCTCCTCCCGCTCGACGCTCCTGAAACGGGCGGTGGTTCTCGTGGGCGTTTACCACCATGAGCTCGACGCGGCCATTCGCTGCGGCCACGCCGCGGGCGAGGTGGTCGAGAGGCACGTCGGAGACGGTGTCGACCTTGTTGGGGAAGACCTCGGCGATGGTGGCGACATAAACGCGGAGATCCCCAAAGTGCATGATGGAGCCGATGGTGGGGAACGTGTTCTCGACGAAGCACGTGGTGTTTTCGATGACGCGATCGAAAGCACCAAGTGTGAGGACAAGGCCAGAGGCCACGCGCTCACCGGCGATGAGCACAAGTCCTGTGCGGAAGTTGATCCCAGCCGAAGCGTTGTGCCCCATGGTGGGCGCCAAATGTCGTGGTGTGGAACATGAAAGTGCCATCGGGATGGATAAAGAAGGACACTTGGATGCAATAGGTGGCTCACGCAATGGGTTGGGCATGGTGAACTGCAAACACAGCGACATACCTAGGTTCGGGGCCCTCTAGGCGAGGTAACACCCCTACTCCTGCAATATCGACTATATGGGGGGGCGAACGCCTAGTACAAGTGCTCATGGAGCTGTTTCCTTAGCAACTATCGATGGCTAGACGAAGAACTAGAGGCAAATTCTCGCTACTATGGATGTTCCTTCCCTAGAACCCCAGCTCTACCTGCCCTTATATACTGGTCGGGGGAGGTAGATTTCAATTTGGGTTCTAGGGTTTACTGTTGGGATATTGGTTTATAAGGCAGGGCCGGATGCAGGGTCCAGCCGGTGGGCCAGGACCTAGTCAGCCCTTCTTTAGCATCACCCACTTCTTTAGCGGTCACTCGGGCTTCCTTGGTAGTGTCATCCTTGCTTTAACGGTCACCCGAGACTGCTTTGGCGGTTAGATGACCGCTTTATTTTATCTTCGTCGGGTAGCACCAACCATGGCGGCGCGCCAGCCTGCCTGATGACGAGAAGAGCCAGATGCGTACCCCACAAGGAATGTATCCCCTTTGCGCTTTCCATCGAATCCGAGGCTAGCCGGGTGGAAGCGGCCACCCAGCCAGTTCTTCTGGCTACACGACTAGACGGGCCAGCCAGGAAATCTTTAAGCCCAGCCTGGCGGTACCAGCCAAACGGCTAGTGTTTTCCTGCTTGGTGGCCAGGCGGCCTGCACCTTCTAGAGCCGGCCTACTTGAAGACTGGCTTTCTCCACACGGGGGTTATCTCCCCGATAATAACCCTCAAGATACGGATGCCCGAGGACAACGAGTCAACTCCGTCACCAAGCATGAGCAATATAAAGAGTTCACAAGGATAACCTCTTTGAAGCTAAATTCCTCTACCCCAACTGAAGACCTACAGGAATGTGTCGCCAACTTCTAATCTGCCAGAATCAAAAACCCTATGGCTTTGTTAGGTAACCATCATAGCAACGTAGTCGCAATAAGGCGTCACTCAAAGACATCATTTCAAGCGTCACGCTAATGCTCCAAGACAAAGGATCTACCATAACCTCGATGACCCTAAGTAAAGCTCTAAGGTGTAAATACTGCGTCTTTCCACTCAAATCTAGAAGATCACCTACCAGAGATAGACCTCGCCACCAATCCTCGGAATTTTACTTGATCCTCCCAATACTTGCAAAGCTCAGAATTAAAGATTACAAGATTCAAGAAACACTCATGGAGTAGCCTTCGTACCATGCACTCACCCACCTAGCATATGGTAGAGTTATATATCGCCCTAGAACCTGTTCTGTAAAAACCCTAAATATTTAGGCACCTACTAGGTACTACTTGATTGCCATATATGAACCCCTTTTTTGATGATATGCTAGTCTGATGTGTCCTTCTGTACATGTTTTACCCATGATGTTGCATTGGAATCAACCCGGAATGACCCCATCTTATATGAGCGCGTCCCCAGACCATCAACTGCAAGCGACATTCTCCAACCTATAAAACCCTAACTAGATCAGAAGTAACTACTAGGAATCTAGTCAAACACCTTTCTCGATAGACCCATACCTCAAGAAGTGGTATCGAAGTCTCTCAAGAAACAACAAGTATAATGTCGACAGAAGATACCCATCTCTGGACGAAAGATGCAGTGCTCCTCTAGCATCAACCTGCGACTCCAATAAAGAAGGTATGCGACTTCACCAAACCCATGTAGTCTTGCTATAAAGGGGAAAGACTGCGTATTTCCCGCAAAAATGGAATAAACCTAAGAGAATTGAACCCTAGTAGTGGTTAGGTGATGACCATCCCCTCTAGTAGAAGCATGGACCCCACGTGAGGACAACAATCGACACTTCTCCAGAACCAGAAGATACTTCGGGAAAATTCTCCATCGCAATGTCGACCGTCCAGTGAACACTCCCGGTGTTTCAAGAACCAGAAGGCCGAAGAACTAGATTTCATAATAAAGGACGATAGAAATATCAACCCGTCATCTCCCTCCCAACAGAAAGGACCGAGCCTACGCCCAACCTACCTAGAATTGTCCTAAGTGGAAAACATTGTGTGGTTTCCACTTGTTTAATCTAAACCAACCAATCCAAAGCCACTCAGCCCCGACCCGTAGCTGACCAAACCTGTTTGTAGTAAACCTCTTACAGTCTAAATAATTCCACTGCTGAAAATTAATTTAAGGGGGGATGGTCTGTAACATCCAAATTTTAGCAACCCTCATTTATTGTCAAAAAAGAAAAAAACCAGGGGGAACAAAAACTTTTTCTTGCTAAGTGTTATATTGTTTCTTACTTGTTTGCTTTTGTGCATGCAAATGATTGTGTATTAGATGATATACTCCTTAAATCAACCCTATTTGACAAAAAACTATTTTACAGAAGACATGTCCTGGCTTATCTTTAATATTCTAAAATGTTCTGGCATTTCAAACTTGAGACAAGATGGTTTTGCCACAACAAAATGTTTTACTAGTTTATATTAACAAAACTATGGAGACCTATATCTAATATCCTTATGTTTTCAGGACAGAGCATTCAACTACTCTTATCTCCAGATTTTCCAAAAAAACCTTTCCTGAAACCTTTCCATTCCAACCTTGGTAGAAATACTAAGAGGTCCTTACCTTAGTTCAAAATGCAACCTCTTCAAAACACCCATTCTTAACTCAAGCTAGACTTGATGGTAACCTTAGTAGTATCAGATTGTTCAGCAGGATGAATTGCCTTAATCTATTGATTGTCTTGTTTTCTTAGGAACTAGTGTAAGCTAATCTAGTAGCTTATCCTTTAGGATAAAACAAGCACTAGATATCACCAATCCCAAAATCAAGCATTCAAATTTGGATCCATCTCAAGTCACTCAAGTGACCCTCTAACCTACTTAAACAGATCATCCTGAGCTAATCCTGGATATTAGAATCCAACTCAGCAAAGACCAAATAAAACATGGATTCTATTTACTCAATATATACTTCAATATCATCCACATGATGATAAGAATAAACCTTGCATCCTCTCCAATTGTTTCCCTCTTGCATACTAGTACAAATCCACAAAACTGCCAATTTGGCTAAGTCTGAAATCATTATCTAGATTCAATCTTTGGAACTCCAACCACTCCAACCTTTGTGCATTCTTGAGAATGTACTTGATCCATCTTGTAGTACATATTTATTACTACCAAATCCCACTCTTACCCTTGGCTAAGCCATTGCTGTACCCACTCATCCATGATGATTTTGTAGTCAAGATAATAATATTTTCTGCAAATATTATCATCTTGCCTACTTAAGCTCACATCCCTGTGCAATTTCCCCTTGACCAACTCTTTGCATGGTTGTGACTTACTAACCATGGTCTATAAATCCATATATCACTTGTTTCCATTGGAGCCTTGTGCTTCTTAAACCCACATGGTTTATGAGGCATCATGACACCTCTCCTATGGCAGCCTTGTTTTCAACAAAATTGGCCATCACTCCCAGATCACCTCAGTTTCAACCAAGCCTAACTCTTGGTTCCATGATCATCTATTTAACATGTACTAGCTATCCGTCTATCCCTTGCACCAATGTCAGCTTTGAGCTCACTAATCCAACCATGTTTAGGTGGAATAAAAATATCAAAACCCTAGATTTCCCCCAAATCTAGTTTATTCCAATTTCACCATAATCCTTCAAAACCCAAGTGTAAAATGATGGATAAATAAAGTTTACATCATATACCTTGGGGATAATATTTTACCGAACAATTCCCATAATTATTTGGATCTTACAACTATTTACATTCCACTTTCGGCAAAACCATAAGAAACTTTGTCTATAAAGGCAAGTTTGTTTTTCTCCAAATAACTTTGCCAACTCAAGGCACATTTGAGTCCTATACATCATACCCTACCTTTCCATCTCAAAAATAAATATTTTTGAGATTCTTTATTATTTATTTTTGCCATTTTTATTAAATGGCACAAACAAGAAATAATTGCTTAAAAATACTTTTCTATCTAAATAAATTCCAATAAAACAATGTGTGATATGGTATTTAGGACCATATCACATAAAAAACAACCTTGTCCAATGTGAAAATATCAAATTAGCTTCCATAAACCATTTATGCACTTTTTGAATAAATGATAATAAATGGACTTATAGTCTTTGGAAAAATCCCAAGCAATTCATAGAGAGAAAATTTGTCCTTATCTACACAACAGTATCATCTCCCCCTCCTGGCCAATGCAAATTTTCAAACTTCCTTCACAAGCCCCATCATGATCAAACTTTGCAAACTAATCAAACACATTAGCGAAACCAAATCAAAACCTCATCAAAGCTTGCCAAGTAATCCTCCAGCACCTAGCACACCCCCTGGCCGTGTACCACTGTAGCCTTGCACTGTAGCAAAACAAGGCCTTGTCCTTTGTGCTTGTCTAAGAGGGACACAAAGGGTAGGTCACATCCTCCACCCTCCCTTATTCAATACAACAACACGCCCTTCCTTCCCTCTCTTCCCCATCTCCACCAGAGAACTACCCTACCCCTCTCCCCTCCATAGGGCAGCATCCAAGCCAGCCGTACCCCACACTAGTAGGAAAATGCTCATCCACAGGGTCCTTATCAGTGGCGCGCATGTAAACGGTGCCCCACGGGTCCTTATCCATGGCGCAATGTTGCGCCACTAATATGTTGACGCCGTCCTTGGGCAGCATATCTCTGGCGCATGCTTTGGGGTTGCACCACGCATAAAGGCGTATCAGTGGCGCATGTTTTTCTGGTGCTCCACGCATGTTAGTGGGCCCCGATGCTGCTAGTGGGAAAGGCTTATCCACATAGTGATCCCGACCCCCTTTTCTTTCTCTTCTCTCGTTCCCGTGGGCGCGAGGGGGTGGGAGGGGACAGCATCGTCCTGCTCGTCCTCTACTGATTTGCCTGCCGGCACCAGGGACAGCAGGGGAGAAAGCGACTCGTCGACTCTTGTTCATTAGCAGCGGCACCGGGGGTAAATGCTTCGTGTTCATGGGCGGCCATGCTGGAGGCGCTGAGGACCTATTGCTTGCGTCAGCGGAGGTGCTGCGGAAAGGAGGGGCCGGGATGACATACAAGGCGGTGCTGGAGGACAGGGCGACGGTGGCGGTGAAGCGGCTCAAGGACATGTCAGCAGGGCGGCGGGAGTTAGTGTCTGCCCTGGAGGCGTTGGGGCGGGTGGAGCACCGCAACCTAATCCCTATCCGTGGGTACTACTCCAACAAGGAGAAGCTCCTCGTTGCTGACTACCTCCACGTCGGCAGCCTCTCCGCCGCGCTCCACGGACAGAAGGAGGTGCTGATCCACGGCAATCGTTACATCCCTTTGTCGTCAGCCACTTCCACAACCTACTACTCCCGGTGAGCTCCCTCTTCCATTACTGCATATGTTCTGGAAGAAACTCGTATCTTTTTTTTCCTCATGAGTTGAATGTACATGGAGTAGATTGAGCATACACGTATACATATGCAGTATATGTAGTTATCTATGGTATGTTTAAATGCGTGACATGAATAAAATGCCAAGTCAAAGTAAAATTGCCGCATACATATTCTGAAACACAACCAAAGATTATTTGGAACCAAACACATACTGCTACAAGCACATACACATCATCCTGCTACAAGCACATACAAGTAATACAACAACTCTAGTAGCTGTATTTTATTCATAGAAAAAACTGCCCTTCGATCTTCTTATATCTATTGCTTCCTTCACCAAACTCCACCTTCTTCTTCTTCTTCAGCATCACGACCCGATCTTTGCAATACTGAACGCCTTTGTAATCAATAACAATGTTGTAGCTGCTTTGATCTCAGGAAGCAACCTTGATGGAACTACTTCAGGTATACGAGTTTCTGTTTTGAACACACCTTGGGAAATGGCTTCATTCTCCACTATTCTTGGATCATCTGGCGGCACGTCACCAATCTTCTCAAGTGCCTTTGCAGCCTTCATCTCCTCCTTCTCTTCATTGCTTCTCCTTGTTGAGTAAAACTTGGTATCCATAGCTGGGAATGGAATGTCGATGTAGAGTGTGTCGGCTTTTATTGACATACAAGATCACCTATGGACAAGAGCATGCACACACAATTAGAACAGTGCACAGTTCAAAGATGCTCACTAGCAAATGCATCCAAAAATGGCAATTGTTCCTTTATTCCATTTTGAGGCATCTATCAGTCATATATCACTTCACCATGCATGTGCTTAATTTGGAATATAGGGACTTCTGCTTCTGCATGTTAGGAATATAGGAATTGCTGCCTTGTCTATGTATGCCTTCGTTGTATAACATATATTCCTTGTCTACAGAGATGGCAAAGTGGTACGTGGTATACACATGGTAGAAGATCGATCTCGATCATGGTCTCGGTGTTGCTCACTGTCGTCGTTGTTATCCTCTATTCGATCATAGTCTAGGGTGATAGCTCTATTTGTAATGTCATGATATTTGTAATGTGATCCAATTTGTAATGTGATCCAATGTGATTATTTTGATTGATGTATATTGTTGTATACTTGTCTAGTGGTGTGATTATTTTGATTGATGTATATTGCACATTGGATCATTATTTTGATTGATACGATGTATTGTTGTATAATTAACTGTTGTAAAACTAAAAAAGCACTCGAATAATTAGTGGCGCACCTTTTTGTTGTTCAGTGGCGCACCTGTTCAGCGGCACATGCCAAAACGATGCGCCACTGATATTATGCGTGGCGCATGGAGAGGAGGTGCGCTGCTGATGCTAGGCCTATCTATGCACACCTGGTGTGCGCCACGGATATATATTATCAGTGGCATAATATCCGTGGCGCATGGCCGGTGCGCCACTGGCCTCTTTTCACGTGCGCCACTGGCCTCTTTTCAGGTGCGCCACTAATAGGTGTTTTTCCACTAGTGACACCCCCATGTACAAATTGGACATTTCCACCACTAGGCATTTCTATTGATATAAAAAGGCTTGAGGCCCTCAACCCTCTCCCTCTGCCCCTTATTTTCCCCCTCTGGTTCCCACCTACCCCCGTTGAGCTACCCTATCTCCCCCTTTCTCTGTCCTTGCCTGAAGAAGAGACCCTCCTTCTTGGCCATGGTCGAGTGTAACACCACGGTTCTGAAAAGACCGTAGCTTCTATGTGACATGCCAATCCCTGGATCGGTTCATTGGCCCACAATAGAATAAGATGAATAACATAGCAATATATCCGTGTATCATAAATAACGAAGATCCAGAGTACCATTATTACAATAAAAGCTTAGCTCAAGGCTAGCTCAAGTTATTCAGGTAGCAACATAAATAAAGCAAATCCTCCATTCTTCAAATTTCCCACAAGTGAACAAGTGCCGAGTGGAGTACCGTGGTCTATATCGATTACTCAGAATCGGAATATCCTGCAACATGAAACGTAGCAGCCTCGAAGGGTCAATACATGGAATGTATGGCAAGTTGAGCTATTAAGGGAGGCAATAGTGCTAACATCTACATGCATATTTGGCAAGTGGAGCTACGGCTAGCTTGCATTTGCAAATACCTTTGTCCTACTTTCATAAATAGTTTTTGATTTTCTTTGAAAAGATCCCAATTAAGTTAACCCATCAACATTAAAACAATTATGAAATTAGAATGAGCGAGAAACATGTCATGGAATCAATATCAAGCAACTCAGACGTCCATAAGCGGGGACACAGCTAATCGATTAGATTATACACCCTGCAGGGGTTAGTACACTTTACCCATGTGACTTGGCCAGCCCAACTCGTACCATCACTCTCATATTGGGTGATGATAGGGAGAAGTGCAAGAAGAGACCGTTCGGGAAGTAACTCCCCTATCCCGATGCGCACCGGTCCAACCTACCAAAATTCTACATCTCTGGATACGCGGGTTCGAGTTACCACAACCTACTAAGTCCAACCAACCGTCCATTCCATTTTTGGCACATGGTTGTACACGTAAGCTACAAAATAAAGAAGCCAATCATTTCCTCTTGATACCTGGGTGCCTTTCCGCAATGGTACCACCAAAATTTATCAATCCCATCACACCCAGGAGTTTCATTAATTAAGTTGTTTTAGTTTTCACAAACCAACACATTTAGAAACAACTTTCAGTAATGTAACCCAGCCCTCGTTTATCAAAGCATGGCTAAGCACATCTACCAATGGTGGTTCATCTACAAGGAAAGCCCTACCACATAATAGGACATAGCATAGCGATAGTATTATCCTACACATGCATCTACAACATACACGACGGTGCATTGAAAATAGTAGGACATTATCATGAACAAGGTAGCATCTACTTGCCTTGGTTGTAGCGGTCGGAAGAACAATCCACACATGAGAAGTGTTGCACTCGTCACAATCTACACGATACAATTGCAATCATAAAAAAAACATCCACAAGCATATGCAAACAAAGATGATGCAAGATGCATGCATGACAAGTGCATTGATGCTACAGCAGCATCACATAATCTTATTCAGAAAAGCTACTGAGTGCATGCATGGAAAATATTTTTAGCGCAAGGAAAATTAGTATGCAATTTGTAATGCTCAATAATAGAGCTAGAACCAATTAATTCACTACTGTTAACATACTGTTTGTAAAATCTTGGAAAAATTCTACTGTGTAGGCATAGCTAAATAGGAATAGTACCAATTGGAATTTCTCAAAAAGGAATTACATAACTCCCTGAGTAATTAAAATACTACAGATAGCCATTAAATAGATTCTGCAACATTTATTACTGTAAGCCTAACCTTTTAATTCACTTTGAGATTCCCCTTGTTCTACTGATTCCAGGGACATATTATTTTCAATTTATGGAGTTACAGATATTTTTCTACGAATTAAATACTATAAAAAGGCCATTAACTCATTTAATTAATCTGGACAAAATCTTGCTGTAAAAGTGTGAAACAAAGGTACAGCAAGATTCTACACAACTTACTGAAACTTCACATATTTTATTTGTAATTTTTGGCCTAGCAGATTAATTTCTATGATTTTTACAAGGTTCAACTATTTTCTGCAAATTCTAATTCAATTTAATCCAAAAGGGAATATTCCAGGAATATTCCTGGCTGACTCAGCGGCTGACTCAGCGCGCGTTGACTGGTCAACCAGTCAACCACACGGTCATCGCGCGATCTGGGCCGCAGATCACAGATCCAACGGCCGAGGAGAGGCGGCGGCGGGAGCTCACCTGAGCGGCGGCGGCGACGGTGGCGTGGACGGGCGGCGGTGGCAGGGGGTCTCCGGCGGCCGTGGGTGGCGAGACAGTGTCGGGGGAGTGGCGGCGGTGACTGGCGCGCATGGAGGCGACGGCGGTGGGCCCTAGAGCGTGGGCGGCGGCGCATGGCTCCGGCGAGGTCGTCAGGCGGCGTCGGGGCGTTTCCTGCATGGAAGGAAGGGCGTGGACGAGTCGGCCGACGACCAGGACGCTCCCTATGGCGAAATCGGGGCGAGGGGAGCTCGGGACCGAGCTCTACCGATCGATGGCGCCGGCGGCGACCCCAAAGTCCGGCGAGGGATTGCGCGCAGATGGCGGCGCGTTGGCAAGGGTTTTTGGGGAGGTCTGGAAGAGGAGGGCGAGGGCTTTAAGGGGGTGCTCGCGGTGCGCGGAGAGACGCACGATTTCATGCCGTGCCCGTCTCGGCATCCGTGCCGCGGCGACGCCACGCTGGCGCACGGGCCCAGATGGCAGCGGCTGGGGGGCGCTGGCTGCTTGGGCGGCAGCGGCTATCCGCCGCACGGGCGGCGCGCTGGCGCGGGCTGCTGGCTGCTGTCGCGTGGGCTGCGCAGCGGCTGGGCCGCGGGCAGGCCGGCCGGCTCGCCATTTTTTTTGTTCTTTTTATTTTCCATTTCCTGTTTTGAATTTCTGACATATCTTTTCCATATGAACTCTGAATCGAGTGAAATTTCTTTCTAAATTTTTCTAAAATCTAGGAGATTAACCTAGGTTCATTTTGTACTCCTTCCCACTAGTTTTCAAATAGTGGATTACGATCCTTAGTACAACCCCTTGTAGGTGCATTGTAGCAATTAAAAAAATAGGCTTTAAAAATATTGTTTCGCCAAAACCTTTTCAAGCTGATATTTGCATGGATGATCATGATGCAATGACGTGAATGATATGCAGTACCAAATCAAAAATTTGGGATGTGACATCGAGATCTGGCCATGAGCCCTCCTTCTCCAACTCTTCTCCCTCTGCATTTCACCTTGAGGAGACCCCCTCAACCTCCCCTATCTAACCCTGTCCTCTCCTTATATCATGCATGCACCAGGTGCGGTACCCGGTGAGCTCCCGAGCGTTTCCCCGCAGCCGTCTTCGTGTGACCAAGATCCGGCATTGAATCCCCACCTTCCGCCCATCTCCGAGGTCCCCTACATGTGCCGCGTCACCCTGGCATCTCCACATCGACTCTCCTGCTCGCCGGTAAGCTCCTCGTGCCTCCTTCTCCTCCCTAGGATTTCCCCCTCGTGTCATCTAGGTCCAGAGGAGGAAGACAGCCCATAGCCGTCGATCCTTCTTCTCACGGACGGCGTAGATGCCCCGATACCCCTTCACTACTCTACTCCCGCCGATAGGTGGGCCGCTCCTCGGATTCCCCCTGGTCATGGGACGAATTCCCCTCGGCGCTCCTGAGTTGTCTATCGCGCGCGTTCTGGTGCTAGTTGGGTTGGCCTTCCTCTGCATGGCCCAGTTCAGACAAACATCGGCCCGACTTCCCCTTTTTTTCTTTTTAGTACTTTCTAGATCTTCAAGATACATGTCCAATTTAAATACAAAATAAAATTGAAAATAGTAAAAACTTGCCCGATCTAAATATTACCATGTCAGTGTGTCTTTTCTCTAACTTGCAGTACCAAAAATTTGACAAAATATTTGACCTACAAATTCTAAGAATTAATCCACCAAACAGTATTATTTTCAACCATTAGATGCCCATGTGATTTTTCTAGAACCAATTGGGATAAACCCACCTTCCCATGGTTGGTAATTAAGTTACCTATCATCTAGAATTAATCACATGCCAAAGGGAACTACAGTTTGCTTGTAGCAAAAATAACAAAAACGGGGCATTTATGCCTTGAGAAATTTCCCTAGGCCAATAAAAAAATGGTTCTGACATAATTCCAACTCTCAGTACATTTATACCATCATACCTATCAAACCCTAGAAGCCCATAACTATTTGAGCTTCTGATAAAATTTAGTGTTTTAAACATATCTGCCTATGGATAATTCACTAGATAAATCACTATAGTAGTTCTGTAAATCCAATTAGAGTGCTTCCAATTTCTACCGAAAGGTATTACAAATACCTAGCATGTGTCCTTGTAAACATATCAAAATCTTCTGTAGAATAAATCTTGTGAAAAAGACAAATAACCTCCAGAACTGACTTTGGAAATTTCCCAAGGGCATTCTAGTTATTATTTTGAAGTGATTCTATCTCCCCTTGATTCAGTCCGTCAAAACCTACTTAACCATCCAAGGAAATATTTTTTTGGAGCTCTAGAACTTTTCTGGTGAATTATTTCCTAAAACTAGAATCTGTATCACTAGAAAATTCATTAAAAATCAAAGGTAATTGATAAAATAGTGAAACTACTTTTGTTGGTTTCATTTTATCAATACCTGTCTGTTGATACAATTTGTATACCATGTTATCATAAATATGATGGACTTGATCTAAAAACCCTCTTCCAGATAGTTTATAAACTCTAAAACATATTAGAAATTCCTCCAAATGCTTCCATGGCCCATTCCAATCCTTCCAAATCCATTCTTCCTAAATCCTACTATTTTTTAGCATGTTTTCCTTATTTGTTTATTGTAGTGTTTGATGCTTGCATGCTTTATATTGATTGTTTCCTTGCTTGTTTACATGTATGGTCCCGGACGACGATTGTTGCGATTGTCTAACGACGAGAAGATGCGATCTTATTATAATTGGTATTCTTGGTTATCTAAAGAAGAAGTCCTAGGAAATATAGCCATATTGATGGAAATCCACCTTCTTGCTCATAAGACTTTTACCTAATATTTTACTTATGCATGTTTTACCTACTTTTTATGAAACTGCATTGTTTTACTATATAATGTTTTATATCTGATATTGGATTGTCTCCTCAAAACCATTACCCATTTGTACTACTACGTACAAAACCCTTTATGGAACCTATTTTTCCCTAGTATGGTAGATGGTGTTTAACACCATAATCCCTAGTATGGTAGACGACTGTTTTAGCCTAAGCAAAAAATATAGGATGGGAAGACCCGGGGAAAATGGTTATAAAAAGGTTTTATGAGAAAAACTTGGTGAGGTTAGACCCAGCAAGAGAGGTTTGAAATGAGAAAGGTTTTGTTTTCCAAAAAGGTGGAACAAAGGACGGAGGAATTTTTTACAAAAAGGCACCTGGTTCTTTGCAGTTTTGCCAGAACAATTAGCCCGTGCAACCACATTACTCTGGAATGGGAACAGGGCTAGACTTAATGTTTTCTACTCTGGTGTGGGAATTCTCACAACTACATACAAGGGACCATCTCCCTCGAACCCCGAGCTTCCTTTACATAAAAGGGTCAACTACTATGAAGTCACCTGGAAGAGGCAATACCACCCATGTGAGTGGCCGGGAGATACTATGAGCCTCTCATTGAAAGTGCCGGCTCTAGAGGGGTTGGAAGCACTCCGGTTGGTATGTGGATCCCTATGTCCTGGTGTTGAGAGGAACAACTTATAGGGTAGGGCCCATGCTAGAGTGGCATCCAGAGAGTCTAGATCGGTTACTCGACCCACGGTCAGTAGGGATCAGGGCAGGGGACCCGTTTGGTGTGGGTAAAGTGTACAACATCTATAGAGTGTAAATATATTCGAATAGCCGAGTCTGCGATCATGGATGATTGGGAAGGTTGATGTAGAGCGGTGCTACATTTGTTTAAAAACGATTTTCGAAAAAAGAAAGTGTTTTCTAAAACCTAGTGGTCCGAGGGGCACCAGAGAAGTAAGAGGATAACCCAGTCAGTTTAGAACCATGGATATAGATTAGACTGACCCCCTCTTAGTGTTCTCCAAATCTTTTCAAAGAGCTTTCCAAAACGTTTTACAAAAGCTTGCAACAAAAACTTGTAGATGCTATATCTACAAGAGAAACTACTTTAGAAAAGAACCTCTCATGGAGCTCTCCTACCACGATAGCCATATTGCATATCCTTTTATTGTTATTATCTTAAGGTGGTTTGTGAGTACTTTCAATGTACTCACCGTCTTTTTCCTTGGCTATCTACATGGCCAGATTTTTAGAAGAAAAAGGAGAGATGGGGAAGCTGACGTCTATGCGAGCTAGGCCGTCTCCTAGTTAGTTGCATGTAGGTTAAGGCATGACATGGGCGCTACGCTGGAAGACTTCTGCTATTTGTGTTGTATTCGCCATAATGGCAACTATGTAAGCTTTGCTCTTGTAAATGTTCTGGATGATGTAATGCTACTTGTCAGTTATTCTCACGTCTCACTGATCATGGGAACGTGAATTATAGGCATAACGGGAATTCTCAGACCATAAATCCGGGGTCCCACAGACTTGGTATCAGATCCATCCTAACTGTAGGAGACCTTAGTTAGCATGGACGCTAGACAGGACAACCCCTATCTTTGAAAACACCGGTGTTCAAAAACTATTTTTCTAAAAATATTTTCAAACAATTTCATTATCTTACCTTCTCTGACTTAAACTTTTGAAAATGGAATACTCAATATCTCATCTACTCTCAAATGTTCTATTTTCAAAAACAAGCGAGACTTCGAAACCATGAAGACGGAGATCTCGATATGAAGATAAGATGAGACAAGCAAACCAAAAAGGAGTTACCCACGGCCGACACTACAAGATCGCCCTATAAACGGAGTCCTTCCATCGTCCCATATGGATCAAGTACGACATCAACAACCCCAGAGGGCAAGACTGAATTCAAAACCCCCATAACGCCCGTACTTAGGATCAATCCCTCCACTATCGGATTTTCCTTATGGCGTGTGGTATCTCCTTGGTACTTATGGTACGCCTTGTTTTCTTGTCATGTGCATGTGTGATGCCCGATGTGTGTTTATTGTCTGCCTAGTATCATTCGACCCTCTTATATGACCCACCCTACTTGTATATCCTGACACCAACACCCAAAATCTCCTAACCCAAGACCTCTCCTCAGTAGGATGACCACATAAAGACATCTATGATGATCCGACTCAACCCTCTGTTGAACCCACGGGAAGTCCTCACCCTAAAACAAATGCCCCAAAACCCTCAAGGTAAGGATGCCTGAGGACAACGAGTCAACTCCGTCACCAAGCATGAGCAACATAAAGAGTTCACAACGACAACCTCTTTGAAGCTAAATACCTCTACCCCGTCTGAAGACCTAGAGGAATGTGTCGCCAACCGCTAATCTGCCAGGAGAAAAAACCATAAGGCTTCGTTAGGTAACCATCATAGCAAGGTATTTGCAATAAGGCGTCACTCAAAGACCTCATTTCAAGGATCACGCTAATGCTCCAAGACGAAGGATCTACCACAACCTCGATGACCCTAAGTAAAGCTCTAAGGTTGAAACACGGTGTCTTTCCACTCAAATCAAGAAGATCACCTAACCAGAAGATATACCTCGTCACCAATCCTTGGAATTTTATTCGAACCTCCCAATACCTGGAATGCTCAGAATTAAAGATGACAAGATTCAAGAAACACTCATGGAGTATCCTGCGTACCCTGCACTCACCCACCTAGCATAGGGTAGAGTTATATATCCCCCCAGAACCTGTTCTGTAAAAACCCTAAATATTTAGGCACCTACTAGCTCCTACTTGATTTCCATGTATGAACCCCTTTTTGGATGATATGCTAGTCTGATGTGTCCCTCTCTACGTGTTTTACCCATGACGTTGCATTAGAATCAACCCGGAACGACCCCATCTTATATGACCGCGTCCCTAGACCTTCAACTGCAAGCGACATTCTCCAACCTATGAAAACCCTAATTAGATCAAAAGTAACTACTATGATTCTAGTCAAACACCTTTCCCGATAGACCCATACCTCAAGAAGTGGTATCGAAGTCTCTCAACAAACAACAAGTATAATGTCAACATAAGGTACCCATCTCTAGACGAAAGGTGCGTTGCTCTTCCAGCATCAACCTGCGACTCCAATAAAGAAGGTCTGCGACTTCACCAAACCCCTGTAGTCTCGCTCTAAGATGGAAATACTTTGTAGTTCCCGCAAAAATAGAATAAACCTGAGAGAGTTGAACCCTAGTAGTCGTCAGATGATGACCATCCCCTCTAGTAGAAGCATGGACCCTACGCGAGGACAACAATCGACACTTCCCTAGAACCAGAAGATACTTTGGGAAAGTTCTCCATCGCAAAGTCGACCATCCAGCCAACACTCCTGGCATTCAAGACCCAGAAGGCCGAAGAACTAACTTTAGCAATAAAGGACCGAAGAAGTCTCAACCCGTCGTCTCTCTCCCAGCAGAAAGGCCCGAGCCTACGCCCAACCTACCTAGAATTGTCCAAAGGGGAAAAGACTGCGTCTTTTCCACTTGTTTAATCAAAACCGACCAATCTGAAGCCACTCAGCCCCGACCCGTAGCTGACCACACCTTTTTGTAGTAAACCTCTTACCATCTAAATAATTCCTGTAACATCCCTAAATCATGTTTTCAAAGATCTCATATTAAGCATGCATGCATATCATTTAGAGATCAAATTCAAACTCATTTTGAAAGAAAACAGAACTTGGGAACTATGATTTTATGTGATCAATATTAAATCAAATGCTACTCTCCAATGAGAGATTATTTGTTCAAAGCCAATCCTTGTTGCTCTCAGATTATTTTGCTTGATTGCTAGTACTCAAACCAATACTTACAAAACAAAAATGGGTTTAAAACCATTTTCAAAATTTGTTCAAATCAAATGCTATGTCACTGCTTATTTTGTTTGAACAAAATGACCAAGCTAATACAGGGAGACCACATGATTTTATGCTCAAAAATGTGAGTGCTGCACTTTACAAAAATCCATAACAAATTTGAATTTAAATGGCTTTTGAATTTATTTGAAACTGTTTCCAGAAAATTGAAACCAGAAATAGAAAAGGAGTAAAGAAAAGGAAAAGGGCCAGCGCCACTATTCTAGCCCAACAGCGAAACCAGCCCACAAGCCCACCCGGGTCGTTTCCCCCTCTCCCCCATTTTCTACCCCGGACCCGCGTACTCGCTGACGTATGGGCCCTCACTGCCATGTCACCCCTTCGTCCTCAATCAACGCCGACGACCACCTCGCCGCTGCCGTTTCCCGCACTAATGCTGTGCTTAATTGCATTGATTCGGCGAGTGATTTCCGCCCCCGCTCTGGCTACTTAAACCCCTCCCCCTCTCGGTCTTTCCCCCAACAAAGCTAGCCAGAAGCGCCACCAGGCTGCTAGAATTTGCCCTCACATCACCGCGGTACCGACAGACTCCGGCGACCGATTGTGGTAAGCTTCGTGCGCGCCTTCCTCTCTGGCTCACGCGAGCTGCTTCGCAACCATCTTGCTCTCCTTCTGACACCCTTAGTTTGTCTTATACTTCCCCAGGTCATCGACTCCAGCACCGCAAACTCCCGACGCCGTCCCCAACTCCGGCAAGAAAATTCGGTGAGATTCGACCGCCCCGTGCTTTCCCTTTGACTCTATCTTGTTCGCCTGATCGATGCGCACACGCTGATGCCCTCCGTTTGTGTTAGGGCAGATCAGAACATCGCCAACGTCGCCGTCCACCTAATCCCGACACTGTCCTCGACTCCGACGAGCTCCCACGGCCACAACAACACGCCCCTTCGCCAACCGAGCACACGTTGAGCATCTCCTTGTCACGACGATTCTGGTGAGAAACCTCCCACCTCCCCGGGCGACCTAGTTCGCCAGCTCTGCCACTGACAGAGCGCGCCGCCGCCATTCGCCGCCGCTAGCGCCGCCAGTCTTTGGTAGGTTGATCAAGCGCCGTAGGATCTAGATCTGACGCATAGGATAGATCACTTAACGAAAGGGTAAGTTTAGATCTGGGCCGCGCGTTTTAGTTAGATCTGACAGTTCAAGGACGCGATCCAGCGCGAAGCGGTACCATCCAATCAGATGCTGCCGCGTGTCAGTGAGTTAGATTTAAAATCAGAAATTTGATCTATTAAAAGTTTAAACTTGTTTAATTCATATCTTTTGATTCCCACGTCCAAATTTGACAAATTTTATATCAATGGAATCAGGAGAGAAAGCCCTTTCCATATATGCAATGTGTTTAATGTTTTGTTTCTGTTAAAATGGATATTTTTATAGAAAAATGTGTAGGCCTATTTTGTGTATAACAAATATTTGGGAAATGTTTTAATGTTCAAATAAAAGTTGTTTGGCAAGTTTTGAGCTTGTTTATGAATCAGTACTGTGAACTTGTCTTGTTGAGTATAGCAAAATCATCACATATCATATTGCATGCATCCATATATTTTTGCTTGTATTTATTTGGTATGTGATTTGGTGCTATCATTTTATGTGTAGACTTTGGTGCAAATAGTGATTGTGATTGTGAGGATTGTAGCTACTCTCCAAACTACCAAGGAAAGTGGTGCTTCATGATTTTATTCCTATGATTTTAAATATGCATTAGAAATATTTTGATAGTCTTGCATGGATATTTTTGATCTATATGCTATGCTTGGGAAATCCTAGTAGTTGTAGAATTGCTAGAAATATTTCTAAGTCTTATCAATGCCATGCTTAGACTAGCTAGTAGCAACCAAGGGTGGTTATATTCATGCTATGAATAAATATTTCTAAGTCTTTGGACTATGTTTTTACTTAATAAAAACAACTAAGTGAATGAAACACCTTGGTGGAATGGAAGGAATGGTTTATGTTGAGTGGTTACACAAGGCCCATTTCTATGGTTTACCTTGTGTATCTCACTTGTGGAAAGCCACCCAGGAACAAAGGGATTTGAGATGCCATATGTTAAGAAGCTTCTAGTGCAGCCACTTGGCAATATGGGCTCTGCCTGGATCATATAGGTTGCAATAACTTAGCCATTTGGACAGTTGGTGGTAGTGGGATGATAGGTTGGAGCGCGTCCATTTGGTATAAGGGAAGGCTTCTGAAAGGTCCTGTCTTGGTGAAAATCAAGTCTTGTGGGGAAGTGCACAACCTCTGCAGACGGAAGAATCTAAGCACTTAGCCATGTCCCTGGTATTGGACAACTTGAGCATCAAGACATGAAAGCTATCAAGAATCTCCTCATCCCAATTTCTAAGTAAAAACTTGTGGTTAAACAAGGGTGAAGGACCCCAATGTCTATTGGTGGTTCCTTGGGAAAGATTTTCATCAAAGAAAACTTAGTGTTTACAACTGATAGGCAAAACCTATTTTGAGCAAAGCAAGCCTAAGCTACACTTAGCCAAAATGCATATAGTATTTAGTCCACCAATATTCTACTAAGGTATCACTTGCCAATACTATTCCAATGTATTGACCCACTGTGGCTGTAACTTGTGATGTTGCAGGTTATTCTGATGATGATTAGGAGTCATGAGTCTACACTCAACATGCTTGCCTGTGGCACATGAAGATCAAGACTTATTTATCTTATTATAAATTTGAACTCTTGTATTAGGCTTGTGGCCATGGAGTTTGTAAAAGACTATGTTTGTCTCTGGAATGATATGTAATAATGACCTTTGTTTTTGTGTACTTCATCTTAAACTGTGGATGCTAGCATTGATCCAGGGACTAGCATTGCAATCACAGGGATCCTTTCCTTTACAAAGGAGGGATCTTACAGATGGTATCAGAGCACTGTGTTGCATGTAGGATTATGACCCTAGGATTGGAAACCTCTAAGGAAAAAAAATTCAACAACTTCCACACTTGTCTTTTCTTCTCGTAAACTTTTCTAATCTTCATTCTCATCTCTATTTGTAGATGAACTCCATCAACGAAGCCGTGAAGAAGGGACCACTCATGACTATGACTTTGGAATGTGAGATAGAGTTCCCCAAGGCTCTCAAGGACCTCATGGTTGCCATGGGAATACATGGTGCAGCTGTGTACAAAGGTTTTCCTGTGATGGATGAAGGAGTTGAGTACAGGTGGGTGCAACTTCACTTGTATAAAAACAAGGAAGACAACCACAAGGACTCAGGATTCTGCATGGTCACCAACTCAGTGATGCACACCACATTATTTGATTCAGCAAGGGATGCAGCTTGCAAAGCCATCAAAGAACTTGGTGATAGAATCAAGTGCAGAATGCTTAACACTCAGAATGAACTTAAGGAAGCAAAGAAACACACCCAAGAGTTAGAGGCTACCAAACAAAGCTTAAGGAAGGACATCATAGACTTAGCAATGGAGTCTTGTGATTTAGACAAACAGATTGCCTCTAGGGATGCCTTGTTAGCCAACTTGGCAAGTGAGATGGGATTGTAAGCGTACTTCGTTAGTTGGACCACCACACTTATCATTTTATTTTCCAAAAATGTTATCTAAATAAGTTGAACCTTGGATTCTCGTAATGGATTTTATGTATGCTATGACTTGTATGATTGTCAATGTTATGTCTGTGATGCTTTGTCTTGTAATTTATTCATTGTGTTGACTCTAACTTTTTATATCTTATAAATAGATGCCTAACGTTACTATTAGCACGGCTGAAGAGTTCAAGGGAACTCGTTTTGGCCCTCGTATTATTGAGCTCACTAGTTTGCTCAATCTCCCTCTTCCTGCCATCATGGTGCTTCCCCTCACCAAGTTTGAGAGGAAAGACCTTTGGGGCTTCAAGGTTAATCAGCCCGGACGCCAGACTGAGCCTACCACGGAGGCAATCATCTTCAAGCTCATGCATGATGTCAAGGAGAGAGGCCTCGAGGTAGTCATGCAGGACTTGATTGGATGTCTGTTAGGGAGACACTCTCGACAGGTTAGAGGTACTCACTTCCACACCTTCGGTAGACGTGATGAGGATGGTGAGGCCATTGACTTCGAGGATACTTCGAGGGAGACATCAGAGTCGATTCTTCTATATCTCCAGGACTTAGAGGTTCTTCTTAGTCACATAGACAGTGATAGGACCAACGTCATGCACAGCAATGATGAACTCCAGGTGCAGCTTCGTGAGAAGGACAAGCTCTTCGCGGAGCAAGATGAGATAGTCAAGGAGATGGAGGCCAAGTTTGAGAGTCAGGACAGAAAGTTCAAGAGTCAAGAGAAGCGAGTCCAAGATAGGAACAAGAGGATTCGAGACATGACTGCAGAACTGGAGGCCAAGGACTTCAAGATCGAGCATCAGCAGACGGTGATTGAGAGGCTTCGTTCACAAAAGAGGGCTCTCAAAGCCAAAGTAGAGACCTTGACCACCAATGTCGAGGAATACAAGACCGCTATGGAGAATGTAGGTCTTACATTTGTTGAGGAGGAGGTTGATGCCGAGGAGTAGTGATGACTACTCATTTACCTTTATTTATCATATCTTTGATTATTGAGTCGCAATGACCATCCAACATGTGGATGGCTTGCTATTGGTGTGTTTACTTTGCAAACTTGTTGTCTATGTTGTTGAATTGTTATTATTATGATGCATGTTTGGTGATTGTTTATGTGATGTATTGTGCATGTTAGCATCTATGGGTATATCATTCTTATCTCTATTGAACAAACCACATATGCCTCCCCGACGTGCCAATCCCAACCCCAACAATAACAACATCACCCCTGAGATGCAGAAAATGATGACAGCTCAGACTCAGCTGATGCAAATGATGACTACGTTCATCCAGAATCGGAACAACAACAACAACAATAACAATAATAACAACAACAACAATCAGAACAACCCACCGGGTTTTGACATGCTTACCAGATTCTTGAGACTGAGGCCAGCAAAGTTCTCAGGAACTACTGATCCTATGGTGGCCAATGATTGGCTACGCTCTGTGAACAAGGACTTGGTAACAGTTGGCTGTACTGATGAAGAGAAAGTCAGATTTGCAGCTCACTTATTGGAAGGACCAACAGCCACTTGGTGGGATAACTTCCAGATCACCACTCCCATTGCAAATGTGACATAGGATATCTTTGAAGATGGTTTCCGTACTGCTCACATCTCATCCGGAGTGATGAGTTTGAAGAAGAAAGAGTTACATAACTTGAAGCAGCGCCACCGCAGTGTGGCTGAATATATTGAAGAGTTCAACAATCTGGCGCGTTATGCACCGGATGAAGTTGACACTGATGCTCAGAGGAAGGAAAAGTTCCTTGAAGGGCTGAATGATGAACTGACCTGCAGTTAGTTGTGGCCTATGTTCCCACATACCAGTCTCTTTGTGACAAGGCTGCTATTTTGGAAAGCAAAATGAAACAAGTGGAAAGCAGGAAGAGAAAGCACTCTGACAAGCACAGCTCGGGATCGTCTCACAAGCGCTCCCATTATGATGACAGTGGAAGTTCTGGATCCCACAAGCATGGGAAGTTCAACAAGAACCATAACCACAACTGTTATCATGACAACAAGCACAATCGTAGTCATGACAATGATAAGTACAAGAACCACACGAGTGGATATAAGAGCCACCACAGTGGAAATGGTAGTGGCAGTGGAAGCCAGCCTGCCAAGAAGGATCTTAGTCAGGTTGAGTGTTTCAAGTGCAAGAAGATGGGGCATTATGCAAATGAATGCCCAGAAAAGAAAGTTGAAGGACCCAACAAGCCCAACCCTTCCCATAAAGGGCAAGTGAACCACATCAATGTGGAGGAAATCTATGAAGAGCCAGATGCTGTTGCTGGTAAGTTCAAACTCAATTCTATTCTAGCACTTGTTCTTTTTGATACTGGAGCATCGCATTCATTCATATCAAAAGCATTTGTTGATAGAAATGGGTTTCCAACTGAAAACATTGGGTGTCCAATAAAAGTAAGTTCTCTAGGTGGAGATATGATAGTAAGTCTTGGATGCCGGGATCTAGTGATAGAATTTGGAAAGCATAAGTTTCCAGTGAGTCTGATAATCCTAGATTCCCAAGGACTGGATGTAATTTTGGGAATGGATTGGATGACCAAGTATGAAGGAGTACTAGATTGTGCCAATCGTACTGTTGCACTCACAACCCCGGAAAAGAAACGGATTAAATTCAAGTCTAACTTTGAATCAAAAGGGAGTAAGCTAAATTCTCTTAAGGGGGTTAGCATAGACCGTGTGCCTATTGTGAGTGAGTATCCAGATGTGTTTCCGGAAGAATTGCCGGGAATGCCACCAGATAGAGATCTGGAGTTTCTTATTGATTTGCTACCAGGATCTGGACCAATAGCTGTCACATCCCAAAATTTTCCTAATTTTGGAATGTGAAACAAATGAATAAGATTGATTGATTGTTTGACTTTGTTGAAAATTCTCAAAGAGAAGAAACTTTTTGAATAGAAAATCCTCTCAACCTTGAATTCAAAATCTTATATTCTTTTGTTAAGACCTAAGTAGCCATATAGGCAAAAGGGCATGGATTGATTATGGATTATAGAATTGGTGTGCAAGATTCAAAATGAAAATCATGAAGCATTCATAAGCATTTCATCCATGCAAAGTTCTCACAAGCTAAATCCAAATCCTGGTATCTAAATCCTATAGTTGATTTTTCCAAATGTTTCCAAGGGGAAATTAAATTTACTTTATAAAACCCACTATTGCTAAGACAGCGATTATTGCTAAATCATAGTCTAAAGAGATCCAATTAATACTACAAAATTGAGCTCATTTGGAGCTAGTATGAAAAAGTTATGAAATAAATACAAACACATAAAGATATAAGTAAAATGTAATATGCAAGGATTTATAAATCCTATAATGATCTATTCGATTTTAGAAAAATTTAGAAACAAGAAATCATGTCATTTGGAGTTCGTATGCAAAAGATATGAGGGAAACAAGTATTAAAAAAAAAAACGGGCGGGCCGCCGGCCCACCAGACGGCCAGCGACCGGGAGCCCCACGCGCGCACGTACAGGTCGGTTGCTCCAAAAAGCGTGCGAAAACTGATTTTCTATACCTATCTCTACTCAAACTCTTATAAATTTTTATCTACAACTCCGAATCGACTTCCGTTTGTTTCTACTTGTTCCTTACTCCAAGGCCAATCTCTAAACCATCCTAAATCTTCATATAAACTCGTGGAGCCACGGCTGTACGAGTTTCTATTCTCGAAATCCCGAATCTACCTATTTCCGAATCTTGTTTCGCTTTTTAACCCATCTAGACTTCGTCGTTTGCTTTCGGTCAAAAAACGAAAGTTGAAGATCGCGTCGAAATCTTTCAATCCCGAGAAACCTCACCTCTTTTCATCCACCATAGCCGGAGAATTTTGTATCGCAATATTTCAGATCTTACGGTGTAAATCCAAGATGTACTCGCGCTCGTTTCTTCAAATCCAAATTCCTTTGGTGAGAAGGTAGGAATTATGATTCCCCACAACTTTCATGTTCTGAGTTTTTCGATTTGACCTACGGATTTGTCTCTCTAACACAGATCTATTTCTTGTCTATTCTGAGCCAAAATCGGGTCAATCTCTTCTTCTAGCCACCGGATCCTATCCAGACGGTCGAGATCCAATCAAACCGATGCGTGCCATGTCGTCATCCCGGTCATCTTCGTCATCAACGCCACGTCAACGTAAGGTCAACATCTAGTCCCAGTCAGCATTCAAAGTCAACTGTCCAGTCAGCGGAATATTCCCTGGAATATTCCGTTCGAATTTAAAATTGCATATTATAGGTCTAACTTGTAAAATTCATTAGAAATTCATACCATATCCAAAAATTACGTATAATATATTAAATTGAAGATAATTTTACGTAGAATCATCTTATCAGAATAGATCTAACTTTTACTGTACGTGGTTACTGTAGTAATTTAATTAGTTTTAATGGTCTTTTAGGTTAATAAATTCATAAGATATTATCTGTAACTCCGAAAAATATGAATAATATATCAATTTGAAGCTACTGTAATGTACTTTAATAATATCTGGTTGGATCTATCCTTTGCAGATTATTTAACCCGTAGAAATTTAATTAGTTTTAATGCCTTTATAAATCATTAAATTCATAGTAAGTTAATTGCTTGTCACAAAAATACAAATGATATACCGATGGAACGCTGGTTCCATGTAGATCATCAATCTGCAATTAGTTCAGCATTTTACTGTAAGGTTTTGACGTGAGGATTTAAATAATTTAATGGCTTATTTAGAGTAATAAATTCATAAGAAAATAAATACTATTCAGAAAATTACAAATAATATGTCCCTGAAATTACAATTCCGTGGAGATTACAGATATAATTTTTGTTTGATTTTTAGGAAACAGAAACTGTATGAATCATTTAAAACCCATTAAACGCTATTTAAATCATGTAAAAAGATCTATAACTCCGATTAGGGTGAATCCAACGCCTACTGGTTCGTATTAACGTCCTCTATCCAGTAAACCCAAGAACCAAATTTAATTCTATAGTTAGAACAGGCGTTACAAAAGAACTATCAAAACCCTTATATTGGCAAGTAATCGTTAATAACAAGTACCCTATTGCATTAAATGAACTCATACATGCATCATATGATATATTAATGTACATAAAACTAATTATAACCATTGTGTCATGTTAAATCATCATGCATGTTTTCGATCAACCTTGTTGTGTTTGCTATGTTTGCTATTGCAATTGTTTTGATTGGAACTACCTTGTCCTCGTGTTAGATTGTTCGGAGAGTGCGATTGCTGCGGAGAAATACAATCAACACCCATATTATCAACATAAGGCAAGTTACACCACTTGTTCATAATTATGTCCCAGTTTTGGTTCTATGCATGTGATCTTCAAAACTCTGTAGTATGCATGTGTAGGATGATCTAGTAGAGTTTTCCTTAGTATTATTTTGCAAGTGCGATGATTTTGTAGAATGCCATGAGTAGCTCTATACTTAGGATTTCCCATCCTAATAGGTTAACCCTGTTTTTGCTAAGTATTGCTTGCTGTGCTATATATATACAAAGTACCGTTGGGGGGTTCGAAAGACAAAGAATTTTCTAAGTATAAAGGCTCTCTAGAGCAAACTTTTCCTCTCAAATCCACTTCAAAATAAAACTAAGTTTTCTTCTGGGCGGAATGGTTGTCGGGTCAACGAGTGTGATTTTGGTGGAGGACGGCCGCCCAGGGATCAAAGAAGTCTGCCATGTTTCATATTTCAGAAGCTTTCAGTGCAACCACAATACATTATGGGCTCTGTCTTGGCCTAGTACTTAGTGGGAAACCTCACCTGGGTACCAACATTTGGAGGTTCTTGGCACGGTTGGATCCGGAAGGTAGAGGGGCTACTAAGGGAAAGCCTCGCCATGGTCTTGTCTGTAAAAGGACTTGATCGTGGATTGTGGGTAAAGTGCACAAACTCTCGAGAGTATTGCAATCTGATCGATCAGCCGTGTTCACGGTAACAGAACAACAATGAGCGTCTGAAGGATGGAGCCTCTGAAGGATCTTCCTCTCTCTTTTCTAAAACAAAGTTTTGAACCCCATGGCGTGCGTAATATCGCTAATGGGTGGGAATTTGGGAACTTGGTGTGTAATATCCAAGTGACGCTTGGTGCGTAATATCCAAGTGTTTGGTTGTTTGGACACTTGGTGCGTAATATCCCTGTGTGCCACTCGACCTTATTTTATCTAAGCAAATGTTTACAAAGTAGGACAATCCTCTCTTCTTCTCTCTACTTAAGAAAACTAGCTTTGAGCAAATGAACTCTACAGCCTATACCAGCCTTGCATGTAGAGATAGTCTTTTCTCTCCTTGGTGTAATTTGCCAATACATTCAAAGTATTGACCCAACTTGTTGGCTGCACGTTTCATGTGCAGAATTTCAGAGATCGTTGAAAGGTGCGCTAGGATCGCGGGTCTTCACTCAACCTGCCTGTGGCATTGATGGGACTCCAAGTTGTATTTATATCGCTTCTGTTGTAATAATGTAAACTCTGGATTACTCGATTCATGTAATAAAGACTTGTGTTTTACATGATATTTCATCGACTGTGAGTGCTAGCTATTGATCCAGGGACTAGCATGTTATTCACAGGGACTTAGGATCCTACTTGATCTGAGGTCACTACAGATGGTATCAGAGCATAAGTTGACTGTAGATCGTGACCCTAGACATGGAAAAACCTTAGGACAAATATTTTCTAAGTTATTTCAGAAAACTCTCATACTTCTCATCATCTACCTTGGGGTTTTAAAATTTTCTTAAGTCTCTTCTTTTCAACATTAGAAAATGACCACTACACACTTCAAGAAGAAACTTTTCTCAAGATTACCTTTTCAAAGAAGATCATCTCAATGTTTCGATTAAGTTGGTACTTGAAGACCTCCATGAAAGATGTTCCAAGACTGAAGCTACGAGATTAAAGACTTCAAAGGCCTTAAGTCAATGTTATTAACTAAATAACTCGAAAGATTGAAGATTATGAAGAACATGAAGACTATCAAGAGCACGAATACTTTTGGAGACTCGAAGCCTCGAAGATTCCAAGTGACCTATTAGGAACCAAACCCGAATAAGATTTCGCTAAATATCGATACGACAAATTGTTTGCTATCTTGTATGGTTTATTACCATAGCTAATGAAAACCTATTTTCTAAACAAGATTTATTGTATGGGTTATTCTTCTTCTTTCCATACTCCATTCGTTCCTACTCTAAACCTTGGTCAACTCGACGGATGGACCATACCAATAAGGAGGACAAGGAACTCAACTCCACCAAGCGTGAGAGCCACGCCGATGCAAAGAAGTGGATGCTCCAGGTTGAAGAAAGAATGAAGGACGCCAACATTGAAGTCAACAGAATGCTTCATTATGCCACCCAATTCCTAAAGGACGACGGTACAACCTGGTGGGTAATGCAACACACCATTGATGATCATCAAGGGGTGATATCTTAGGAAGAATTTAAAATGTTTCTACTTCAATCTCGTCTCGTATACCAAAAATCCAAGAAGTTGAAGTCCCGAAACTTTTAGCTTGCACGATCTATGGACAAATAGGGCATATCACCAAGGAGCATCATGATCAGCGCCCCTACTGTGAAGGAAGGCACCCATCAAAAGAATGTCCCACCTCTCAAGTTACATTCTTCCTATGCGAAGGGACCAATCACAACCCCGCTCAATGCACCTCTACCCGGTGGTACACCAACTGAATCAACAATTCAGAGACGGAATGCGCCAAGACCTCATGAAGCTCCGCGAGGACACGACAAATACAAGGAATGGATTCAAGACTCTAGACACCGCACCCAAAGTCATCACTTCGCAATACTCGACATATGAAAGGAATGCCCATTTTCCCCAAACTGGCTCAAGGAAACGATCAAGGATTCCAAATGTTGAGGTAGAGCATGAAGAACCACAAGACGGGATGTCCTTGCCAAAAAGGAGGAAGGATCTAAGCAAAAGTCCTATGCTTCCAGTGTCACAATCCTGGGCATTATGCTGATAATTGTCCAAAACATGTGAATGTAGCTGGAAAGGATAAAAACGACGATGGTAATAGCAATATAAGACCTCTATTAGGAGAACTATCATATTTTATACTTATTAGATGTTCTTATACTTCTTGTCTATCTTTTCTATAACCTCTTCTTGTTCAAATTGTAGCTGTCCATTCTTATGATACCTATATGAGAGTTAGCTAAGTAAAAGAACAAATAGTATGACATAAATAAACATCTCATCAAGTTTGGTTAGGTCTGGACCACCATATTTTATCTCTTTAGGAGATCATCGCTATCGTGTTAGCATATTGTTTTTACCAACTTATGTGGTATGACAATATAGGTTGCTTGCTGGTTTGTACTGAATCATATCGTGTGATGCCTTGTTTAGGATCTGTTGTTTTGAAACACTAAAGTTGCTGGAACTTTCATGAGATTTTTAAATTAGTTTAATGGTGTGAATTGATTGAAATTCGTGATTTTACTACTGCAGTTTTCTGCCTGACCTGTTGTACCGCGCGATTTTTCATATTTTATTGGTAACCCAGAAAAATCTAAAAACAATAGGGTTTGGAGTATAATTACCCGTAGTACATGCACAAAAATTGGCTAGATTTCCTGACGAGTTTAGGTCGGTTAGAAAAATTCGTGAAGTCTGCTGTACCGTTTTAATAGATTTTGTTTATCGCTTATATGTTGCTCTATTTTACTCTAGTATTGTTCCCAATGCTTTCAAACTATTTTTTTGGTTATATACTACTAAGTTTATACACATGTAATGTTATTATATAGGTGCTTGCTTGTGTGTTGATTTCTTATGATTGTTTCCTTATTTGTGACATTGATTGCTTCATATAGTTATGGGTAGGATTTTTTTTCTTAGTCGTTTCTTTCCTATAGAATCTATCCTTTCCTATCTTGAACCCTTGGAGATATAATGATGTGTTAAGTGGAATGTTTTACAACACAATGCATTTAGTAAGGGAATGCTCCACCTAATAGAAAAAAAGGATGTGGAAGTATGAAGTGTTGCACATGATGTTATGTAGTAGATTACCCAACCTGAAAGTTGAAGTATCGATAGCTTAGTTTTAGTAGTATCCTTGTTGATTGAATACATGGGAGTATACATAGAGCATTAGTTCGTGCCCATGGAAACATTCTTCGAGGCAAGTAAGAATGCCCGAGTGATAGAAAAACGTGATTCACCTATCCTCATACATGGTAATTAATTGGGTGCAGGATGGATTGATCACCATTCCTACTACTCTTATTATTCGCTCTTGTACAGTTGGCTTTGCGAATCTTGAGTGCCTTTTTCAACCTTAGCAGAGAGTCGACGTTGAGCCTAAACCCTAGAATGGTATATTGTTACACCCTTCTAAAAGCATCCATTTCTAAGCATAGGATGTACGGTAAGGATGAATCCCAACCGTGAATTATGGGCACCGTGAAGTAAATGCTCCCTATTTACCCACCATGAGAGTTTTGCTAGTTTAAGAAGTGCTTTCTCGGAATCTATCAATCATGATGTTTAGAATGTGCTAGAGACATTGTGCCAATAAAAGTCTAAAGGAGAACCAATCTGAGCTAAGTGAATCCTCGAGAAGTGACCTTGTCAATTTTCTTTTAAGGGTGGTAGCATCCTAAAGGATCCCGAACCTTACTTTCTTTCTAGCCTTCCCAAATCTCGGGACGAGATCTCTTTTAAGGGTGGTAGTCTGTCACATCCCAAAATTTTCCTAATTTTGGAATGTGTAACAAATGAATAAGATTGATTGATTGTTTGACTTTGTTGAAAATTCTCAAAGAGAAGAAACTTTTTGAATAGAAAATCCTCTCAACCTTGAATTCAAAATCTTATATTCTTTTGTTAAGACCTAAGTATCCATATAGGCAAAAGGGCATGGATTTATTATGGATTATAGAATTGGTGTGCAAGATTCAAAATGAAAATCATGAAGCATTCATAAGCATTTCATCCATGCAAAGTTCTCACAAGCTAAATCCAAATCCTGGTATCTAAATCCTATAGTTGATTTGCCCAAATGTTTCCAAGGGGAAATTAAATTTACTTTATAAAACCCACTATTTCTAAGACATCGATTATTGCTAAATCATAGTCTAAAGAGATCCAATTAATACTACAAAATTTTAGAAACAAAATTGAGCTCATTTGGAGCTAGTATGAAAAAGTTATGAAATAAATACAAACACATAAAGATATAAGTAAAATGTAATATGCAAGGATTTATAAATCCACTACCCCCAAACTAGTAAAAAAGATTACAAATTTGATCCTATAATGATCTATTCGATTTTAGAAAAAATTAGAAACAAGAATCATGTCATTTGGAGTTCGTATGCAAAAGATACGAGGGAAACAAGTATTAAAAAAAAAAAAAAAAAAAACGGGCGGGCCGCCGGCCCACCAGACCAGCCAGCGACCGGGAGCCCCACGCGCGCACGTACAGGTCGGTTGCTCCAAAAAGCGTGCGAAAACTGATTTTCTATACCTATCTCTACTCAAACTCTTATAACTTTTTATCTACAACTCCAAATCGACTTCCGTTTGTTTCTACTTGTTCCTTACTCCAAGGCCTATCTCTAAACCATCCTAAATCTTCATATAAACTCGTGGAGCCACGGCTGTACGAGTTTCTATTCTCGAAATCCCGAATCTACCTATTCCCGAATCTTGTTTCGCTTTTTAACCCATCTAGACTTCGTCGTTTGCTTTCGGTCAAAAAACGAAAGTTGAAGATCGCGTCGAAATCTTTCAATCCCGAGAAACCTCACCTCTTTTCATCCACCACAGCCGGAGAATTTTGCATCGCAATATTTCAGATCTTACGGTGTAAATCCAAGATGTACTCGCGCTCGTTTTTTCAAATCCAAATTCCTTTGGTGAGAAGGTAGGAATTATGATTCTCCACAACTTTCATGTTCTGAGTTTTTCGATTTGACCTACGGATTTGTCTCTCTAACACAGATCTATTTCTTGTCTATTCTGAGCCAAAATCGGGTCAATCTCTTCGTCTAGCCACCGGATCCTATCCAGACGGTCGAGATCCAATCAAACCGATGCGTGCCATGTCGTCATCCCGGTCATCTTCGTCATCAACGCCACGTCAACGTATGGTCAACATCTAGTCCCAGTCAGCATTCAAAGTCAACTGTCCAGTCAGCGGAATATTCCCTGGAATATTCCGTTCGAATTTAAAATTGCATATTATAGGTCTAACTTGTAAAATTCATTAGAAATTCATACCATATCCAAAAATTACGTATAATATATCAAATTGAAGATAATTTTACGTAGAATCATCTTATCAGAATAGATCTAACTTTTACTGTACGTGGTTACTGTAGTAATTTAATTAGTTTTAATGGTCTTTTAGGTTAATAAATTCATAAGATATTATCTGTAACTCCGAAAAATATGAATAATATATCAATTTGAAGCTACTGTAATGTACTTTAATAATATCTGGTTGGATCTAGCCTTTGCAGATTATTTAACCCGTAGAAATTTAATTAGTTTTAATGCCTTTATAAATCATTAAATTCATAGTAAGTTAATTGCTTGTCACAAAAATACAAATGATATACCGATGGAACGCTGGTTCCATGTAGATCATCAATCTGCAATTAGTTCAGCATTTTACTGTAAGGTTTTGACGTGAGGATTTAAATAATTTAATGGCTTATTTAGAGTAATAAATTCATAAGAAAATAAATACTATTCAGAAAATTACAAATAATATGTCCCTGAAATTACAATTCCGTGGAGATTACAGATATAATTTTTGTTTGATTTTTAGGAAACAGAAACTGTATGAATCATTTAAAACCCATTAAACGCTATTTAAATCATGTAAAAAGATCTATAACTCCGATTAGGGTGAATCCAACGCCTACTGGTTCGTATTAACGTCCTCTATCCAGTAAACCCAAGAAACAAATTTAATTCTATAGTTAGAACAGGCGTTACAAAAGAACTATCAAAACCCTTATATTGGCAAGTAATCGTTAATAACAAGTACCCTATTGCATTAAATGAACTCATACATGCATCATATGATATATTAATGTACATAAAACTAATTATAACCATTGTGTCATGTTAAATCATCATGCATGTTTTCGATCAACCTTGTTGTGTTTGCTATGTTTGCTATTGCAATTGTTTTGATTGGAACTACCTTGTCCTCGTGTTAGATTGTTCGGAGAGTGCGATTGCTGCGGAGAAATACAATCAACACCCATATTATCAACATAAGGCAAGTTACACCACTTGTTCATAATTATGTCCCAGTTTTGGTTCTATGCATGTGATCTTCAAAACTCTGTAGTATGCATGTGTAGGATGATCTAGTAGAGTTTTCCTTAGTATTATTTTGCAAGTGCGATGATTTTGTAGAATGCCATGATTAGCTCTATACTTAGGATTTCCCATCCTAATAGGTTACCCCTGTTTTTGCTAAGTATTGCTTGCTATGATATATATATACAAAGTACCGTTGGGGGGTTCGAAAGACAAAGAATTTTCTAAGTATAAAGGCTCTCTAGAGCAAACTTTTCCTCTCAAATCCACTTCAAAATAAAACTAAGTTTTCTTCTGGGCGGAATGGTTGTCGGGTCAACGAGTGTGATTTTGGTGGAGGACGGCCGCCCAGGGATCAAAGAAGTCTGCCATGTTTCAGATTTCAGAAGCTTTCAGTGCAACCACAATACATTATGGGCTCTGTCTTGGCCTAGTACTTAGTGGGAAACCTCACCTGAGTACCAACATTTGGAGGTTCTTGGCACGGTTGGATCCGGAAGGTAGAGGGGCTACTAAGGGAAAGCCTCGCCATGGTCTTGTCTATAAAAGGACTTGATCGTGGATTGTGGGTAAAGTGCACAAACTCTCGAGAGTATTGCAATCTGATCGATCAGTCGTGTTCACGGTAACAGAACAACAATGAGCGTCTGAAGGATGGAGCCTCTGAAGGATCTTCCTTTCTCTTTTCTAAAACAAAGTTTTGAAACCCCATGGCGTGCGTAATATCGCTAATGGGTGGGAATTTGGGAACTTGGTGTGTAATATCCAAGTGACGCTTGGTGCGTAATATCCAAGTGTTTGGTTGTTTGGACACTTGGTGCGTAATATCCTTGTGTGCCACTCGACCTTATTTTATCTAAGCAAATGTTTACAAAGTAGGACAATCCTCTCTTCTTCTCTCTACTTAAGAAAACTAGCTTTGAGCAAATGAACTCTACAGCCTATACCAGCCTTGCATGTAGAGATAGTCTTTTATCTCCTTGGTGTAATTTGCCAATACATTCAAAGTATTGACCCAACTTGTTGGCTGCACGTTTCATGTGCAGAATTTCGGAGATCGTTGAAAGGTGCGCTAGGATCGCGGGTCTTCACTCAACCTGCCTGTGGCATTGATGGGACTCCAAGTTGTATTTATATCGCTTCTGTTGTAATAATGTAAACTCTGGATTACTCGATTCATGTAATAAAGACTTGTGTTTTACATGATATTTCATCGACTGTGAGTGCTAGCTATTGATCCAGGGACTAGCATGTTATTCACAGGGACTTAGGATCCTACTTGATCTGAGGTCACTACAGATGGTATCAGAGCATAAGTTGACTGTAGATCGTGACCCTAGACATGGAAAAACCTTAGGACAAATATTTTCTAAGTTATTTCAGAAAACTCTCATACTTCTCATCATCTACCTTGGGGTTTTAAAATTTTCTTAAGTCTCTTCTTTTCAACATTAGAAAATGACCACTACACACTTCAAGAAGAAACTTTTCTCAAGATTACCTTTTCAAAGAAGATCATCTCAATGTTTCGATTAAGTTGGTACTTGAAGACCTCCATGAAAGATGTTCCAAGACTGAAGCTACGAGATTAAAGACTTCAAAGGCCTTAAGTCAATGTTATTAACTAAAGAACTCGAAAGATTGAAGATTATGAAGAACATGAAGACTATCAAGAGCACGAATACTTTTGGAGACTCGAAGCCTCGAAGATTCCAAGTGACCTATTAGGAACCAAACCCGAATAAGATTTCGCTAAATATCGATACGACAAATTGTTTGCTATCTTGTATGGTTTATTACCATAGCTAATGAAAACCTATTTTCTAAACAAGATTTATTGTATGGGTTATTCTTCTTCTTTCCATACTCCATTCGTTCCTACTCTAAACCTTGGTCAACTCGACGGATGGACCATACCAATAAGGAGGACAAGGAACTCAACTCCACCAAGCGTGAGAGCCACGCCGATGCAAAGAAGTGGATGCTCCAGGTTGAAGAAAGAATGAAGGACGCCAACATTGAAGTCAACAGAATGCTTCATTATGCCACCCAATTCCTAAAGGACGACGGTACAACCTGGTGGGTAATGCAACACACCATTGATGATCATCAAGGGGTGATATCTTAGGAAGAATTTAAAATGTTTCTACTTCAATCTCGTCTCGTATACCAAAAATCCAAGAAGTTGAAGTCCCGAAACTTTTAGCTTGCACGATCTATGGACAAATAGGGCATATCACCAAGGAGCATCATGATCAGCGCCCCTACTGTGAAGGAAGGCACCCATCAAAAGAATGTCCCACCTCTCAAGTTACATTCTTCCTATGCGAAGGGACCAATCACAACCCCGCTCAATGCACCTCTACCCGGTGGTACACCAACTGAATCAACAATTCAGAGACGGAATGCGCCAAGACCTCATGAAGCTCCGCGAGGACACGACAAATACAAGGAATGGATTCAAGACTCTAGACACCGCACCCAAAGTCATCACTTCGCAATACTCGACATATGAAAGGAATGCCCATTTTCCCCAAACTGGCTCAAGGAAACGATCAAGGATTCCAAATGTTGAGGTAGAGCATGAAGAACCACAAGACGGGATGTCCTTGCCAAAAAGGAGGAAGGATCTAAGCAAAAGTCCTATGCTTCCAGTGTCACAATCCTGGGCATTATGCTGATAATTGTCCAAAACATGTGAATGTAGCTGGAAAGGATAAAAACGACGATGGTAATAGCAATATAAGACCTCTATTAGGAGAACTATCATATTTTATACTTATTAGATGTTCTTATACTTCTTGTCTATCTTTTCTATAACCTCTTCTTGTTCAAATTGTAGCTGTCCATTCTTATGATACCTATATGAGAGTTAGCTAAGTAAAAGAACAAATAGTATGACATAAATAAACATCTCATCAAGTTTGGTTAGGTCTGGACCACCATATTTTATCTCTTTAGGAGATCATCGCTATCGTGTTAGCATATTGTTTTTACCAACTTATGTGGTATGACAATATAGGTTGCTTGCTGGTTTGTACTGAATCATATCGTGTGATGCCTTGTTTAGGATCTGTTGTTTTGAAACACTAAAGTTGCTGGAACTTTCATGAGATTTTTAAATTAGTTTAATGGTGTGAATTGATTGAAATTCGTGATTTTACTACTGCAGTTTTCTGCCTGACCTGTTGTACCGCGCGATTTTTCATATTTTATTGGTAACCCAGAAAAATCTAAAAACAATAGGGTTTGGAGTATAATTACCCATAGTACATGCACAAAAATTGGCTAGATTTCCTGACGAGTTTAGGTCGGTTAGAAAAATTCGTGAAGTCTGCTGTACCGTTTTAATAGATTTTGTTTATCGCTTATATGTTGCTCTATTTTACTCTAGTATTGTTCCCAATGCTTTCAAACTATTTTTTTGGTTATATACTACTAAGTTTATACACATGTAATGTTATTATATAGGTGCTTGCTTGTGTGTTGATTTCTTATGATTGTTTCCTTATTTGTGACATTGATTGCTTCATATAGTTATGGGTAGGATTTTTTTTCTTAGTCGTTTCTTTCCTATAGAATCTATCCTTTCCTATCTTGAACCCTTGGAGATATAATGATGTGTTAAGTGGAATGTTTTACAACACAATGCATTTAGTAAGGGAATGCTCCACCTAATAGAAAAAAAGGATGTGGAAGTATGAAGTGTTGCACATGATGTTATGTAGTAGATTACCCAACCTGAAAGTTGAAGTATCGATAGCTTAGTTTTAGTAGTATCCTTGTTGATTGAATACATGGGAGTATACATAGAGCATTAGTTCGTGCCCATGGAAACATTCTTCGAGGCAAGTAAGAATGCCCGAGTGATAGAAAAACGTGATTCACCTATCCTCATACATGGTAATTAATTGGGTGCAGGATGGATTGATCACCATTCCTACTACTCTTATTATTCGCTCTTGTACAGTTGGCTTTGCGAATCTTGAGTGCCTTTTTCAACCTTAGCAGAGAGTCGACGTTGAGCCTAAACCCTAGAATGGTATATTGTTACACCCTTCTAAAAGCATCCATTGCTAAGCATAGGATGTACGGTAAGGATGAATCCCAACCGTGAATTATGGGCACCGTGAAGTAAATGCTCCCTATTTACCCACCATGAGAGTTTTGCTAGTTTAAGAAGTGCTTTCTCGGAATCTATCAATCATGATGTTTAGAATGTGCTAGAGACATTGTGCCAATAAAAGTCTAAAGGAGAACCAATCTGAGCTAAGTGAATCCTCGAGAAGTGACCTTGTCAATTTTCTTTTAAGGGTGGTAGCATCCTAAAGGATCCCGAACCTTACTTTCTTTCTAGCCTTCCCAAATCTCGGGACGAGATTTCTTTTAAGGGTGGTAGTCTGTCACATCCCAAAATTTTCCTAATTTTGGAATGTGTAACAAATGAATAAGATTGATTGATTGTTTGACTTTGTTGAAAATTCTCAAAGAGAAGAAACTTTTTGAATAGAAAATCCTCTCAACCTTGAATTCAAAATCTTATATTCTTTTGTTAAGACCTAAGTATCCATATAGGCAAAAGGGCATGGATTTATTATGGATTATAGAATTGGTGTGCAAGATTCAAAATGAAAATCATGAAGCATTCATAAGCATTTCATCCATGCAAAGTTCTCACAAGCTAAATCCAAATCCTGGTATCTAAATCCTATAGTTGATTTGCCCAAATGTTTCCAAGGGGAAATTAAATTTACTTTATAAAACCCACTATTGCTAAGACAGCGATTATTGCTAAATCATAGTCTAAAGAGATCCAATTAATACTACAAAATTTTAGAAAACAAATTGAGCTCATTTGGAGCTAGTATGAAAAAGTTATGAAATAAATACAAACACATAAAGATATAAGTAAAATGTAATATGCAAGGATTTATAAATCCACTACCCCCAAACTAGTAAAAAAGATTACAAATTTGATCCTATAATGATCTATTCGATTTTAGAAAAAATTAGAAACAAGAATCATGTCATTTGGAGTTCGTATGCAAAAGATATGAGGGAAACAAGTATTAAAAAAAAAAAAAAAAAAAAAAAAACGGGCGGGCCGCCGGCCCACCAGACCAGCCAGCGACCGGGAGGCCCACGCGCGCACGTACAGGTCGGTTGCTCCAAAAAGCGTGCGAAAACTGATTTTCTATACCTATCTCTACTCAAACTCTTATAACTTTTTATCTACAACTCCAAATCGACTTCCGTTTGTTTCTACTTGTTCCTTACTCCAAGGCCTATCTCTAAACCATCCTAAATCTTCATATAAACTCGTGGAGCCACGGCTGTACGAGTTTCTATTCTCGAAATCCCGAATCTACCTATTCCCGAATCTTGTTTCGCTTTTTAACCCATCTAGACTTCGTCGTTTGCTTTCGGTCAAAAAACGAAAGTTGAAGATCGCGTCGAAATCTTTCAATCCCGAGAAACCTCACCTCTTTTCATCCACCACAGCCGGAGAATTTTGTATCGCAATATTTCAGATCTTACGGTGTAAATCCAAGATGTACTCGCGCTCGTTTTTTCAAATCCAAATTCCTTTGGTGAGAAGGTAGGAATTATGATTCTCCACAACTTTCATGTTCTGAGTTTTTCGATTTGACCTACGGATTTGTCTCTCTAACACAGATCTATTTCTTGTCTATTCTGAGCCAAAATCGGGTCAATCTCTTCGTCTAGCCACCGGATCCTATCCAGACGGTCGAGATCCAATCAAACCGATGCGTGCCATGTCGTCATCCCGGTCATCTTCGTCATCAACGCCACGTCAACGTAAGGTCAACATCTAGTCCCAGTCAGCATTCAAAGTCAACTGTCCAGTCAGCGGAATATTCCCTGGAATATTCCGTTCGAATTTAAAATTGCATATTATAGGTCTAACTTGTAAAATTCATTAGAAATTCATACCATATCCAAAAATTACGTATAATATATCAAATTGAATATAATTTTACGTAGAATCATCTTATCAGAATAGATCTAACTTTTACTGTACGTGGTTACTGTAGTAATTTAATTAGTTTTAATGGTCTTTTAGGTTAATAAATTCATAAGATATTATCTGTAACTCCGAAAAATATGAATAATATATCAATTTGAAGCTACTGTAATGTATTTTAATAATATCTGGTTGGATCTAGCCTTTGCAGATTATTTAACCCGTAGAAATTTAATTAGTTTTAATGCCTTTATAAATCATTAAATTCATAGTAAGTTAATTGCTTGTCACAAAAATACAAATGATATACCGATGGAACGCTGGTTCCATGTAGATCATCAATCTGCAATTAGTTCAGCATTTTACTGTAAGGTTTTGACGTGAGGATTTAAATAATTTAATGGCTTATTTAGAGTAATAAATTCATAAGAAAATAAATACTATTCAGAAAATTACAAATAATATGTCCCTGAAATTACAATTCCGTGGAGATTACAGATATAATTTTTGTTTGATTTTTAGGAAACAGAAACTGTATGAATCATTTAAAACCCATTAAGCACTATTTAAATCATGTAAAAAGATCTATAACTCCGATTAGGGTGAATCCAACGCCTACTGGTTCGTATTAACGTCCTCTATCCAGTAAACCCAAGAAACAAATTTAATTCTACAGTTAGAACAGGCGTTACAAAAGAACTATCAAAACCCTTATATTGGCAAGTAATCATTAATAACAAGTACCCTATTGCATTAAATGAACTCATACATGCATCATATGATATATTAATGTACATAAAACTAATTATAACCATTGTGTCATGTTAAATCATCATGCATGTTTTCGATCAACCTTGTTGTGTTTGCTATGTTTGCTATTGCAATTGTTTTGATTGGAACTACCTTGTCCTCGTGTTAGATTGTTCGGAGAGTGCGATTTCTGCGGAGAAATACAATCAACACCCATATTATCAACATAAGGCAAGTTACACCACTTGTTCATAATTATGTCCCAGTTTTGGTTCTATGCATGTGATCTTCAAAACTCTATAGTATGCATGTGTAGGATGATCTAGTAGAGTTTTCCTTAGTATTATTTTGCAAGTGCGATGATTTTGTAGAATGCCATGAGTAGCTCTATACTTAGGATTTCCCATCCTAATAGGTTAACCCTGTTTTTGCTAAGTATTGCTTGCTGTGCTATATATATACAAAGTACCGTTGGGGGGTTCGAAAGACAAAGAATTTTCTAAGTATAAAGGCTCTCTAGAGCAAACTTTTCCTCTCAAATCCACTTCAAAATAAAACTAAGTTTTCTTCTGGGCGGAATGGTTGTCGGGTCAACGAGTGTGATTTTGGTGGAGGACGGCCGCCCAGGGATCAAAGAAGTCTGCCATGTTTCATATTTCAGAAGCTTTCAGTGCAACCACAATACATTATGGGCTCTGTCTTGGCCTAGTACTTAGTGGGAAACCTCACCTAGGTACCAACATTTGGAGGTTCTTGGCACGGTTGGATCCGGAAGGTAGAGGGGCTACTAAGGGAAAGCCTCGCCATGGTCTTGTCTGTAAAAGGACTTGATCGTGGATTGTGGGTAAAGTGCACAAACTCTCGAGAGTATTGCAATCTGATCGATCAGCCGTGTTCACGGTAACAGAACAACAATGAGCGTCTGAAGGATGGAGCCTCTGAAGGATCTTCCTCTCTCTTTTCTAAAACAAAGTTTTGAACCCCATGGCGTGCGTAATATCGCTAATGGGTGGGAATTTGGGAACTTGGTGTGTAATATCCAAGTGACGCTTGGTGCGTAATATCCAAGTGTTTGGTTGTTTGGACACTTGGTGCGTAATATCCCTGTGTGCCACTCGACCTTATTTTATCTAAGCAAATGTTTACAAAGTAGGACAATCCTCTCTTCTTCTCTCTACTTAAGAAAACTAGCTTTGAGCAAATGAACTCTACAGCCTATACCAGCCTTGCATGTAGAGATAGTCTTTTCTCTCCTTGGTGTAATTTGCCAATACATTCAAAGTATTGACCCAACTTGTTGGCTGCACGTTTCATGTGCAGAATTTCAGAGATCGTTGAAAGGTGCGCTAGGATCGCGGGTCTTCACTCAACCTGCCTGTGGCATTGATGGGACTCCAAGTTGTATTTATATCGCTTCTGTTGTAATAATGTAAACTCTGGATTACTCGATTCATGTAATAAAGACTTGTGTTTTACATGATATTTCATCGACTGTGAGTGCTAGCTATTGATCCAGGGACTAGCATGTTATTCACAGGGACTTAGGATCCTACTTGATCTGAGGTCACTACAATAGCAAAAAGACCGTACAAGATGTCAGTTGATGAGTTGAAAGAACTCAAGAAGCAGCTTGGAGAACAGTTGCAGAAAGGTTTTATCCAACCAAGTTCCTCATCTTGGGGAGCACCAGTTTTGTTTGTGGAAAAGAAAGATAGAAGTCAAAGGTTATGCATAGATTACCGTTCACTCAATGAGGTGACTATCAAGAACAAATACCCTTTGCCAAGAATCAATGACTTGTTTGATCAGTTAGAAGGAGCTTGTGTGTTCTCAAAGATTGATCTCCGGTCAGGTTATTTTCAGCTTAAGATAAGGGAACAAGACATACCTAAGACAGCTTTCACCACAAGGTATGGATTGTATGAGTATACCGTGATGCCATTTGGTTTGACCAATGCACCAGCGTACTTCATGAATATGATGAACAAGGTGTTCATGGAATTCCTTGATAAGTTTGTTGTCGTTTTCATCGATGACATTCTAATCTACTCCAAGAGCAAAGAAGAGCATGAAGGACATTTGCGTTTGATACTTGAGAAGCTTAGAGAGCATAAGTTGTATGCCAAATTCAGCAAGTGTGAATTTTGGCTAAATGAAGTTGGTTTTCTTGGACACGTGGTGTCAGGAGATGGTGTAGCAGTTGATTCTGCTAAAGTTTCAGCTGTAACTGAATGGGAATCTCCCAAGTCAGTGAAAGAGGTTCGTAGTTTCCTTGGCTTAGCAGGTTACTACAGAAGGTTCATTGAGAATTTCTCCAAGGTGGCAAAACCTATGACAGAATTGCTAAAGAAAGACAAGAAATTTGCTTGGTCAGAAGGTTGTGAACTCATCTTTCAAGAATTGAAGAAGAGACTAGTGACAACACCAGTCTTATGTTTGCCAGATTTGGAGAAAGATTTCCAAGTGTATTGTGATGCATCTCATCATGGATTAGGTGCAGTACTTATGCAAGAAGGGAAAGTTGTGGCTTATGCCTCGATACAACTCAAAAATCATGAAGTGAACTACCCTAATCATGATTTAGAGTTAGCCTCTGTTGTCCATGCAGTCAAAACATGGAGACATTATCTTTTGGGAAAGCGATGTGAAGTGTTCACAAATCACAAGAGTTTGAAGTATATCTTCACCTAGAAGGAAATTAACATGAGACAAAGAAGATGGCTATAACTCATCAAGGACTATGACTTGAGTTTGCAATACCACCCCGGTAAAGCAAATGTTGTAGCGGATGCTCTAAGCCGTAAAGTTTTTGTGAATGGCCTTAGTAAGGGAGAATTGCCAGATAATCTGTGTGCCCAATTTAGAGATCTCAGATTGGAGATTGTGCCTGAGGGAGATCTCATGTCTTTGGATGTTCAACCCACCTTGTTTGACAAGATCAAAGAAGCCCAAAAGGCAGATAAGGAAATTGAAGAGATTAAGGAAAAGATTGGCAAGGGAAAAGCCAAAGGATTCCATGAAGACGAACAGGGTACTTTATGGCATGGAAAACGTATCTGTGTTCCACAAGATCCGGAACTTCGGAAACTGATATTACAGGAAGCACATAACTCACCATATTCTATTCATCCAGGTAACACCAAAATGTACATGGATATGAAGGAAAGATTTTGGTGGAATAATCTCAAGAAGGACATCGCCGAACATATTGCTTTGTGTGATGTATGTAGTAGAGTGAAAGCGGAACATCAGAAACCAGCAGGATTGTTACAACCACTACCTATTCTTGATTAGAAGTGGGACAAGATTGGTATGGATTTCATCACCGGATTACCAAGGACCCGGTCAGGATATGATTCTATTTGGGTAGTGGTGGATCGCCTAACTAAAGTGGCTCATTTTATACCCGTGAAGACAACTTACACAAGTGCTAAGTTAGCCAAGACCTATATGAGCAGAATTGTATGTCTACATGGAGTACCCAAGAGTATTGTGTCTGATAGGGGAACCCAATTCACTTCTCATTTTTGGAGGCAGCTACATGAGTCATTGGGAACGAGGTTGGAATTCAGCACTACATTTCATCCTCAAACTGATGAACAGACAGAAAGGACTAATCAGATTCTTGAAGATATGTTGAGAGCATGTGCTCTAGACTATGGAGCCAGCTAGGATGAAAGTCTGCCTTACACAGAATTTTCTTACAATAACAGCTATCAAGCCAGTATTGAGATGGCACCATTTGAGTTTCTCTATGGGAGAAAGTCTACCACCCCATTGCTATGGAATGGTGTGGGAGAAAGAAGTTTGTTCGGACCAGAACTAATCAAAGAAGCTGAAGAGAAAGTCAAGCTAGTTAAGGACAGGTTGAAGATAGCACAGTCCCGACAAAAGAGCTACGCAGATCCTAAGCGTAGAGAAGTCATCTATGAAGTAGGTGATAGAGCTTATCTTAGAGTGTCACCACTTCGTGGAGTGAAAAGGTTTGGAGTCAAAGGAAAGTTGGCCCCAAGATATGTTGGACCATTCAAGATTCTGAGTCGTAAAGGAGAAGTAGCTTATGAGATTGAATTGCCAGAATCTTTATCAGTTGTTCATAATGTGTTCCGTGTGAGTCAGCTTAAGAAATGCCATCCAGATATGGAAGAGACTTCTTTGAAGGATACTATACCATTGGAGGAAGTCCAATTGGAAAGTGCTCACTTATGAGGAGAAACCTATCAAGATTCTTGAGACTGCAGAAAGAGTTACTAGGACTAAGACTATCAAATTCTGCAAAGTTCAATGGAACCATCATTCCGAAGAAGAAGCAACATGGGAAAGAGAAGATGATCTTCGGAAAGACCACCCTCACCTATTTGCTAGCCAACCCGAATCTCGAGGGCGAGATTCACCTTAAGGGGGTTAGATTTGTAACATCCCTAAAATCATGTTTCCAAAGATCTCATATTAAGCATGCATGCATATCATTTAGAGATCAAATTCAAACTCATTTTGAAAGAAAACAGAACTTGGGAACTATGATTTTATGTGATCAATATTAAATCAAATGCTACTCTCCAATGAGAGATTATTTGTTCAAAGCCAATCCTTGTTGCTCTCAGATTGTTTTGCTTGATTGCTAGTACTCAAACCAAAACTTACAAAACAAAAATGGGTTTAAAACCATTTTCAAATTTGTTCAAATCAAATGCTATGTCACTTCTTATTTTGTTTGAACAAAAGGACCAAGCTAATATAGGGAGACCACATGTTTTTATGCTCAAAAATGTGAGTGCTGCACTTTACAAAAATCCAGAAAAAATTTGAATTCAAATGGCTTTTGAATTTATTTGAAATTGTTTCAGAAAATTGAAAATAAAAATAGAAAAGGAGTAAAGAAAAGGAAAAGGGCCGGCGCCACTATTCTAGCCCAACAGCGAAACCAGCCCACCCGGTTCGTTTCCCCCTCTCCCCCATTTTCTACACCGCACCCGCGTACCCACTCGCTGACGTCTGGGCCCTCACTGCCATGTCACCCCTTCGTCCTCAATCAACACCGACGACCACCTCGCCGCTGCCGTTTCCCGCACTGATGTCGCGCTTAATTGCATTGATTCGGCGAGTGATTTCCGCCCCTGCTATGGCTACTTAAACCCCTCCCCCTCGCAGCCATTTCCCCCAACAAAGCTAGCCAGAAGCGCCACCAGGCTGCTAGAATTTTCCCTCACACCGCCGCGGTACCGATAGACTCCGGCGACCGATTGTGGTAAGCTTCGTGCGCGCCTTCCTCTCTGGCTCACGCGAGCTGCTTTGCAACCATCTTGCGCTCCTTCTGACACCCTTAGTTTGTCTTATGCTGCCCAGGTCATTGACTCCAGCGAGCACCGCAAACTCCCGACGCCGTCGCCAACTCCGGCAAGAAAAGTCGGTGAGATTCGACCGCCCCATGCTTTCCCTTTGACTCTATCTTGTTCGCCTGATCGATGCGCACACGCTGATGCCCTCCGTTTGTGTTAGGGCGGATTAGAACGTCGCCGTCCACCTAAGCCCGACACTGTCCTCGACTCCGACGAGCTCCCACGGCCACAGCAGCACGCCCCTTGCCAACTTAGCACACGTTGAGCATCTCCTCGTCACGGCGATTCTGGTGAGCAACCTCCCACCTCCCCGGGCGACCTAGTTCACTGGCTCCACCACTGACAAAGCGCGCCGCCGCCAGTCGCCGCCGCTAGCGCCGCCAGTCTTTGGTAGGTTGATCGAGCGCCGTAGGATCTAGATCTGACGCATAGGATAGATCACTTAACGAAAGGGTAAGTTTAGATCTGGGCCGCGTGTTTTAGTTACATCTGGTGGTTCACAGACGCGATCCTGCGCGAAGCGGTACCAGCCAATCAGATGCCACCGCGTGTCAGTGAGTTAGATTTAAAATCAGAAATTTGATCTATTAAAAGTTTAAACTTGTTTAATTCATATCTTTTGATTCCCACGTCCAAATTTGACAATTTTTATACCAATGGAATCAGGAGAGAAATCCCTTTCCATATATGCAATGTGTTTAATGTTTTGTTTCTGTTAAAATGGTTATTTTTACAGAAACATGTGTAGGCCTATTTTGTGTATAACAAATATTTGGGAAATGTTTTAATGTTCAAATAAAAGTTCTTTGGCAAGTTTTGAGCTTGTTTATGAATCAGTACTGTGTACTTGTCTTGTTGAGTATAGAAAAATCATCACATATCATATTGCATGCATCCATATATTTTTGCTTGTATTTATTTGGTATGTGATTTGGTGCTATCATTTTATGTGTAGATTTTGGTGCAAATAGTGATTGTGATTGTGAGGATTGTAGCTACTCTCCAAACTACCAAGGCAAGTGGTGCTTCATGATTTTATTCCTATGATTTTAAATATGCATTAGAAATATTTTGCTAGTCTTGCATGGATATTTTTGATCTATATGTTATGCTTGGGAAATCCTAGTAGTTGTAGAATTGCTAGAAATATTTCTAAGTCTTATCAATGCCATGCTTAGCCTAGCTAGTAGCAACCAAGGGTGGTTATATTCATGCTATGAATAAATATTTCTAAGTCTTTGGAATATGCTTTTGCTTAATACAAACAACTAAGTGAATGAAACACCTGGGTGGAATGGAAGGAATGGTTTATGTTGAGTGGTTACACATGGCCCATTTCTATGGTTTACCTTGTGTATCTCACTTGTGGAAAGCCACCCAGGAACAAAGGGATTTGAGATGCCATATGTTAAGAAGCTTCTAGTGCAACCACTTGGCAATATGGGCTCTGCCTGGATCATATAGGTTGCAATAACTTAGCCATTTGGACAGTTGGTGGTAGTGGGATGATAGGTCGGAGTGCGTCCATTTGGTCTAAGGGAAGGCTTCTGAAAGGTCCTGTCTTGGTGAAAATCAAGTCTTGTGGGGAAAGTGCACAACCTCTGTAGACGGAAGAATCTAAGCACTTAGCCATGTCCTTGGTATTGGACAACTTGAGCATCAAGACATGGAAGCTATCAAGAATCTCCTCATCCCAATTTATAAGTAAAAACTTGTGGTTGAACAAGGGTGAAGGACCCCAATGTCTATTGGTGGTCCTTGGGAAATATTTTCATCAAAGAAAACTTAGTGTTTACAACTGATAGGAAAAACCTATTTTGAGCAAAGCAAGCCTAAGCTACACTTAGCCAAAATGCATATAGTATTTAGTCCACCAATATTCTACTAAGGTATCACTTGCCAATACTATTCCAATGTATTGACCCACTGTGGCTGTAACTTATGATGTTGTAGGTTATTCTGATGATGATTAGGAGTCATGAGTCTACACTCAACATGCTTGCCTATGGCACATGAAGATGAAGACTTATTTATCTTATTATAAATTTGAACTCTTGTATTAGGCCTGTGGCCATGGAGTTTGTAAAATACTATGTTTGTCTCTGCAATGATATGTAATAATGACCTTTGTTTCTGTGTACTTCATCTTAAACTGTGGATGCTAGCATTGATCCAGGGACTAGCATTGCAATCACAGGGATCCTTTCCTTTACAAAGGAGGGATCTTACAATTCCACTTCTGAAAATTGTTAAGCCGATGTTCTCACCGAACTCTACCTCTCCTGAATCTCGGGACTATATTATTTTAAGGGGGAAAGGTCTATAACATCCCAATTTTAGCAACCCTCATTTATTGTAAAAAGGCAAAAACTAGGGGGAACAAAAACTTTTTCTTGCTAAGTGTTGCATTGTTTCTTACTTGTTTGATTTTGTGCATGCAACTGATTCTGTATTAGATGATATACTCCTTACCTCAACCCTATTTGACAAAACTATTTTTCAAAAGAGATGTCCTGGTTCATCTTTTATAATCCCAAATGTTCTGGCATTTCAAACTTGAGCCAAGATGGTTTTTCCACAAAAAAATGTTTTACTAGTTTATATTAACAAAACTATGGAGACCTATATCTAATCTCCTTATGTTTTCAAGACAGAGCATTCAACTACTCTTATCTCCAAATTTTCCAAAAAAAAACCTTTCCTGAAACCTTTCCATTCCAACCTTGGTAGAAATACTAAGAGGTCCTTACCTTAGTTCAAAATGAAACCTCTTCAAAACACCCATGCTTACCTCAAGCTAGACTTGATGGTAAACCTAGTAGTATCAGATTGTTCAACAAGATGAATTGCCTTAATCTGTTGATTGTCTTGTTTTCTTAGGAACTAGTGTAAGCTAATATAGTAGCTTATCCTTTAGGATAAAACAACTAGTAGATATCACCAAACATTCAAATATGGATCCATCTCAAGTCACTCAAGTGACCCTCTAACCTAGTTGAACAAATCATCCTGAGCTAATCCTGGATATTAGCATCCAACTCAGCAAAGACCAAATAAAACATGGATTCTCTTTACTCAATATATACTTCAATATCATCCACATGATGACAAGAATAAACCTTGCATCCTATCCAATTGTTTCCCTCTTGCATACTAGTACAAATCCACAAAACTGCCAATTTGGCTAAGTCTGAAATCCTTATCTAGATTCAAGCTTTGGAACTCCAACCACTCCAACCTGTGTACATTCTTGAGAATGTACTTAATCCATCTTGTAGTACAAATTTATTAATACCAAAAACCACTCTTACCCTTGGCTAAGCCATTCCTGTACCCACTCATCCATCATGATTTTGTAGTCAAGAAAATAATCTTTTCTACAAATCTTATCATCTTGCCTACTTTGGCAGAAGCTCAAATCCCTGTGAAATTTCCCCTTGACCAAATCTTTGCATGGTTGTGACCTAGTAACCATGGTCTATCAATCCATATATAACTTGTTTCCATTGGAGCCTTGTGCTTCTTAAACCCACATGGTTATGAGGCATCATGACACATCTGTTATGGCAGCCTTGTTTTCAACAAAGTTTGCCATCACTCCTAGATCACCTCAGTTACAACAAAGCCTAAATCTTGGTTCCATGATCATCTATTTAACCTGGACTAGCTATCCATCTATCGCTTTCACCAAGGTCAGCTTTGAGCTCACTAATCCACCGATGTTTAGGTGGCATAAAAATATCAAACCCTAGATTCCCCCCAAATATAGTTTCTTCCAATTTCACCGTAATCCTTCAAAACTCAAGCGGACAATGATCGATAACTCAAGTTTACATCATCTACCTTGGAGATAATATTTCACCAAATAATTCCCATAATTATTTGGATCATAAACTATTTAAATTCCACTTTTGGCAAAACCCTAATAAACTTTGTCTATAAAGGAAAGTTTGTTTTTCTCCAAATCACTTTGCCAACTCAAGGCACATTTGATTCCTATACATCATACCCTACCTTTTCATCTCAAAAATAAATATTTTTGAGATTCTTTATTATTTCTTTTTGCCCTTTTTCTTAAATGGCAGAAACAAGAAATAATTGCTCAAAAATACTTTTCTATCTAAATAAATTCCAATAGAACAATTTGTGATATGGTATTTAGGACCATATCACATCAAAAACCAACCTTGTCCAATGTAAAAATATCAAATTTAGCTTCAATAAACCATTTCTGCACTTTTTGAATAAATGATACTAAATGGACTTATAGTCTTTGGAAAAATCGCAAACAATTCATAGAGAAAATTTGACCTTATCTACAAACCAGTACCATCTCCCCCTCCTGGCCAATGCAAATTTTTAAACTTCCTTAACAAGCCCCATCATGATCAAACTTTGCAAACTAATCAAACCCATTAGCCAAACCAAATCAAAACCTCATCAAAGCTTGCAAAGTAATCCTCTGGCACCTAGCACACCTCCTGGCCGTGTACCACTGTAGCCTTGCACTGTAGCAAACCAAAGCCTTGTCCTTTGAGCTTGTCTACGAGGGACACAAAGGCTATGTCACATCCTCCACCCTCCCTTATTCAATACAACAGCACCCCCTTCCTTCCCTCTCTGCCCCTGCTCGACCAGATCACTACCCTACCCCTCTCCCTCCATAGGGCAGCATCCAATCCAGCCGTACCCCACACTAGTAGGAAAATGATTATCCATAGGGTCCTTATCCGTGGCGCACCGGTTGGCCCATGCGCCACTGAACTTCTCATATCTGCGGGAGCACGCCCAACGCGGTGCGCGACTAATACGTGGGCCCAAGAGTTGGCGGCAGACGCCGTCCTTGGGCAGCATATCCGTAGCGCACGCTTTGGGGTTGCGCCACGCGTAGAAGGGGTATCAGCGGTGAACATTTTTCTGGTGCTCCACACTTGTTGGTGGGCCCCGCCACTGCTAGTGGGAAAGGATTATCCACACAGCGTCCTAGGCCCCTTGTCTTTCTCTTCTCTCATTCCCGTGGGCGCGAGGGACAGGGGATAGCGGGGGATAGCACCGTCCTACTCGTCCTCATCCTGCTCAACCTCTGTTGCTTCATCTGTCAGCACCAGGGACAGCAGGGGAGACAACGACTCGTCGACTCGCATTCGTGGTCGGCGACGCTGGGGGCAACAGCTTCATTTTCAAGGGTGGCGGTGCTGGCAGCGCTGAGGACCTGCTGCGTGCATCAGTAGAGGTGCTGGGGAAGGGCGGGGTCGGGACGACATACAAGGGGGTGATAGAGGACAGGGCGACGGTGGCGGTGAAGCGGCTCAAGGACGTCTCGACGGGCGGTGGGAGTTCGCGTATGCCCTGTAGGCGTTGGGGCGGGTCGAGCACCGCAACCTGCTCCCTATCCGCGGGTACTACTTCTCCAACATGGAGAATCTCCTCATTGCTAACTACCTCCCCGCCGGCAGTCTCTCCACCGCGCTCCACGACCAGAAGGAGGTGCTGCTCCACGGCAACTACTACATTCCTCTCCCGTCAGCCACTTCCACAACCTACTACTCCCGGTGAGCTCCCTCTTCCCTTACTGCATATGTTCTGGAAGAAACTCGTATCGTTTTTTCTCCATGAGTTGAATCTACATGGAGTAGATTGAGCATACACGTATATATATGCAGTTATCTGTGGTATGTTTTTCCCATTTGATTGAATAAGCACTGCTGCTGAATGAAGAAAAGTCTAGTACTCATCACATACTAAGAATTCAATATATAAAACTCTGGTCTTGCCCAAACTAAACTTGTGATTTCAAACCAAAGCCTAACTAACTAAATCTATATAATTATCTACCTAACACAACCCAAGCCCTACCCTTTCCCTTTCGGTTTGGCCAAGCCAAAGCCACACCACCACCAACCCCCACCCCTCTCTTGCTAACCTAAACCACCACCCCTCCCTAACCATGCCTACCCTAGGCCACCTTGGCCATGTGACCTTGTGCCATGTGCCCTGTTTGGTAGCTTTTCAAAAGTAAACTCCGTGACATGAATAAAATGCCAAGTCAAAGTAAAATTGCCACATACATATTCTGAAACACAAACAGAGATTATTGGCAATCAAACACATACTGCTACAAGAACATACACATCATCCTATTACAAGAACATACAAGTACTACAACAACTCTAGTAGCTCTATTTTATTCATAGAAAAAACTGCCCTTCGATCTTCTTCTATCTACTGCTTCCTTCACCAAACTCCACCCTCTTCTTCTTCTTTAGCATCGCAACCCGATCTTTGCAATACTGAACGCCTTTGTTAATCAATAACAATGTAATAGCTACTTTGATCTTAGGAAGCAACCTAGATGGAACTACTTCAGGTATACGAGTTCCTGTTTTGAACACACCTTGGAAAATGGCTTCATTCTCCACTATTCTTGTATCATCTGGCGGCATGTCACCCATCTTCTCAAGTTCCTTTGCAGCATTCATCTCCTCCTCTGCATTGCTTCTTCTCCTTGAGTAAAACTTGGTATCCATAGCTAGCAATGAAATGTCGATGCAAAGTGTGCTGGCTTTTATTGACATACAGATCACCTATGGGCAAGAGCATGCACACACAAGTAGAACAGTGCACAGTTCAAAGATGCTCACTAGCAAATGCAACCAAAAATGGCAATTGTTCCTTTATTCCATTTTGAGGCATCTATCAGTCATATATCACTTCACCATCACTTCACCATGCATGTGCTTAATTTGGAATATAGGGACTGCTGCTTCTGAATGTTAGGAATATAGGGACTGCTGCTTCTGAATGTTAGGAATATAGGGACTGCTGCTTCTGAATGTTAGGAATATAGGGACTGCTGAATGGTCTATGTATGCCTTCGTTGTAAAAGATATATGTCTTATCTATTGTTTTGATTGTTGTATATTGCACTTTGGATCATTATTTTGATTGGTATGCATGTTATATTGTTGTATAATTAACTGATGTATAAATAAAAAAGCACTCGAATAATCAGTGGCGCACCGTTTTGTTGTTCAGTGGCGCACCTGGTCAGCGGCACATGCCAAAACGGTGCGCCACCGATATTATGTGTGGCACACGGAGATGAGGTGCACTGCTGATGCCATTCCTATTCGTGGCGCACTTGGCATGCGCCACAGATACATATTATCAGTGGAGTAATATCCGTGGTGCATGGCCGGTGTGCCACTGGCCTCTTTTCAGGTGCGCCACTGATAGGTTATTTTCCACTAGTGCCACTCCCATGTCCAAATTGGACATTTCCACCACTAGGCATTTCTATTGATATAAAAAGGCTTGAGGCCCTCAACCTTCTCCCTCTGCCCCTCATTTGACCCCTCTGGCTCCCACCTACCCCCACTGAGATCCCCTATCTCTCCGTTTCTCTGTCCTGGCCTTAAAAAGAAGAAACCCTCCTACTCAGCCATGGTCCAGATCTGGTCGTGATCCCTCCTTCTCCAACTGTTCTCCCTCTACATTTCACCTTGAGGAGACCCCCTCGACTTCCCCTATCGAACCCTGTCCTCTCCCTATATCATGCATGTCCTAGGTGCGGTTCCCGGAGATCTCCCGACCATTTCCCCGCGGCCGTATTCGTGTGAACAAGATCCGGCATTGAACCCCCGCCTTTTGGCCATATTTGAGGTCCTCGACATACGCCGCATCGTCCTGGCATCTCCACATCGACTCTACTGCTTGTTGGTAAGCTCCCTGTGCCTCCCTCTCCCCTCTATGGTTTCTCCCTCGTGTCATCTAGGTCCCGAGGAGGCAGACATCCCACAGTCGTCGATCCTTCTTCTCATGGATGGCGTAGATGCCCGGATACCCCTTCGCTACTCTACTCATGCCGATAGGTGGGCTACGCCTCGGATTTGAACGCGAGCGCACACGCGCATCGCCGTCCTCTGTGGGCCGAATTCCCCGCGGCGCTCCTGAGTTGTCGGTTGCGCATGTTCTGGTGCCAGTTGGGCCGGCCTACCTCTGCGTGGCTCAGTTCAGACAAACGCCAGCCCAGCTTCCCCTTTTTCGTTTAAATACTTTCTAGATCTGCAAGATACATGTCCAGTTTAAATACACAATAAAATTTAAAATAGTACAAACTTGCCTATATAAATTTTACCATTTGTGTTTTTTCTAACTTGCAGTACAAAAAATTTGACAAAATATTTGTCCTACAAATTCTAAAAATTATACCACCAAACAATATCATTTTCAACCATTAGATTCCCCTGTGATTTTTCCAGAATCATTTGGGATAAAGCCACCTTCCCATGGTAGGTAATTAAGTTACCTATCATCTAGAATTAATCACATGCCAAAGGGAACTACAGTTTGCCTATAGAAAAAATAACAAAAACATGACATTTATTACTTTAGGAATTTCCCTAGGACAATACAAAAATGGTTCTGACATAATTCCAACTCTCGGTACATTTATACAATCATACCTATCAAACCCTAGAAGCCCATAACTATTTGAGCTTCTGATAAAATTTAGTGTTTTAAACATATCTGCCTATGGATAATTCACTAGATAAATCACTATTGTAGTTCTGTAAATCCAATTAGAGTGCTTCCAATTTCTACATAAAGGTATTCCAAATACCTAGCATGTGTCCTTGTAAACATATCAAAATCTTCTGTAGATTAAATATGGTGAAAAAGACAAATAACCTCCAGAACTAACTTTGGGAATTTCCCAAGGGCATTCTAGTAATTATTTTGAAGTGATTCCATCTCACCTTGATTCAGTCCATCAAACCTACTTAACCGTCCAAGGAAATAATTTTTGGATCTCTAGAACTTTTCTGGTGAATTATTTCCTAAAACTAGAATCTGTATCACTAGAAAATTCATTAAAAATCAAAGGTAATTGATAAAATAGTGAAACCACTTTTGTTGGTTCCATTTTATCAATACCTGTGTGTTGATACAATTTTATACCATGTTATCATACATAAGATGTATTTTATCTAAAAACCCTATTTCAAATAGTTTATAAACTCTAAAACATATTGGAAATTCCTCCAAATGCTTCCAAGACCAATTCCAATCCTTCCAAATCCATTCTTCCTAAACCCTATTGATTTATAACATGTTTTCCTTGTTTTTTGTGTAGTGTTTGATGCTTGCATGCTTTATATTGATTGGTTCCTTGCTTTTTTGCATGAATGGTCTCGGACGATGATAGTTGCGATTGTCGGACGACGAGAAGAGGAGATATTATTATAATTGGTATTCTTTGTTATCTAAAGAAGAAGTCCAGGGACATATTGCCATATCGCTGATCACAGGAAAGCCACCTTCTTGCTCATAATCCTTTGACCTATTATTTTACTTATGCATGTTTTACCTACTGTTTATGAAACTGCATTGTTTTACTATATAATGTTGTATGTCTGCTATTGGTTTGGCTCCTCCAAACGATTACCCATTTGTACTACTAGGTACAACACCCTTGATGACACCTATTTGTCCCTAGTATGGTAGATGGTGTTTAACACCATAATCCCTTGGAGACCCCGCTTTAGCCTAATCAAAAAGTATAGGACGGGAAGACCCCAGGAAAATTTTATAAAAAGTTTTATGAGAAAACCTTGGTGAGGTTCGACCCACCAAGGCAGTACCACCCATGTCAGTGGCCGGGTGATACTATGAGCCTCGCATTGTAAGTTTGGAGCACTCTGGTTGGTCTGTGGATCCTGATGTCCCGGTGTTGAGAGGAACAACTCGTAGGGTAGGGCCCATGCTAGAGTGGTATCCGAAGAGTCTAGATTGGTTACTCTACCCACGATCAGTAAGGATCAGGTTAGGTTACCTATTTGGTGTGGGTAAAGTGTATAACCTCTGAAGAATATAAATCTATTCGAATAGTTGATTCCTCGGTCACGGATGGTTGGGAAGGTTGTTGAAGAGTGGTGCTGGATTTGTTTTCAAAATGGTTTTCGAAAAAGAAAGTGTTTTCTAAAACCTGGTGGTCCGAGGGGCACCAGAGAAGGAAGAGGATAACCCGGTCAGTTGAGGATCTCGGAGATGGATTAGGGTGACCCCCTCCTAGTGTTTTCCAAAAAATTTCAAAGATGTTTCCAAAATGTTTTACAAAATCTTGCAACCAAAACTTTTAGATGCTATATCTATAAGAGAAACTACTTTAGAAAAGAACCTCTCATGGATCCCTCATACCACCATAGCCATATTGCATATCCTTTTATTGTTATTATCTTAAGGTGGTTTGCGAGTACATTCAACATACTCATCGGCTTTGTCCCTGGCTATTTACATGGCCAGATTTTTAGAAGCACGAGGAGAGATGGAGAAGCTGATGTCTATGCGAGCTAGGCCGTCTCCTAGTTAGTTGCCTATAGGTTAAGGCATGACATGGGCGCTATCGGGGGGATAATCCCGGTAGGGTCATAAGGGGTAAAACATTGCCCAGCTTGGCTTAGGCTAAGACAAGAAACCGCCAGCTGGGTCTCAACGGCTGGGATGTGAAGCCTGTGTAAGGCCGACATAGGAAGTATGTCGGCTCGCACAGGACAAGGACATTAACCTTTTAGGAAACGACAAGCCAGATCTCAGGAAGGAAGGTCGGGTCAAGAAGGACGTGTGGCTTCATTCCGAGTAAGCTCCAAGAGGGACCACGTTAAACCATGGTCAAAAGAGAAGGGCGCCGCCGGGTGACAACAAAGGATTCGGGTGACGCAAAAAGCAAGAAGTGACGTATAAAGCAACCTATGACGCTGTAGAACTGGCGTCTACATACAGAAGGACCGTTGGCTATATAGCTTTATTGACTGGGTAAGGGGCCTAGGGCTGGCCCATGACCTGGCCCGCATAGTAAGGACAAAGATCCAAACAATAAACCCTAGGGCCCAAACTGTAACCTAGCTAGTAATGTTGCCTATATAAGGAGGGGCATAGCTAGGGCTTAGAGGGAGAGATGGAACAAGAGGAAACTAGTGACACGAGGCTATGCTAAAACAGCTCAAGGAGCACCTGTAAACACCAAGGATAGATAAAACCACAAGTCTGGAGAGTTCATCGTGTTCATCGTGTGTGGTTGGACCGTGCACTCCCTGGTTACCTCAAGCGTCCATTTGGCCCCCAACTTAAGCCTACCCATGGCATCTACCGTGACACCACCAAGACAGTTGGCCCATCATGGGGCAAACAGCAGCGCTTGCTGGAGTCTTCATCTGGACTGGCAACATCCTTGCTTCAACGGGTGAGCGTGTCTACTCCGGCCTCATCTAGATGTTTGGAGCACTCAACTTCGTCAGCGACAATGCGGGCTGCTTCGGGACCAAGTCGTTCCCTAGGGGCGGTCGTTTCATCAAGTTCAGCGATCATCAAGTCTATGTCGCGGTGCACATGGAGCGCACATACCCCAAGCGCATCGTCTTGGAGCCGGATCCACCCGGATTTCGCGCTGCGGGAAAGCTTCACTAGGTCGCTTCAGTTGAGGTAATGATGACTTCACCTGATCCATCGCGTCCCCCAACACCTCCAGTAGTTCTAGTGGTGAACGAGGCTACCGAGGAACAGGACCCGGATGCCACCCCAAGGGCAGCAAGAACTGCGAAGGTACCTCTATAGAAGTCGGAGAACATAGCGAAGAGCAAAAGAGCCAAGGAGTTGCAAGAAGCGATAGAAAAACTGGTCGAACCAGTGGCACCAGCAGATGAACCGGCGCGTGCACAAGCCGAGTTAGAGGAAACCAGGAAAAAGGTGTTGGAAAAAGCTAAAGAGCTTGCCAAGCTGGAATAGGATATGGAAATCACCCTCTGTGAGTATAAATCGGTGCACCGAGTCAAGGGCGGAATGACCCGGCTCGATGCGATGAGGATAAGAGGAGGGAACCTCAACGAGGAGCTGGTAGATGCCACGTCCAAAATAACCCAAGAGTGCAGTCACGATACAGCCATACAGCCGATATACAATACTTTAGCGGACAACTTGAGGGCTATAGAAGCAGCGATGGCTAAGTTACCTCACTTAACGGGGGAGTCAAAGAGAAAATAGCAGGAAATATTAAACGAGCCGGTGAGAGCAGCAGGAAAACTGAATGAAGCATATTACAGGGTGAATCCGGGTATAGCTGGTAGGTCGCAGCTCGTTAACTCGGCAACACCAATCCCGGCTAGGTCCGCTAGGCATACATCCTCCTCACCAGGGGATGCGCCAAGACAAAGAAAAGAAAAAGGCATGGACTCAGAACAGATGGTAGCCTATGATCCGGCAGTAGCTCAAGGGAACCTAGGTCGTGCCTAAGACACGAGGAGAAATGCTGGCCACGGAAACGAAAACCAAGAGAATGTTGTCTGAGAAAGGCATGTTGGGCAGAGAAACGATAATGGAGGCCAGAACTATGCGCCGCAACCAAGGCATGGAACTCAGTCGGCAGGAGGAGGAAACCCGCCACCAGCACAACCCGAAATACGGCAGCAAAGCACAAGACGAGCGGTGCAGCAACCCGCAGATCCAAATGCTAATAGGTATAACGATGGTTACTCGGCTATGGTGAATGACGGGTATGAAATGTTAGACCACGTGTACAATGCGATGGGATCTCATCTAGGAGGCAGGAATCTCCGGCCAGATGATGCAAGAGTAAAGCTTGACCAGATAAAAATGGCAGAACTTGTCGAGTCACAAGGTCCATAGGGTCCACCATGTTTTGTCCCAAGGATCATGAGAGAGCCGCCAGTGCCAGACTTTCAGCTGGCAGGAGGAACAAAAACATACGATGGCAGCACCAAACCCGAGGATTGTCTTATCGATTACAGAACTGCAGTAAAAATTGCGCAGGGTGATATGAGATGGGCAGTGCGGTACATGCCGCAAATGCTAGAAGGACCAGCAAGGGTGTGGCTGAATAAATTGCCACCCGGAAGCAACAATAGCTGGATTGATTTTCAAGAAGCTTTTGAGAGTAATTTCACAAGCACCTACAAGAGGCTGAATCGCCCATAACAATTGTCTATGTGCAAAAAGAGGCCAAATGAGACAGATAGAGAATTTCTCACTAGGTGATGCACTATGTGCAATTCTTGCGAAGGAGTTATTGAGTCTCAGGCCATTGCGTGGTTTGCATAAGGATGCGGACATGGAAGTGTACTATGGAAAATATTGTAGAGGGATATGGCGGCCAGTTTAGCCGAAATGATAAGAATCGTCGACTCATATGCGCTAGGGGATCTCACTCAGCCTTTGCTCATGTCGGCAGATGGGAACACTAAGACTCAAATCTACAATGTAGCCGGGTCACAAAGGCGCCAAGAGAGACGTGAGTACAGAAGCAAAAGGTGAGATGAGAGACCGGATTACAGGTACGGTTCGACTCAAGTTGTAGCTGTAAGTCAAGATCATCCTGATGCTAGAAGTAGTCAGCGACAAAGAACAAGTGGGAAACAACAGTGGGTGCCAAAGGACAATGGCAAAAAGCCATATGAATAGAGAAAGCCTTGGCAAGAAAGGCAGAAATACACTTACGAGATGATGTTGGATCAACCATGCAAGTTTCATACGCCGAGTCCAAGTAAGGTGGAAAACCACACAACACGACAATATACTTGGTTCTAGAAGGGTGACAGAGTAGAATCGCCATTTTAGCATCTACCACCACTGCCCCCACCACCAGTTACAGGGGGAAATGCTCAAGTTGTTGGAACTGAGCTGAGATACGAGAATCCACAGTCGAGATACCGTAATCAAGAAAGAAGAGAAGCAGTGCATCAAGTGCTTGATACAAGGAACGATGGTGCTAATGGTGGCCATGGAGGCAGAAACGAATACAGAGAGCATCACCAGAGTTATGTTGTGTTCGTCACAGTGTCGAATGATAAGAAAAGTCAGCAGAGACGGATGATGGAAGTGAATGCCACAATGCCAGCGATACCAAAGTACATGCATTGGTCTAAGCAAGAGATAACGTGGAGCATAAAGGATCACCCCAAAATCATGTTGACTCCAGGAGGGTACGCCCTAGTGCTGGATCCAACTTTCATGGGCCCAGATATCAATGTGAAGTTCTCCAAGGTATTGATAGATGATGCCATTAGCATTAATATCATGTACAAGGATACAATGTTTAAGCTAGGCATCACCATGAACATGCTGGAGCCGACTAAAACAACGTTCCATGGCATTGTGTCGGGACTATCATGTGAGCCAATTGGAAAGATTTGGGCTGATGTCTTATTCGGCAACAGGGAGAACTGTCGCACTGAAGCCATAGAGTTTGAAGTGGTAGACCTTGTCATCTCATATCACGCGTTACTCGGCAGACCAGCTATGGAAAAGTTTATGGCCACCCCTCGCATTGCTTATTTAAAGATGAAGTTGCCGGGTCCATGTGGAGTTATCAAAGTTGAAGGTGACTACAAGCAATCTATCGCGTGCGCCTTAGCCAGCTCTTCGCTGGCCGAGTCACTGGTAATAGCACAGGAAAAGAAGAAAATGATGAAGGTTGCAGCATTAGCTAAAGAAGCATAAATGTCTATGCCAGCACTTCCTAACCCGCATGGCAGTGTGTCTTTCCAAGCTACTAAGGAAACAAAAAGATATAGGTTGGTGAGGCATTCTCGGAGCGCACAGTGACTATTGGTGCCGGGTTATCTGACAAATAAGAAAACAAGCTCACCAACTTCCTCCGTGAGTATCGGGATATCTTTGCATGGTCCACACATGATTTGCAAGTTGTTCCGAGGGAGTTGGATAAGCACTCTCTGCATGTAAGGCCAGATACCAAGCCGGTGAAGCAACCCCTCTACCGCTTCCCCAAAGATAGGAGGAAAGTAATAGCTGTCGAGATAGACAGGCTTTTAGCTGTTGGGTTCATTATGGAAGTGTTGCATCCGGATTGGTTGTCAAATCCAGCCTTGGTCGAGAAAAAGAAGGATGACCCAAACATGGCAGTGGTATGGCGCATGTGTATTGACTAAATGAACCTCAATAAGGCAGTCCAAAAGATCCATTTCCACTGCCACGGATCGATCAAGTCATTGATTCCACTGCTGGGTGTGAGTTGTTGTAATTTGTAGACGTGTATTCTGGCTTTCAATAGATACCACTGAATCTGAATGATCAAATATAGACAGCTTTAATCACCCCGTAGGAGGCTTTTTGCTATCGTACTATGCGATTTGGATTGAGAAATGCAGGTGCAACATATCAAAGATGAATGCAAAAATGCTTGCAAGATCACACTACAAGAAATATGGTAATTTTTTACCCTCCATATTGGTCACTATATGGTCATTGTTCTTCATCTGTGACCTTCTTATGACCAAAAACATCTATGCGTATATGTATGACCAATACAGATGGTCACAGATTCTATGACCAACTGTATTGGTCACAGACTGTCTGCCTGTCCACGTCAGATCCTACGTGGCTGGTCCTATGTGGCAAATCCGTGACCAAATAGAAAGGTCGTCGATCAGATTTAGCCTAGTCCAGTTAGATCTTTTATATGGGCCAAGCCCAAGAATTTCATCTTTTTATATGGCATTCTTGGCTATTTCCAATCCATTTTTATTTGGGCCTTGACCTTTTTATGATTCAAATATTGTTTGGGCTATAGCCTTTGTATGATCCATTTTCAACCTATGTAATCTACTTCTTTAAAATGTTTTTATCAATATCATTTCGGTTTTTATTTAGGTCATGGCCATTTTAGAGCCCAAAAGGTACTTTGACCTGCTTGATAGACTATTTTCAGACCCCACTTGTCATACATCAATTTTCGACATTTTCTCATTAAATAACCAATAGTTCATTCAAAAAACACATCACTAATACCTAAAAAACACATGTATGATTATTTATAGAACATAGATGCCCAGGTTAATATAGATGCCCAGGTTAAGAATGCACCAACACACAATCAATGACACATAACTTAGATGAATAGGAAAAAGTGTGAATGGCATTTGCCACATGCCCAGGTCAAGCATTCCACTCTACATAGATATTCTAGGATGAGAAGCATAAAGAAAAAAGCATGTCCTTCTAGCCCGGTATTATCTACACTTCTCTGATACGCGAGGGGCACAACAATCTACTCTCGACTACCACCATTCGAACAGTTGGCTGATTCATCACACCTGCAAGACAATAAAGCAAGAAAGACTCAGCTCCAACGGCATAAGAAACTACTGCTGGAGACACGATCTAAACATTTCACTATGTTATGCATATATTTAAAATATAAAAAAGAACATCCAAAAAGAAAGGTAGTGTTAATATATTATTAATTATTAAATCACTATCTTGCAATCAATAGTCGTTTTTAACATCTGAGCAAGCAATGGATAAGTTAAGATAATATCTTAATTATCTCATAGTTTATATGCAACAGCCAGACAACAGTGAAGAACATGGGAGAACCATCTATGCAACATCCAGACAGTAGTGAAGAACATTAGCTAACTGAGAGAATGGGGTAGAGCAAAGACTTATCAAATCCGCGGATTGAGAATGTGTGACATGGCCCAAGTTCATGCACTCACACAAAGGTAATCCTAGCTCCTTCAGGACTGCTAGAACAACAGAGCAAACTAAGGGTCAGCAAGCATGAACGAGTGTATCAATGCTAGAATATTAAACTAGCAGCAAGATAGCATATAAACATCTATGGGCAGAGGTGTCAACACCCCGATATTTAATCCCAGATGCCTGTTATGCCATACATCGCAATCCCATGATTCCATTTTTGCGAGACATAACAGAATTGATATCACAGTACATCATCCCTTACAAACCATAATATAGGTCTTACAAATAAAGGATCTCATGGTCCAGTCTTAATACAATCAACGCAGCGGAATATAATAGTATTAGCATGGTCATGGCTTCATCTTCGGGGTCACAAGCAATGCTTACGATGGAAGATGATCCTAGTTGTCATAGACCTCCTGCTGTCCATCATCCTGATAGTCCTCCACATAGTCTGGCCATAGGAATAGCTAGGGACAAAGCCATGAGTACTCTTTAAGTACTCGCAAACTATCACTAACAAGTAAAGTGGTTCAAGTAGGAATCCTAAGCTCTAGGTTTATTTGCAAAAAGGCAGGTTTATCTCTAACTGAGTTTAGAAGTAAAGAAAACTAGTTTGATGTTTTACAACACCTAAGTGGGAACTTGGTTTTCAAGATCATAACCCTGTTGTGGTCAAGTCAAAGTCATAATTCATTTCACAAGTCATTTTGAAAACATCTGATGATGGAACAGTATGGCCATTCCAACTGTCCATAACCGCGGACGCGGCTATTCGAATAGTTTGACACTCTGCAGAGGTGGTACACTTTCGCCACAACATTCGATACATCCGTCAGGAACAATCCCGAACCACCATACTCAATATGCGGATAATCAACCCTAACCTTTCAATTACACGCCCTAGTATAGACACCTCCCCTATGAGTTTGGCCTCCCAACCATGGCCATCTGTCATCTTGGGAACTACACAGGTGGACATTCATCACGAGGTAGCCTTAGCTGAAACCTCTTCCGCAAGGGAACCCATACTAAGATGTATAAACTTCCATTCAAGCCCTACCCAAATTTGGGTATTGTGGTTGTACGGTAAATTGGAATGGTATCGCATCCGAACCCAACCATCAGTTTTATAAAGGGCTAAGGCTCATGCCTCAACATTTTCATCATCAAATCATTTGGTGTTCATAACACATGTGAAAACATTTCATTAGAATGACTCATCATTCTAAGGTTTTCATAATCATTTTCACCAAGTATTCCCATCTAAAATGATCAAGTTGTATGCTTAGCACTAGCCACTACAATTGAGGGTAATCACTAATGAGGGGTGCTAATCAAGTGTGACTAACCAAATCTAGTCTCACGCCTTAGTATGACATCTAGTTATAACTAACTTAGGCCAAGTTTTATGCTCTTTATGCTACCTCTACTATCTTTCCAAAACTTCCAAATTACTAACTAAAATAATAAAGAACTTTGATAAAGAAATAAAAGAATAAAGCTTGCGAGTAAAACTGGGATTTGTTATAATCAAGGTTGCATAACCAAAGCATGCCTAATTCATTGCATAAGTTATCTTTTAGTGTTAGTCTTGCAAGTAGGACTTGCATGGTTTAGCTTAGCTTGCTAATAGTAGCTTGCATTAGATAGCTTGCCTTGATTGGTGTAGTGGTTGAAGTTTTCCTCGTCTTCCTCTTCGTAGTACTCCTCCTCTTCATAGTCGGGGTCGGTACTAGCATCTATAAATAAATACGAGATACACAATCACCAAACAATACTTAACTACTTCTACTTGGCACACAAATGTTCACACTAGATGATCTAGCATCATCACAATCATCACATAAAATTAAGACCTAGTCTTATTTATTTTATTTTAGAAAAGTAATTTCTACTCATTGAAAACTACTTAAGATTTAATATTCTCCAATTAAACTATGGGATCATATTGACACATGTCATCACCACATATTTTAATACTTGGGAATGTGATTTAAAGTGGTGTCACAATTTAATAAGGTTTAACATTATTATTTTAATTAATTATAGTGACTAGAAATGCCTATGAGGCATTTTTTTAATACTTGTCCAAGATCACTGCATGTAAACCTAAATATTTTTACATATTCAGATAAATCTTGTCAAATGTGATTTTTGAGAGTTGGAATTAACTCAAAAGCATTTATGGTTGATGTCTAAAAAATGTTTGAGTGTAGAAAAGTCATTGTCTTGTTATTTTTACTATAAGTGATCTCTAATTCCAAATGGTTTGAATCCAACGGGCTTGGATTAATAATTTCAATACCTTTCTCACAAAATTGGTTTCATGCAATTTGGTTTCATGCAATATGGATTAATTTTTGAATATACTGACTGAACTAGGTTTGAAATAAATTCGAAAAAATTGTTTGAAATACCGGGCTACGCGCGGGAACTAAACTGGTTCGGCCCAATCTGCACAGCGCGGTGCAGATGGTGACTAATAAGGTGTCCCACTGATCAGCGGCTCTAACTACACGAAGCGGTAAGTTACAGTGTGGGTCGTGCGATTAGAACCTAATCTAACGGATGAGGCTCATCGTCGACGACGAACAGCTCCGGTGAGGTCTGAACCCTAACGCGGCGGTGGGGGTCGTGTGAGGCTTACCTGGGCTCCAGCTAAGGACGGCGATGGGGGCGAATGACAATATCGACGAAGGCGGTTCGAATGGTGGTCGCGGAGGCTCCTATGGCGGCTCCAATCGACGGCTCCCTTCTTCTTTTGCAGCGCCGGGCTCCGGTGAAATTCTGGCGCTACCAATCTCCCTTGCTCCAGGGAAGGGTCAGTGGTGTTCTGTGAGGAGTGGGGAGTGGAATGTTGTGGCGAATTGAGTCTGGGTGGCCTCCTTTTATAGTAGAGCGAGAGGGTCAGTGCGGCATGGTCGGAGCTCGACGGGGTTGATGGCACAACGAGTTATTAGCATGGCCGAGGGCGTAAGCCAGTGCAAGGTCTCCTGGCGATCCTCAAGGGGTTAATGGCACGACATGGGCGGTCTAGGTTGGTCATAACAGGTCGATGCTCTGAGCGGCACTGATGGCATTCTCGACGACGAACAGGTGCTCCTGGTCGCGCGGCGGTGAACGGGCATGTCTAGAGGGTAGCTAGTGTCGCGGTGAGTGCGCACACGCGCAATGAGGGTGAGGCGCGACTTACGCGAGCTGGTAGGGTGCGGCGCTCTAGAGCGTTCTCGGCACGACGCAAAGATAGTGGGCGCGGTCATTCTGGGGTGGTCCAGGGCCTGGCTGCGGGCAAGGGCTAGACATGGGGTGGCGGTGGACGGTCGCCTATCTTCTGGACATCGTGGGAGAGGGCAGCGTGGTCTGGGGCGAGCTGGCCACGGTGTCGTGGTATTGCCGACGAGTACGCCATGGAGGGGTCCTCATAGTGCATGTTTAGAGACGTGGGGTAAGGCGGAAGGTTGGCAGGTACGAGGTAACACATCTTACCCAGGTTCAGATCCCACGATGGTGGTGGAATCCTACTCCTGCTATAAATCACTATAATGGCAATACGCTGAGTTACAGGGATTGGTTCACTGTGCACGAGTATGAGTTGTGTCTTCTGAGCTTATGCCCTAAAGGCTCCCATAGGCCCGACTTATATAGTCGCCAGGTTCTAGGGTTAGAGGGAAAGTCCTAGCTGGACAGGTTACAGAGTCCTACAGAGTATACAATCATTCTAACGTGTCTTGTACTCCAAGGCTCCGAGTATGTCGGTGACTCCTCCATAGCCTTCCTTTATCCGGCATGGGGCTCCCTTCTGGATCCATCTAACTGGGCCGCCTAGCAGGCCATAGGCCTTGCTACCAACTGTGGGCCACCCGGGTTATCCGGATAGGAGACATGCTATGAGGATACCCATATAGCATATCCCCAACAGTAGCCCCCGGAGAACTCCGAGATCTTGCGCCGTCTTGCCTCTTAAGGTTGAATACTCCATCTACATGGATGTCGACAAATCGTCAAGCAATATCTTGTAGTCCTCCCAAGAACCCTCCAAGGTTTCTCTTTCTTCAACTTGTAAGTCGGAGAACTGCTGAATCTTCCATCGTACTCTTCTCGTAGTCGGATTGGATCCGTCCATGCCAAAATATTCTGATGGGATGGTTCACCTTCCCGTGTCAGCTAGAGAGACGTAGACATAGGTCAGCGGCGCCTCGTAACTCACACATCCAGAGAACACAATCATGTCCATTTTTCCCGCGTGAAGGATACGAACCGTTGGCGGCGGCGGTTCGGAACATGGCGAAATTTCCGTGCACGCGCCCGCACACGTCGTTCACGTGCTGAACATTCTATCACCTTGCGCGAATCTTGACGTTGGGGTTATAAATTTTAACCGTGGCAGATTTCCATCTCTTCACCTCATTCTCCCCCTGCGCCTTCATCTTCCTCCTGCGAGCACCTCCTCGAGCCCTCCGCGCCATGCGAAAAACCCTAATCTCCCAATCTTCTAGTCACCTCTCCTCCCATCTAATGGCCATCTCCAGCTCTACTTCTTCCATGGCGGCGAGTGATGCCACGGCCAAGCTGGCGAGCTCTGTCCTCGTGCCTCCAGAAGGTTTGGTGCTGCCATTGTCCGCGATGGTGGAATCCACCGGCGATGAACATATCCCTGCGGCGTTGGAGCCGCTGGAGGAGGAGGGTGACTCCCATAAAGGGGAGTGGCGCGGCTTGGATATCACCAACAACGATATCAAGGAGCTTCTCATTGAAGGCTACCTCCCTGCGACGAAGGAGCTTGTCTGGCGGGCGGTGCCGGCCGACGAGGTCACCCCTTCTCCCCAAGCCGGAGAGAAGGTGTACCTCAAAGCACAATTGGTACGCGGCGTTTCCCTACCCATCTCCGACTTCTTCCTTGCCGTACCTCAAGCATTACCGGGTTCGACCTTTACTGTCAAGAGGGAAGCCAGAGCGAGCAAGGACAAGCTCAAGAATTGCGAAACGATTAGTTTTAAGATCCGGCCTGTCCAGCGGTTCCCCAACATCGTTGGCCATGAATCTTGCAAGAACTGGCAATAGACGTACTTCTATGGCCCAGATATCCCTCTGGCCGGCCGAGAAGAAATGTATCCTGACTTTTTCGATGGAGCCGCCGCCGAAGCCCCGACATGGAGATCCTAGGCCGCCCTTCTCTCTGAAAATTATGCCTCCCTCGCCATAAGGCATATGGCATGGTTTGTAGATACGGGTCTAACCGGACTGGGCCTGGCCATGTGCTGGTTCATCAGGAGGATCCAGCCTCTGCAGCACCGCTCGAAGTTGATGCATGAGTACACTAAGGAGATGAAGGATAGCCTCCGCATCTCCGAGGACAATTTCTGGAGTGACTCCGTCAAGCTCCTCCTCAAGGACATCGTCAAGGTGAAGGACGGGAAGCGTGGCTTCACCATCACCTACGACATGTTCGAGGAGGGCAAGTGCCCAAATGTACCTGTTTATTTTCCATGTATGACATATACTCCAGTTCTTCCATCTAGCCATTACCATCTCATCTAACACTTTGGGATTTCACTTGACAGCTCAGCAGTCTAGAGGAGGATAGCATGGCTGTCCAAATCTACGACCCCAAGATGAAGGAAGTCATCGTCGTGTCCGATGACGATGTCCCGCTGGCGCGTAAGCGGAAGAGCTCCACCTCTGACGCTGCCGACGGAGGAAAGACGAAGAAGACGAAGGGTAGAGCCTCCAAGAAGTCCACTGCCGCCCTGGAGGCAAAAAAAAGAAAGATTACCGGGATCCCTTTCACCAAAGCACCCACTGTTGTGTAAGCTTCTTTTTCTCCGACCTTGTCCATTGCTCATCTTGTTCATGTACTTATACTTTTGCATGTTTTAGGAAGAAGGCTGGTTTAAGTTTGAAGAAGACCTCCAAAACATCGGGGGCTTCTAAAAACATTAAAGACATGTTGCGCCGAGATGTGTCGCACCAAGCATCTCCCACCATCGCCCCTACCACTCCCCATGTCCAGCCTGCTGCTTCGCCGACAAGCTCTCAAGCAAAAGATGCATCTGGCCCTTCCGCCATGGAAGTGGACCCAGCTGTTTCCGTGGAGCTCATCGTTGTCGGTGAGCAGGCGACACAATAAATCACTGCCACCAAAATGGCTGAAGCTCCGGCTAATGATGCCATCGGTAGCGGTAAGGCGATGATGGTAGGCGGAACGTCTGTCGAAGGCGGCGCCTCTGCACCCAGGACTTCCACAGAGCTTCCAAAGATAGTCTATCCGGTGCTTACGCCGAGTAGATCAACTCTGGCTCCTGGTGCAGCGCCAACCTCTCCGACTTGCGGTCTTGAGGAGCTTTACAAGAAAGTTGATATCCTGCGAGGAAATAGCCTTTCCTTCAGCAAGATATTTGCCAAGAGAGCCACCAATCTTAAGATCATCGCGCTTGTAAGTTTATTTTGCCTTTTGCATTTCATATGAGTATCCCACTGTATCCCCCGAGCTTTTAGACGGAAAACCATAGGTCTTTGCATCTGAATGCTCTAAGAGTGACTAAGGTAGAAAACTTCTCACTATAGCCCCCAAGTATGTAGTTTGAATGAATTATTCCGACTAGATAGTTTTTAGAGTAGCATACGTAGTGTTTGTAAATTTCAATACTGTAGCCCCCAAGCTTCTAGTTGAAAACTGAATTAGTTCCGACTAGATGCTTAAAGAAAGACTAAGCATATGACTGAGGTAAAAATGTTTATACTGTAGCCCCCAAGCTTCTAGTTGAAAACTGAATTAGTTCCAACTAGATGCTTAAATAAAGATTAAGAATATTGCCGGCAACTTCATCATCACTGCCTTCAAGCAAGCAAAGGAGATAGCCAAGCCCCTCCACATCAACATCAAAGTGGTGGACTCCATGATGAAGTACTCGGATATCTTGCGCCAAGCCCCCGAGCATATCGCAAGATGGAAAGCTTCATGTACACGGGCTGGTGCAAATATGTCGCTGGCGATGGAAAGGCGCACTACGAAGATGTCGACATCAACACGGTATCCTCAGGTCTCCCCGATGTAGACAATGAAGGGCAAAAGATTGACTTCAAGGCTATCTCGGCATCGCTCGCGGGGTATGACACAAGAGTTGCCGAGTTGGTCGACCAAGACGTCTTTGTGCTGCTCAAGATCATTGACGGCGACAACCAAACCTCCTCCGAGTCCCTCAAGACCACCGACTTCGAAGAGGATAGCTCTCCTGCTGCCGATGATGCGGCTTCAAAGTCACCTGCGCCAGAGGAATGAAAAGACAATATGTAATATTTGTTTCCTCTGGAATTTGTGTATGTGGAAAAACTACCCTGTTAACTTAAGGCGGAAAACAAATAGTTGTAATTTCCTGTTACTTAAGTACTAGTTCCAGCATGTAAATATTTTTTAAGCAAGTGCTGGCTTATCCATTACTTTGGTTTTTATGCTTGACCTTTCCTGAGTCGGAAGTCTCGTTTTTGGAACCATGCGCTCAGGTGATGATGCCCAATGGCACTGTCAAAAACCTAAGCACAAAATCGCCGACTTCAAGTGCTGAAAGTCACTACTCCAGAATCCACATAAAAACAACAAAGAACGTGTAGACTAGAAAACTTAAGCTAACACCCGTAGACGGAATTTTCACAAGTGCAAATGCAAAGCTTGTGCATAAAGGTTTTATATGATCCAAAAATGAACACTAAAGGAGGTAAAAGACTTAGAAATATGAGTGAATGAGAGAGCTTTATTTCAATGATCATATAAGAGGTACACAATAGATAAATAATGCTAAGTGTAGAAAGGACGTAGCTATGCTATATTCCATGGCCGATCAAGCTCCGGGTAGTCATCATCCGGGTCACGTCGCTTACGCTTATGATCCTCGTTAGGTCTATCCTCAAGTTCACGATTGTCAACGAGGTAGTAAGACCCATTGAGTAGCGCCTTGCTTATGATGAACAGTCCTTACCATGGCGGGGATAGTTTGTGTGACTTATTCTGCTTAAGTCGGAGCACCAGATCCCCCTCTTTAAACGAGCGATGCCGAACGCGGTGACTATGGTAGCTGCGTAGCTTCTGCTGGTAGATGGCGGATGGACATGCTAATACACGCTCCTCCTCGAGAAGGTCCACATCTAGGCGTCTAGATTCTTCAGCGTCATCTTCGTCGTAGGCGGCCAATCTTGCTGAATCGTGAAGGATGTTGGAAGGCAGGATGGCTTCTTCTCCATATACCATGAAGTAAGGGGTGTAGCATGTAGATCTGTTGGGTGTAGTTCGTAAACTTCACAACACAAATGGTATTTATTCCGCCCAGGCTCCAGCTGCTCTATGTAGTGGTGCCTCAAGACGTGGCTTGATTCCCTGTAGAATTAATCCATTGGCTCGCTCAACCTTACCATTGGATTGTGGATGTGCCACAGATGCAAGGTCAAGTCGGATGCCCTTCTCCGAACAATAAGCTTCCACTTCTCCGAGTGACAAGTTGCTGCCGTTGTCGGTGATAATGCTATGTGGGAGACCAAATCTCAACACTACATCTCAGACAAACCTAAGGGCAGTTGCCCCATCAAGCTTTCTAATGGGTTTAACTTCTATCCATTTGGTGAATTTATCAACTACTACTAGTAGATGCGTAAACCCACATGGTTCCATCTGCAACGGACCAACCATGTCTAGCCCCCAGACTGCAAACGACCAAGTTATTGGTATTGTTCGCAATTCTTCGGCTGGAACATGTGGTTGTCGGGCATAAAGCTGGCATCCTAAGCACATCTCAACCAGCTTGTCGCCGTCCGCCTTCACGGTCATCCAGTATAATCCTTGCCGGAAGGCTTTGGAGACCAACGATCGAGGAGCGACGCAATGCCCGCAATCTCCGAGATGGATCTCATGATGGATTTCAATACCTTCTTGCCAGGAAACACACTTGAGGTATACACTAGTGGTGCTTCTTTTGTAGAGTTTTCCATTGATTATGGTATAGCCCTTTGCTCGACGTACTATTTGCCAGCTTTCGACTTCGTCGTTGGGCAAAGTTCCATGTACGAGATATTCCATGAACGGTTTTGTCCAAGCCGGAGGGACCTTTGACACTGTGTGAACAAAAGATTCAACTCTATCCGGGTTGTCGATGTTCGCTCCCTTCATGGATGGTGTCCGTAGATGTTCCAGGAAAACGCCAGGAGGAATTTGTTTGTGCCTTGATCCAAGCTTTGACAGTAGATCAGCCGCCTCATTTTGCTCCCTTAGGACATACCTGACTTCGTAGCCCAGGAAGATCTTGGCTATCTCGTCCACTTCGTCTCGATATGCCGCCATCAAAGGGTTCCACGCGTTCCAGGTGCCAGCCACCTGCTGGGCAACCATGTCGGAATCTCCACAGCAAACTATGTGCTTGATGCCAATATCCTTGGCTACACGTAGTCCGTGAATGAGTGCTTCATACTCCGCCATGTTGTTCGTAGCCTCGAAGTGGATCTGCAGAACATAGTGTAGCTTTTCCCGGGATGGTGACTGTAATAGCACACCAGCCCCCGAGCCATTGAGTAGCTTTGATCCGTCAAAGTGCATCACCCAGTACTCTGGCTCTGGTATAGGGGTAGCATCTAGCATATCCGTCCAATCTATAATAAAATTCGCCAAGGCCCATGACTTCATAGCGTCACGTCTCTTGTAGGTGATCTCAAAGGTGGCAAGTTCAATGCCCCACTTCGCTACCCTTCCTGTAGCGTCGTTGTTGTTGATGATGTCAGACAGTGGAGCTTTGCTCACAACTGTGATAGGGTCCTCCTGGAAGTAGTGCCTTAGCTTCCGAGAAGCAAGGAACACTCCATAAGCTAGCTTCTGGTAGTGCGGGTAACGCTGCTTCGACTCCATCAAGACCTCGCTTACATAGTAAACTGGTTGTTGAACTCCGTACTCATGCCCTGGTTCTTTCCGCTCTACCACGACGACGATGCTGATTACCAGGTTGGTGCCCGCCATGTAAATTAACATGGGCTCCATAGGCTCGGTGCTTCAAGGATAGGCGCCGAGGAAAGTATCTCCTTTAGCTGCTTCAATGTTGCATCTGCTTCGTCCGTCCACGTAAATGTGTCCGCCTTCTTTAGCAACTTGTACAGCGGTAGAGCCTTCTCTCCAAGTCAGCTGACGAACCGACTAACTGCTGCAACGCAGCCTGTTAGCAGTTGTATGTCCTTCATGCATGTCGGATGGTTTATGTTTAGGATGGCCTTGATTTTCTCCGGGTTGACCTTGATTCGTCGCTGGGAAACGATGAAGCCCAACAATTTGTCGGCTGGAACCCCAAAGACGCACTTCTTAGGGTTAAGCATCATGTTGTATTTCTGGAGATTATTAAAGGTTTCTTTTAAGTCGAAGATTAAGTCATTTGACTTTTTAGACATCACCGCTATATCATCCACATTGGCTTGAACGTTCCGACCAATTTGATCATGTAGGCAACGGTGCATTGTCCCTTGGTACGTAGCACCTGCGTTTTTCAGCCCCAAGGGCATCGTGACATAACAAAACGTGTCGTAAGGTGTAGTGAACGAAGTGCCAATTGGTCTGACTTCCTCATCTTAATCTGGTGGTATCCTGAGTATGCATCAAGAAAACACAAAAGATCCGATCCAGCCGTCGAGTCAATGACTTGGTCAATGCGAGGCAAAGCAAACGGATCTTTGGGACACGCTTTGTTCAAGCCAGTGTAATCAACGCACATTCTTAATTCTTTGGTTCCCTTTTTAGGGACAAGTATAGGATTGGCCACCCACCGGGTGTGAAGGACTTCTCGAATAAAACTAGCCTTTAGTAACCTAGCTATCTCTTTGCCTATGGCGCATCTCTTCTCGTCTCCGAAGACTCGTAGAGGTTGTTTCACTGGTTTACATTTTGGATCAATATTCAAGCTGTGCTCGGCAAGTTCCCTAGGTACACATTTCATGTCGGCGGGTTGCCAGGCAAAGATGTCCCTATTATCACAGAGTAACTCGACAAGCGCGCTTTCCTATTTAGGGTCCAGGTTCGTCCCAATGGCGGTGGTCTTGGAGGCATCGCCTACCACAAGTTCCACCAGCTTGGTTTCGATGGTGGCCTTGAATGCTGGGGCGGAGTCATAAATCTGCTTCTTCGACACTGACATCTTCGTGGCATCAACCTTGCTCTGGATCTCCTTGAATTCTTCGCTATAGAGTACAGCTTCCGCAAAGGCTACTTCTCTAATCTCGCAGTCCCTTGCCTTGGTAAAGCTTCCGGATAGGGTGATGACACCTTTTGGTCTGGGTATCTTGAGCTTGTTGTATACGAAGCATAGCTTGGCCATGAAGGAGTGGAAGATGTCGCGTCCAAATATGACGTGGTACATGCTCTTGAAGGGGACCACCTCGAAGATCATGCGTTGTTGGCGGCAATTATTGACATCGCCAAAAGCAACCTGAAGTGTGATGCACCCAAGGGACCAAGCCTCCCGACTAGGAACTACGCCGTGGAAGATGGTGCTGGTCTGCCTTAGGTTTGCCTCCGTCAAGTTCATCTTGTGCAGTGTATCCAGGTACATGATGTTAATGCTGCTTCCACTATCCACCATACATTTGGTGAACTCATTGTCGTCAATCAGGGGGTTGATGACCATGGCATACTAGTCCTCTGTAGGGATGAGGTCTGGGTGATCCTTCTTGTCCCAAGTAATTGGAATCTCCGACCAGCGCAGGTACTGGGGAACTTGGGGTAGAGTAGCCATCAGTATCCTCATAGAGGTTTTCTGTTGTCGGACGGTGGAGGTGCCAAGGAAAGTGTGGAAGACGGCCGCCTTCTTCTCGAAGGGGTTCTTTCCCTTGCCACCGCTCTTGGCGGCGTGCTTGGGGCCAACATCCTCATCCATGTGACTTGAATCCTTGGTCCTCCTTAAGGTCGTTGACGAACTTGCAATGGCGATTGGTGTGAGTGGCTTTTCTGTTGGCGTCGAGGTGTACGAGGCACGACATATCGCGATACTCCTCGTAGGTTTGGGGAACACGGAGCGCTACCGAGGTTGTTTCACTAACTCGCTGCTACCCACGACCAGTCCCCCATCCTCGGCCACGCTGTCCGCCATCACCTCGTCCTGCAAAAGTCATAGCGACCATGTCGGAGGTTTGCTTTTATTCTGGCGGGCTCTTCCGCTTTGTGTGGCTGTTCCTCCGAACTTGAGTTGGAACGGCCGTTGCCTGCAAGGAGCCGCGAGCATCGTCGTCGGCAGCCGCGAACTCACTAGCCATCTGGATCATCTAGTTGAGATCTAGCTGGTGATTACCCTGCAGGCGCTTCAACTTATGTCGGAGCAATGTGCCCCTTTCCAACCCATTGATGAAGGTGGCCATGGCGGTCTGAGCATGCACTCCTGCGCAGGAATTCTTCATATCCAGCCAGCAGGAGAGGTAGGCGCGAGATGTCTCGTCTTTCTCCTGCACACACCACTGTAGATCGCCAATAGTACAGGAACGTTTGTACGTACCCAAGAAGTTCTTGGTGAACGCTTCTTGCATGTCGAACCAGTTGCATAAGGATTTCTTCGGCAAGTCATCAATCCATTGTCGGGTCGTGCCCGCCAGCATCAAAGGGAGGTACTTGACGACAACGTTGGGGTTACTCCCGGCGATCTCCACCATGTTGTTGTAATCCTGCAACCATGTAGCTGGTTTGGCGGTGCCGCCATAGGGCTTGATGGTATTGTCAATCCGGAAACCCTTGGGGTAAGTTGCGGTCCGTATCACAGTTCCAAAGCAAAGTGTTCCTAGGTATGGTCCTTCTCGGGCCTCATGGATCTTGTCCAGACGTGAACATGCGTCGTATGGCTCCGGGCTTCTTTTCTTCTTCTTGCCATCAGGGGATGGGCTACGTGAACGACGCGGGCCTCCTCCGCCATGGTGGCTGCTAGGGGGTGATGGAGGCGGAGGTGGCGGTGGGTTAGCCTTCTTGATGTTACCCTCCTACGACTCCTCACGCTTTTAGTGGTTGCTTGTCGGACGCGGAGGTTCATGGTGCGACCTGCTCTTGTGTCCTTGGTTGCGCTCTCCATCATGACGGGTCTGCTCCTTGTTGTCGCGAATGATGATGCCGCGTTGCTTTGGCAGAGGCATGTCCGTGCGATGGTGAGCCTTGGGGTCTTCGCGATGTCGGGGGGATCGGGGCGGTGGAGATGGGCGACGAGGATGAGCCTTGCCTCCATGGTTGGAGGATATGGGGATAGAAGCTTTCCTGTTGCGCGCATCCCTCCGTCTTCGTTCTGATGAACCCGTCTGGGACCCAACATCCTGAGGAGACCAATCCCTTGGCGGCTTAGGCTGACTGGACTGGCAAAATGTTGGATCAGACTCAAGCCTCTGAGAGGTGGCCCTTTCCTGATGTTTCACCGCCTTGGCAACAAGGTCATAGACCTGTTCCACAGCTGCGGGTGATCTATACTGCTCCAGAAGGGTCTTGGGGATGGCAAGGTTGAGAAAATGAGTGGGCATCACCTGCCTGCCTTCGCTGTCAATGTATGGATTTGCTTGTGGCGGCTTTGAGGGAGCCCATCCTAGATTTCTCCTTACACCAGGATCATTGATGACGCGAGCCAGAGCTTTCTTAGCCTTTTTCTGCTGGAGCAGAGTCTTGTACTCGGCCTCCATGGCTCTAGCTTTCTCTATTGACTTCTGCACGTTAGCCAGATCTCGATCCAGCTTAGCGCCTTGCTCCGCGATGGCCTGCGCTTCCTCCAGCAACTGCTGACGCTTCTCGTCAAGCTGGACTACACTCTGAATATGAGCCACAGTCATGGGCTCGACGAGGAGGTTGCCGTACATCACTCTTTAAGCGGGAGTAATTTGGGTAGCAACAGACATAGATGCCGAAGGCGGCGGGTTTGCGGTGTTGTTGTTACTCGGACCGATGTTGAGTTCCTGTGGCTGCTGCACTGGGTTAGGCAGAGGGGGCATGAACTTTGCGCAATCAATGTCGGCAGCAACAAGTGGTCCCTTCCCCTTGTCCAGTGCTTTAGGCGGAGCTTATCCGGGTTGATCTTCTTCCATCATGGTCCCAATGGCGACGAACACCTCTCAGGACGTGACGGCCTTGTCGGCTTGCTCGTCGCATTGGAAATCCTCCTCCATCTCCTTCATAGCAGAGTCTAGCTCCTCTGGGCTGAAGTCTATCTCCTCCGAGTCAGCGCTGATTTCGGCATAGAGCGTGTCAAGAACAGAGTCGGAGGGTGCTGGGGCTTCCTCGATGATGGGCGGTGGTGGAGCGACAGCAGCGATGACGACTGGAGGTGGTGGTGGCAGTGGCTCAGGTGGAGGTGCACCGTCTATGAGCGCAAGCGTTGTCTTGGCTGCCTCCTAAGCCTCCGCGTAGTTGTTGACGGTGTTCACCATGCTTTCGAAGGTGAGGCGTCCTGAAGCCTGCTGCCGCCTTAGCGAATGCCAGAGAAGTGTTCTTGGTCTAGTCCTTCCCAAAAGTGATACATGGCATTAGCATTCGGGTAATGCGCCAGGTCGGTCCGTATACGGAGCCACCTGGCCAGGTAATCATGGGGGTTTTCTCCCTCTCTCTGAATGCAACGCGCCGGATCAAAGATAGTAACCAGGCCTACAAACTTGGATCTCTGTTGTCCAGACGCACAGGCGAAGCCGGCGGCCTTGTAGAGATCTTCCATCATTATATCCTGCATAGGGGCGGTTTGGGTGGACCTTGAATTTTTCTGATCTTTGTCGGCAAACTCCGAAGAGAGATCCAACATCGATCCTTCCGTGAACGTATCCTGCCCATAGGCGGTCCGTCCGGGTCTTGATGCTCCTCCGACTTCCAAGGAACTAGTTCCCGAGTCGGTTTCACTGATGAAGAGGTGGATGTCTCTGATGGGGACGATCGAGCATCGCATAGTGTTCGTCTTCGCCGGGATCCAGAACTCGTCGGGAGGGACGATCGGAACATTTCCGGAGAAGAGAACACGACCGATGGCTATGGTTTTGCTGATTACCGCGAAGATCTTGGTCCTCGCCCGTTGTAGAGCCTAAAGCGCCTCTTTCCCCACGGTAGGCGCCAACTGTCGTGGTATTGCCGACGAGTACACCATGGATGGGTACTCACAGTGCGTGTTTAGAGAAATGGGGTAAGGCGGAAGGTTGGCGGGTACGAGGTAACATAGCTTACCCAGGTTCAGATCCCACGACGGTGGCGAAATCCTACTCCTGCTATAAATCACTATAATGGCAATACGTCGAGTTACAGGGATTGGTTCGCTGTGTGCGAGTATGAGTTGTGTCTTCTCAGGTTATGCCCTAAAGTCTCCCATAGTCCCGACTTATCTAGCCGCCAGGTCCTAGGGTAACTGGGAAAGTCCTAGCTGGACAGGTTACATAGTCCTACGCAGTATACAATCAGCCTAGCGTGTCTTGTACTCCAAGGCTCCGGGTACATTGGTGAATCCTCCGTAGCCTTCCTTTATCCGGCATGGGCCTCCCTTCTGAATCCATCTAACTGGGTTGCCCATCAGTCCATAGGCCTTGCTACCAACTGTGGGCCACCCGGGTTATCTGGATAGGAGACATGCTATGAGGATATCCATATAGCCTATCCCCAACACACGGTCGGCTGGCAAGGGGTGGCTCGGGTGGCATGGCATGGTGAATGGGGTAGCTTGCTAGCTTGTTCAATGCAGGTGTGATCACTGGGGGAGACAAGGGGAGAGAATTGGGCACAAGAATTGGACAAAGCTTTGATCATAAACAATGATAGTTAGGCAGTGATTACTGTGCTCACCATCTGTTTGATGAAATGGCCGCATGAAATTTAGTTTTAAATTTTTGGATGAATTTTGGTGAGTGCTCTGGTCACAAGCTTGGTAGTATCTAGTTGCTTGGAAAAGTCAAGGTGAATTGATTTGGGTGGTTTTTGCAAAATAGTGATCTTACCATATGAACTTGATTCAATTTTGAATTGTCCTTTGCATAGATTTGGAAATTCTTTCTGTTGGTTTGTAAATTGGGCTTGGTTTCACTTTTACTTGGTATAGCAAGGGGTGAAAAGAAATGGATTTTTTTATGTTAGAAAACTTGGGCTAGGAACACTCAAAGTGGTCTAGTGGTTAACTTTAGTCAAAATGACCATTTGCTTATATGGTTTATATTTGAATTTATCTTCATTTGATTCTTCTTGGAAATGATCTAGATGATGTTGTATTCATATTTAAACCAATCCTTGCCATTCATAGCAATCAAATATGCCATTACAAGCATTCATGCATTAATCATCACACAGACATGCATTCATATTAATTTTAATGATAAAAGTTTTTGTTAACCCTAAACTTGGGTGATTGGAACTTGATAATCTTGATCAATATTTTTGGGATGTTACAAACCTTTCCCCCTTAAACAAAATATAGTCCCAAGATTTAAGAAAAAGAAAAACTAGGAACTAAAGACATCTAGAAACTTAGTCCTAATGTAATCTTCTTGTTTCCAAGTAGCTTCTTCTTTAGTATGGTTACTCCACTGGATCTTGAGAAACTTGATACTCCAGGTCCTGGTGATTCTGAAGGGTTCTTCCAGAATACAAATGGGTACTTCGTGATAAGTTAGGTCATTGTTGAGCTCTATGGTCATGTGATCGATACTCTTGAAAACTTCGGTCTTCTCCGGGACATCTAGGCATTTGCGAAGTAACGATATATGAAACACATCATGCACTGTTGACATCTCCTCCGACAGTTCCAGTTGATATGATACTTATCCTCGGCGATTCAGAATCTTGAAGGGTCCGATATATCTGGGGGCAAGCTTTCCTTTGAGTTGGAAACGTTGCATTCCTTTCAAGGGTGATACTTTCAGATACACGAAATCTCCGATATTAAAGGCTAGGTCTCGGCGTCTCTTGTAGGCATAACTCTTATGTCTGGATTGGTTAGTCTTGAGGTGCTCACGGATCTTGTGAACTTTCTCTTAGGCTTCTCTTAGGTTGTCAGGTCCGAAAATCTGACTCTCTCCTACTTCTGACCAATTCAGTGGGGTGCGACACTTCCTTCCATACATAAACTCAAATGGGGCCATTTGCAAACTGGCTTGATAACTGTTGTTGTACGAAAATTCTGCGAAAGGCAGACAATCTTCCCATTTTGATCCATATTCTAACACACACGCTCTCAACATATCTTTGAGTATTTGGTTTACTCGCTCCATTTGTCTATTGGTCTGTGGGTGATAAGATATGCTAAAATCTAGTCTGGTTCCTAATCCTTCTTGGACTTTCTTCCAAAATCTCGAGGTAAACTGGGTTCCTCGATCCGACACAATGTTCTTGGGGACTCCATGCAAACTGACTATTCTAGCAATGTACAACTCTTCTAGCTTCGAACTCTAATAAGTGGTCTTGACTGGTAAGAAATGGGCTACTTTATATAGTCTATCCACTATGACCCAAATAGGGTCATTTCCCCTAGTAGACGTAGGCAAACCGGTGATAAAATCCATTCCAACTGAATCTCATTTCCATTTCGGAATCTGCAAAGGTTGCAAAAGTCCTGCGGGTCTCTGATGTCCCACTTTGACTCTCTGACAGATATCACACTTGACCATGTAGCTTCCGATTTCTCTCTTCATCTTGTGCAACCAAAATTGCTCCTTCAAATCCTGATACATCTTTGTTCCTGCAGGGTGGATAGAATAAAGAGTGTCGTGGGCTTCTTGTAAATTATCTTGTTTCAACTATGAATCTGCTGGTACACAGATATGTCCTTTGTACCACAAAACTCCTTCATCCTCGGTGAATCCGGGTACCTTCCATGTACAGATACGATGTTTGATTCCGTTGATACTAGCATTTCCTTTATGCGCCTCCTTGATTTGATTGATCCAAGTGGGTTGAAGTTCTATTCTAGCAAAAAATCCTTCACTTACTAGCTCCATTATGAAATCCTCCAACTCCTTATGTAAGCAAGGCTTCTCTTTCAGAATCATGGGGTCCAATCGACACGGCAATCTGCTAAGAGCATCTGCTACCACATTGGCTTTGCGGGGGTGATAGTGAATGTCCAGATCATAGTCCTTGATTCGCTCTATCCATCTCCTTAGCCTCATATTTAGCTCCTTCTGGGTGAAAATTTACTTTAGACTCTTGTGATCTGAATAAATATCACAATGGTTACCCATGAGGTAATGCCGCCATGTCTTCAAGGCTAAAACTACGGCTTCTAGTTCAAGGTCATGGGTAGTGTAATTTTTCTCATATTGCTTCAATTGCCGGGATAAGTAGGATATGACTTTTCATTCTTGCATTAACACACATCTGAGACCAATCTTGGATGCGTCACAAAACACATCAAAAGGCTTCGTGATATCCAGCATAATCAAGATTGGGGCTGAGATCAATCTCTTCTTGAGATCTTGAAAACTTGTCTCACATTTGTCTGTCCATTCAAACTTCTTATTGTTCTTCAATAATTGGGTCATGGGTCTTGCGATGCTCGAGAATCCTTCTACGAACTTGCAGTAATATCCCGCTAATCCAAGAAATGCACGAACTTGGGTTTGAGTGGTTGGGGCTTGCCATTCTTCACATCCTTAACCTTGGCGGGGTTGACAGCAATTTCTCCGGCCGATACGATGTGTCCTAGGAATCCTACTTACTATAACCAAAACTCACATTTGCTAAACTTGGAATACATATGACGCCCTAAGGTTTTCGAGTATGGTCCTCAGGTGTAGCTCATGTTCTTCTTCTAATTTGGAATATATCAGAATGCATCGATGAAAACAATGAAAAACTTATCCAGGAAGTTCATAAAAAAGTTATTCATGAGATTCATGAAATAAGCGGGGGCATTGGTTAATCCAAAAGACATGACAGTGTACTCATTCAGTCCATATCTGGTGGTGAAGGCAGTCTTTGGAATATCCTCTGCGCGAATCTTGAGTTGATGATAACCAGTTCTAAGGTCAATCTTAGAAAACACTTTGGCACCGGTCAACTGGTCCAACAGATCTTCTATCTTCATAAGTGGGTACTTGTTCTTGATGGTAACATCATTCAGCTTCCGATAATCCGTGCACAAACGGTTACCTCCATCTTTCTTATCCACAAACAAGACAGGTGGTCTCCATGGCGACGCACTTGGTTGAATCAGGCCTATCTCCAGCATAGCATCCAATTTCTTATTTATCTCCGCTAATTCATACGGGTTCATACTATAAGGTCTCTGAGCTATGGGTCCGGTTCCAGGGATTAGTTCAATTATAAACTCGATATCCCGATCTGGGGCATACCGGGCAATTCTTCTGGGAATACGTCGGGGTATTCACAAATTACTCTGACTTGGTAAATGGTTGGTTGGGCTAGACTCTTATTGCACTTGAATTGACGTGGCAAGGTCTCACGTATATTCTCTACTAATACTCCAGCGGTACTAGTCATGGTTATGGCTTTCTTGGCACAGTCGATTAATCCTTTATGTTTCGATATCCAATCCATTCCTAGTACTACTTCTAAACCTTTGGTTCCAAGTACTATTAGATTAGCATAAAAATCTATTCCATGGATTCTGATAGGTACATGCTTGCAAATTTGTCTAGCTTTGGTGGTTGAACCAGGTACTTGGACTATCATAACATACTTAAATTTGGTGGGTTGAATCATACTAGTGCATGCAAATTCTTCTGTAACAAACGAGTGCGATGCTCCAGAATCAAAAAACACTCTTGCAAGTACTGAGTTAACAGAAAACATAGCCAGCACAACATCTAGCGCTTCCTGGGATTCTTCAGCATTCATGTGAAATGGACGGCCGTTGCGGTTGAGCGAGTTCCCTGGGGCGAATTTCTTTCCAAGCTGAACACGATGCTGCTGCTGAGCTGGGGCATTCACATTGGTGGCTGCTGCAAGCTTCTTGGGGCACTCATTGGAGTAGTGACCCTTGATTCCGCATTCATAACAAGTAACCTGAGAATTGTCTTTTCCTGCAATAGGCACGACATTGCTTCCAGTCCTTGGGGCAGTAATTGCGTTGTTGGCGTTGGTTGTTGAACTTGAGCGGTGCACGGTTGAAATTGTTGGAGTTGTCGGGGTTGTTGTTGTGGTTTCCTCCGGGCCTTGGGTTTCCTCCTCCATAGTTGGGGTAGTTAGGACGAGACATAGGAGGTCTATTGTTTCTCGGGGCATATCCAGCAGACGGGTTGGGGCGATATATCGGGGTATGGTGGGTTCCTGGTTGATGCATCATCCAACGCTTGCGACTCTCCTTGGCTTGGTTGTTCTTTCCTTCCATCTGGATTGCAGAATCCACTAAAGCGTCTAGATCAGCAAACGGGATATTGACTAATACCGTCTACATCTCATCATGCAAACCATTCAGGAATCTCTCCTTCTTCTTGGCTTAAGTACCAATTTCATCAGGGGCATACCTAGACAGAGACAGAAATCTGTCAAGGTACTCTACCACAGTCATTCTTCCCTACTTCAGCTCCTTGAATTCATCCCTCATTCATAGAATAAAACCTGGTGGGGTTCAACTGAACTTGAGTTTGAATTCATCCCAAGCCATCATTTGTCCTCCATTCATGGTGCGAACACTATTCCACCAAGCTGTTGTATCTCCTACTAGATAATGGGTGGCAAACAGTACTTTCTCATTGGCCTCCACTCCGGCGACTTCTAAGTTGTTCTCCGTGGTCTGCGGCAAGTCATCAGCATCTAATGGCTCTTCAGACTTACTAAATATGGGGGGATTGGTGTTTTGAAAGTTCTTGATCTTGGATCCATGGTTGTCCTGGTTTCCATGGCCTTGATTGTTCTGGGCCATCTGGGCTATCTGTTGAAGGGTGGCTAAGTTAGCTTGACGCTCGGTCCTTCCGGCTTCACGGTCAGCAACCAACATTTGCAAGATTTGCAGCATCGGATCCTGAGATGAACTGCTTCCTCCGAGAGGCATCTGAAGATTGAGATAGATCATGAGACAAGAGGGAAATTTCTAAGCTTCATCGATTTGTTTTTGAAAAACTTTTAAACTTTGCGTTTGACTCAAGTTCTGCCAACTAGCAACTTTCTTTTCATTCATTCATTCATAGCACCCAATAAAAACACACACCACACTAAGGTAATAGATGGTTTTAAGAACCATTCTGTGAAACTACGATACAGTGGGACCAGATACAACTCACACCTACAGTAGTGCTCAAGTGCTACTACTCATCAGAACCGGTGGCTTCATCATCATCATCAGTGTGGAAGTCCAGGTTGAGGTCCTCCAGATAATCATCATCATCGCTGAGGTAGGTGTTGGGATCTACACGAATATCTTCACCTTGGTTCTCCCTTTCCTCAGGATGCATGTATCGTTCATGGATGGTCTCCTCCAAAGATGACACCTTGTTATGAAGGCGATCAATGATGTGATCCTTCTTGTCACGCTGACGGCGAAGTGACTAGTGATCCTTCACAAACATGTTGAGGGTTTGGTCCTTCTTGACTGTGATGGCATGATTGTGGTTGGCGCAGGCGCGGGCGTTGTCCAACTCCTTCTGCCTATCATACATCATGAAGCTGAGATGATCCACTTGATGTTTCAGCTCCGGATGACTTGTCACCTCCAATGGCTATCCCATAGCATCACGCCTTGGGTAGTACTCAAAGAGCGTGCCCTTGATTTTATTGATGCTTTGCCCACATAGACGGGCAAGAGCTTCCTGCATATCCCTGGTGAGTCCATATAGCCAGTTGTTCTCTCTTAAGCTGAATTGGATCCCTTCGGAGGTGGGTGACTCCATCTTCCCTCTAATATTTGCCACTATCAGCCACTATAGTTCTCCTCCTTGCTGATCGTTGAGTTGTGCTCCTGTAACATCCCAAAAATATTAAACTAGAATCATCAAACTCTAATTAACAAATTTAGGGTTAACAAAAACTTTTCTAAAATAAAAGGAGAAAGCATTCATGTGTGTATGCATCCCATTTTGATTTCTTTTGAATTGCCTTGTCTATGTGTTTCTTTTCTTGTAAAATGATTCTTAGGTGAAATAAACATCATCTAAACAATCCCCACACTTTTCCCAAAGACAAATAAATCAAAACAAACAAAATGAGTGAATGGTCACTTTGGCCAAATTAACTCCCATGCCTACTTTGGCTATCTCTAACTTTCAAACCTTAACAGAAACTTGTTTGGATCTTTGCACCCCTTGATAGTACTCATAACAAAGTATCAAGGCCCACCTTGTGATCATCCAGAAACATTCAAATGCATAGTTTAAAGGAAAGTTTAAAATTGAATCTAATCATATGGGAAGATCCCACTTTTTCAAAAACCACTCAAACAAGCTCAACTTTCAAAACCCAAGCATATGCAGACTCACCAGCACCAACCAAGCACACCCACCAAAAATCTTTTCAAAATTCAAAACTGGAATTCTTGCGGCCATTTCATCAAACACCTTGCAGATACAAATGAAACAAAATCTAAACACTATTTGGAGCAGTGATTGGAGCCTAACTTGTTCCCTCTCTGGACACCCCTAGCCTTAGTAGATCATCTAACAACCTAAACTAATCTCTAGCACTACTGTAAGCTAGCCATTGTCATCAATGGTGAGCAGGCCGAGTGCACCCTTGCCACCCACATGTCGACAGCGAGCTAGGAGAAGTACCAAGCCTAGCCAACATGTCTGGGAGCAAGCTAACACCCCACCACCACTCCCTGTCCAGCGCTCGAACCTTCCCAGCCCCTGGACCACACGCACAGACCATGCCAAGCTCGGTAGCAACCATGCCGAGAGCGCGCCCCGTGTGCCACGCTCGACAAACGCCCATAGACTGCGCGCCGCCCTCGCCGCGTGCATACGTGATCACCACCGTCCCAGCATCCCCGCAGACACGCTCGTTCGCCGCCGCGCGGACCATGCATTCCGACCAATCCGCACCGCCCCACGCCTCGCCACCACGTCGTTGAGCTTCTCCAGGGAGCACAGCACCGCCCCTACCGTCGCCCACGCCGATAGCCCTCTGTGCCGTCGACCACGACGAGCTCAGCTTGTGCCCGTCGGTCCCCTCTCGCCTCTATAAATAGAGGCCACCCCTAGCCGAATTGAGCACACCACCTCACTCCCCTCTCACCCAGAACCACCCCGCCTCCGTCCCAAAGCAAGGCGAGCAGCGCATCGCCAGAATTTGGCCAGAGCCCGCCGCTGCTGGAGAAGAAGGGAGCCAGCGATTGGAGCTGCCCCAGGAGAAGCTGCCGGTACCAGGAGGTTCGCCGTCGTCGACTTTGTCGTTCGCCCGCCTAGCCGACCCTCTCCTGAGCCGCGGTGAGCCTCCGATGACCCCCACCTGCCGCGTTAGCTTTATGTCTCGCCGGCGCTGCCCGACGTGGACGATGAACCAGGGCCGTTAGATTAGAACAAGATCCCACGGCTCACATTGCCCCGTACCGCTTCGCACCCCCTCATCTCACTGACGCGTGGGGACAGCAACTTAACCATCCCGTGTAAGCCATGTGCTTAGCAGGCCGGCCCAGTATCGTTTCCCGCGCAGCCCAGTCATTTGAATTTATCTTTTTCCATTTTATTTCAAACACAGTTCTATACCTAGTTTCAAAAATCAACCCAGCTCGATTCAGTGCACCAAATTGAATGAAACCAATTTTGTTAGAAAGGTCTTGAACTGCTGAATCCAAGCCCGTTGTATTTAAATCATTTGAATCTATAGATCAACCTTGGTAAAAATAACAAGGCAGAACCTTTTCTGCATTCAAACATTTTTCAAATTTAAACCCTAAAAGCTTTTGAGTTGATTCCAACTCTCAAAAATCACATTTGATCATACCTTTCCGAATATATAAAAACATTTGGGTTTACTTATAGAAATATTGTTCAAGTAATAAAAGAATGCCACATGGGTATTTCTAGCCACTTTAATTAATTAAAATAAAAGGTTAAACCTTATTAAATTGTGACACCACTTTAAATCAAATTCCCATGGACTAAAATATGTGGTGATGACATGTGTCAACATGATCCCATGTTTGGTTTGGAGAATATTAAATCTTAAGTAGTTTTTCAATGAGTAGAAATTAGTTTTCTAAAAATAGAAGGAATTAAACCAAGCTTTAATCTTGTAATATTAGTGATGATGCTAGATCATCTATAGAACCCTTTTGTGCGATGATTGAAAGTAGTTAAGTATTGTTTGGTGATTGTGTACCTAGTATTTATTCATAGACGCTAGTACCGACCAAGGATACGAGGAGGAAGGAGGATACTACGAAGAAGAAGCCGAGGAGAATTTCAACCACTTCTCTGCACAAGGCAAGCCTAATACTACTAGTTGAATGTGCAAGCCAATACTTGCAAGCTATTAATTTAGCAAGCTTATACTGATATTGATGCAAGCCAATACTTGCTTGCTACCATGCCAACTATATGCCTTAAGCATATATGATCATAACCACTTGACAAACCAATCCTAGTTTTACTTGCAAGCTTTATACTTTATTTCTTTATCAAAGCTACTACTGAGAGTTTTACTTAAGTGAATTCTAGATACTAGAAAGATAATTAAAGGTTCCATAAAGAGCATAAAATTTGGCATAAGCTAGATAATCTTTATGTCATCCTAAGGCATGAGATTGAACTTAGTTAAACTCCACTAGTTTACCACCCCTCCTTAGTACTTACCTCCACTTGTAGATGCTAGTGCTAAGCATAAAACCTGATCAACTTAGATGGAAATACTTGGTGGAAAATGGTTATGAAAACCTTAGAATGATGGATCATTCTACTGAGATGTTTTGACATGTGTTTCCGAACACCAGATGATTTATGGTGAGGAAAATGTTGAGGCATGAGCCTTAGCCCTTTATAAAACTGATGGTTGTACGGATGCGATACCATTCCAATTTTACCATACAACCACAATACCCGAGAATTGGGTAGGGCTTGACTGGAAACTTAGATACCTTAGTATTAGTTCCCTCACGGCCAAGGTCTGAGCTGAGGCTACCTTGTGAAGATTGTCCACCTGTGCAGTACCCAAGATGATAGTTGGTCATGGTTGGGAGGCCAAACTCACAGGAGAGGTGCTTGTACTAGGGCGTGTAATTGAAAGGTTAGGATTGATTATCCACATACTAAGTATGGTGAATTCAGGATTTGTTCCTGACGGATGTATCGAATGTTGTGGTGAAAGTTTACAATCTCTACAGAGTGTCAAACTATTCGAATAGCCGCGTCCGTGGTTATGTATAGTTGGAGTGGCCATATTGTTCCCCCGTCAGATGTATTCAAAATGCCTTGAGAAATGAATTGAGAATTTGACTTGACCACAACGGAGTTGTGGCATGAGATACAAGTTCCCACTTAGGTGTTATAAAATTTCAACTAGCTTTTCTTACTCCTGAACTTAGTAGAGGTAAATCTGGCTTTTTGCAAAACAACCATAGAGCCTAGTGCCCTATTACAAAAACCCCCTTCACTTGTTAGTATTAGTTTGCGAGTACTTAAAGAGTACTCATGGCTTTGTCCCTGACTATTCCCGTGGACATACTATGAAGAGGAGTACCTAGAGGATGGACCCCAGGAAGGTTACGACACCTAGGATTATCTCCCATCGTCAGCATTGCCTGTGACCCCGAAGATGGAGCTTCACCTACGCTACCGTTATTATTACGTATTTCCGCTGCTTGAGTTGTATTAAGAACTGGATCATGAGATCCTTATTTGTGTAAGACCTTATGCATGGATTGTAATGGATGATGTATTGTGGTATCCAATTCTGTTATGTCTCGCAAAAATGGTAATCCTGGGATTGCGATCTATGGCATAACAGGCATCTGGGATTAAAAATCCGGGTATTGACAAGTTGGTATCAGATCCATCCTGACCATAGGAGACCCTAGTTAGACTGGACGTTTGGAATAAAAAACTTAGTTTCAAAACCAAAGAAAGCAAATATTTACAAAAACTTATTCCCATTCTTATCACTTGATTCTTTCATGAAAATTCACGTTCCTCAAAAACTCTTGCAAAATACATAAAATTTGACACACTTGATCAGTCTACTAACTTACTCATCTTATATTCTTTTAGATGGACGTGAAGTACAGCAAGTCTTACCAGTTGGGAAATGGAGGAGACCTTATCTTTGAGAGGGATTTGGACCAGCTTTCGGAACTTCTGGAGCGTCCGCACCCCGAGTTATTTGGAGCTCAGCTCAATGATCAAGGAGGAGAAGATCTGAAGTGGCTAATTGTTTCAAGTCTCTGAGGAAAGATTGAACCTCCCACTGCTGAGGGAATTCAGTTTGCCTTAAGAGAGAACAACTGGCTCGATGGACTTGCCAGGGCCATGCAGGAAGCTCTTGCCCGTCTGTGTGTGCAGAGTATCAACTAGATCAAGGGTACCCACTCTGAGTTTTGCCCAAGGCGTGATGCTAATGGACAACCACTGGAAGCCCCATACAACCACGAGCTGAAGACCCAATTGGACCACCTTAGCTTCATGATGTACGATCGTCAGCAGGAGTTGGATAATTGCTGTGACTACTCCAACCACAAGTCCGCCATCATCAAGACGAAGGATCAGACCATCGCCATGCTAGCAAAGGATTGCAAGTCTCACCGCCGTCAGCTCGACAAGAAGGAGCGCATCATTGCCCGTACTCGTCACCGTATCTCGTCTTTGGAGGAGACCATCCACGAGAGAGACATGCAGTTGGAAGAAAGGGATAATGCCAGAGAGGATCTCCGTGGAGACCCCTACTCCTATCTCAGCGATGATGATGATTTTCTGGAGGATCAGGCTATGGATTTCTTCACCGATGAGGAGGATTTTGCCTTCATCAATGACGACGATGATGATGAGGATGACGACTACACCGACTCCAAGGAGTAGAAGCACTTGAGCACTAGCGTAGTGAGTAGTATTCGGTCCCACTATATCGTAGTTTCCATAATGGTTCTTAAAACCATCTGTTTTCCTTTGTTGTGGTGTGTGTTTGTATCGTGTGCGATGTATGAATGAATGAAAAGCAAGTTGCTAGAAAATCTGCGTCTAACTTTAAAAACTTTTCAAAATCCCAAAACCTTAGAAGTTTCTCTCTTTTCTCATGATCTATCTCAATCTTCAGATACCACGCGAAGGAAGTGGTTCATCCCCGGACCCGATGTTGCAGATCCTACAAATGTTGGTTTCTGACCACGAAGCTGAAAGAGCGAAACGTCATGCCAACCTAGACACCCTGCAGCAGATAGCTCAGCCTGCCCACAACAATCAAGGCAATGGAAATCAGGACAACCATGGATCTAAGCTCAAGAATTTCCAGAACACCAACCCACCTGTTTTCACTAAGTCAGAAGAGCCCCTAGACGCCGACGATTGGCTGCAAACCATGGAAAATAACTTAGAAGTCGCCGGAGTGGAAGACAACGAGAAAGTTCTGTTTGCCACCCACTATCTATCCGGAGATGCCAGAGCCTGGTGGAACAGTGTTCGTGCAATGACCGGAGGACAGATGATGACCTGGGAGGAATTCAAAGTCAAGTTCAGCAGAACCCATGTGCCACCGGGTTTGATCAAGAGGATGAGAGATGAGTTTAGAGAACTGAAGCGAGGAAGGATGACCATAGTGGAGTACCGTGACAAATTCTTGTCATTACCTAGGTATGCCCCGGATGAGATTGACACTGAAGCCAAGAAGAAAGAAAGATTCCTAAATGGTCTGCACGATGAGATGCAAACTGTGTTAGTCAATATCCCCTTTGCTAATATTGAAGCTCTTGTTGACTCTGCCATCCAGATGGATGGAAAGATCAACCAAGCCAATGAGAACCGCAACCGTCGCATGATGCATCAACCAGGAACCCATCAGAACCCAAAGTATCGCCCTAACCCATCTCTAGGATTTGCCGCGAGAACCAACAGACCCCCGATGAACCGTCCGACCTATCCCAACCGTGGAAACCCTAGGCCCGGAGGAAATCACAACAACCCCGACAACTCTAGCAATTTCAACCGTGCCCCACCCAAGTTCAACAACAACAATGCTACCGCCAAGACCAACACTGCCCCGAGGACTGGAAGCAATGATGTGCCTGTTGCAGCAAAGGACAAGTCGCAAGTGACTTGTTATGACTGTGGAAATAAGGGGCACTACTCCAACGAGTGCCCCAACAAGAAGAATGCCGCAGCCCCCAATGCAAATGCCCCAGCTCAGTAGCAGCGTCGTGTTCAGCCCGGAAGAAGGTTTGCCCCAGGGAATTCGCTCAACCGCAATGACAGTCTTTTTCTCATGCATGCTGAAGAAGCTCAGGAAGCACCAGACGTCGTGCTGGGTATGTTTTCTATTAATTCAGTACTTGCAAGAGTGTTGTTTGATTCTGGTGCATCGCATTCATTTGTCACCGAAGAATTTGCATGCACTAGTAAGATTCAACCAACAAAACTAAAGCATGTTATGATCGTTCAAATTCCCGGTTCAACCACCAAGGCTAGGCAAATTTGCAAAGCCGTCCCTATCCGAATCCATGGCATAGATTTTTATGCTAACCTGATAAGACTCGGAACTAAAGGTTTGGAAGTAGTACTAGGAATGGATTGGATGTCCAAACATAAAGGATTGATTGACTGTGCCAAAAAAGCCATAACCATGACCAGTACAGCCGGAATATCAGTCGAGCATATATCTGAAACCTTAACTCGTCAATTCAAGTGCAACAAGAGTATAGCCCAACCTACCATTGACCAAGTCCGGATAGTCTGTGAATACCCCGATGTATTTCCAGATGTTTTGCCCGGTATGCCCCCAGATCGGGATATCGAGTTTATCATCGAACTAATCCCCGGAACAGGACCCATAGCCCAGAGACCATATAGTATGAAACCGTCTGAACTAACAGAACTAAAGAAGCAGCTGGATTCCATGTTGGAAATTGGATTGATTCAACCAAGTGCGTCACCATGGAGATCACCTGTCTTGTTCGTGGACAAGAAATATGGAGGTAACCGTTTGTGTACAGATTATCGGAAGTTGAATGATGTCACTATCAAGAACAAATACCCATTGCCCAAGATAGAAGATTTGTTTGATCAGTTGACCAGTGCCAAAGTGTTTTCTAAGATTAACCTTAGAACTGGTTATCATCAACTCAAAATTCGTGCAGAGGATATTCCAAAGACCGCCTTTACCACCAGATATGGATTATACGGGTATACCGTTATGTCTTTTGGATTTTTATGGACTTCCTGGATAAGTTTGTCATTGTTTTCATCGATGACATTCTGATTTATTCCAAATCAGAAGAAGAACATGAGCTACACCTAAGGACCATTCTTGGAACCCTTAGAGAGCATCAGTTGTATGCCAAGTTTAGCAGATGTGAATTCTTGTTACAGGAGGTAGGATTCCTCGGTCACATTGTATCAGCCGGAGGAATTGCCGTTGACTCTACCAAGGTGATAGATGTAGAAGATTGGCAAGCCCCAACCACTCAAACCCAAGTTCGTGCATTTCTCGGATTGGCGGGATACTAACACAAGTTCGTAGAAGGATTCTCGAGTATCGCCAGACCCATGACCCAATTGCTAAAGAAGGACAAGAAGTTTGAATGGACCGACAAATGTGAAGAGAGCTTTCAAGAACTCAAGAGGAGATTGATTTCAGCCCCAATCTTATCATGCCGGATATCACGAAGCCCTTCGACGTGTATTATGACGCATCCAAGATCGGTCTCGGATGTGTGCTAATGCAAGAAGGCAAAGTTATATCCTATCTATCTTGACAATAGAAACAACATGAGAAAAATTAACAAACCCATGACCTCGAACTCGCAGCCGTAGTTCTAGCCCTGAAGACATGGAGGCATTACCTGATGGGAAACCGTTGTGAGATTTATTCGGATCACAAGAGCCTGAAGTATATATTCACTCAGAAGGAGTTGAATATGAGGAAGAGAAGATGGATTGAGTTAATCAAGGATTACGATCTGGACATTCACTATCACCCCGGTAAAGCCAATGTGGTAGCAGATGCCCTTAGAAGATTGCCGTGCCGCTTGAACTCCATGATTTTGAAGGAGCAACCAAGTTTGCACAAAGAGATGGAAGATTTTCGAATGGAATTAGTAAGTGAAGGATTTTGGCTAGCATAGAACTTCAACCCACTTTGATCAGCCAGATCAAAGAGGCACAGAAAGGAAATGCTAGTATCGACGGAATCAAGCGTCGTATCGGTACAGGCAAAGTACTCGGATTCACCGAAGACGAAGAAGGAGTTCTGTGGTATAAAAGACGCCTTTGTGTACCAGCAGATTCTGAGTTGAAAGAAGTTATTCTAAAGGAAGCTCATGATACCCTTTATTCTATCCATCCCGGAGGAACTAAGATGTATCAAGATTTGAAGGAGCAATTTTGGTGTCATAAGATGAAGAGAGATATTGGAAGCTATATCGCCAAGTGTGATATATGTCAGCGAGTCAAGGCAGGACATCAAAGACCCGCTGGATTGTTGCAACCATTACAGATTCCGGAATGGAAATGGGATTCCGTTGGAATGGACTTTATCACCAGATTGCCTACTTCTAGAAGGGGAAATGACTCTATCTGGGTCATAGTTGACCGATTGTCCAAAGTCGCCCATTTCTTGCCCGTCAAGACCACATATCAGAGTTCGAAGCTAGCGGAGTTATACATCGCTAGAATCGTCAGTTTGCATGGAGTCCCCAAGAACATCGTATCAGATCGAGGAACCCAGTTTACCTCGAGATTCTGGAAGAAAGTTCAAGAAGGTTTAGGAACCCGCCAAGATTTCAGCACAGCGTATCACCCTCAGACCGATGGACAAACGGAGCGAGTAAATCAAATACTCGAAGATATGCTGAGAGCATGTGTGTTAGAATATGGATCTAAGTGGGAAGACTGTCTACCATTTGCAGAATTTTCGTACAACAATAGTTATCAAGCTAGTTTGCAAATGGCCCCATTTGGATTCATGTACGGAAGGAAGTGTCGCACCCCGTTGAACTAGTCGGAAGTAGGAGAGAGTCAGATTTTCGGACCTAACATCCTACGAGAAGCGGAAGAGAAGGTTCACAGGATTCGTGAGCACCTCAAGACAGCCCAGTCCAGACAGAAGAGTTACACCGACAAGAGACGTCGAGACCTCGCCTTCAACATAGGAGATTTTGTATATCTGAAAGTGTCGCCATTGAAGGGAATGCAGCGTTTCCAACTCAAAAGAAAGTTAGCACCCAGTTATATCAGACCTTTCAAAATTCTGAACCGTCAAGGAGAAGTGTCGTATCAATTGGAACTACCCGAAGAGATCTTAGCCATGCACAATGTGTTCCATATCTCATTACTTCGCAAGTGTCTCGAAGTCCCGGAGAAGACTAAAGTGTTCAAGAATATTGACCACCGGACCATAGAGATCAACGATGACCTGACCTATCCCGAAGTACCCATCCGTATTTTGGAAGAAGCTTCCCGAACCACCAGAACCAGAAGCATCATGTTTCTCAAGATTCAGTGGAGCAACCACACAGAAGAGGAAGCTACCTGGGAGCGCGAAGATCACATCAGGACGGAGTTTCCCCATCTCTTCAAATCCTAGGTAATCTTTTCATCCTTTTTCAAATCTCGGGACGAGATTTTGTTTAAGGGCGGAAGGTTTGTAACATCCCAAAAATATTAAACTAGAATCATCAAACTCTAATTAACAAATTTAGGGTTAACAAAATCTTTTCTAAAATAAAAGGAGAAAGCATTCATGTGTGTATGCATCCCATTTTGATTTCTTTTGAATTGCCTTGTCTATGTGTTTCTTTTCTTGTAAAATGGTTCTTAGGTGAAATAAACATCATCTAAACAATCCCCACACTTTTCCCAAAGACAAATAAATCAAAACAAACAAAATGAGTGAATGGTCACTTTGGCCAAATTAACTCCCATGCCTAATTTGGCTGTCTCTAACTTTCAAAACTTAACAGAAACTTGTTTGGATCTTTGCACCCCTTGATAGTACTCATAACAAAGTATCAAGGTCCACCTTGTGATCATCCAGAAACATTCAAATGCATAGTTTAAAGGACAATTTAAAATTGATTCTATATCATATGGGAAGATCCCACTTTTTCAAAAACCACTCAAACAAGCTCAACTTTCAAAAGCCAAGCATCTGCAGACTCACCAGCACCAACCTAGCACACCCACCAAAAATCTTTTCAAAATTCAAAACTAGAATTCTTGCGGCCATTTCATCAAACACCTTGCAGATACAAATGAAACAAAACCTAAACACTATTTGGAGCAGTGATTGGAGCCTAAATTGTTCCCTCTCTGGACACCACTAGCCTTAGTAGATGTAACTACCTCGGTGAATTACGCTCCTAGTTACAAGCCAGGATGAGCGGAAATGGTTGAAATAGTACGGTGGGGCCCAAATGCCACTCACAGGTAGACCTTTCGGCCGTCCCAACCATTTCCAAACATCGGGACAAGAACGGGCGGCGTAATCGGCAGGCGAAGGGATCAACTACATACACAAGTGAGTATGTATGCAAGCCACCATACAACAGTACATCAGAGTCATCCCATCTAAAAAGAAAGGAAATATAGCAACGCCATACGGCAAGATCCAAACACCCTAGATAGATATAATAGTTTAGGATATCTCCTCATACATCAATCAACAGAGTATCAAGCGGAAGCGGAAGACAAAGTCCGAGTACGGATAAGAAGCAAATTGGCATAAGATGCCCCATAAATAAGCAGATCCCGCCCACAGATCTCACGGACCCTCGTTCCCGGAATCTCTACACCGAATGATCGTTGCCCACATCGTCCGTCTCTTCCACCCAGTATCCATCTTGCGAGTGTACCTGTTCATCTGAACCAATAATTTATCGTGTGAGACCCTAGGGGTACTCAGCAAGTCTTTATGCCTCTAAAGGGAACACAACCTGGGGTGACGCAATTGCAGCAAAAGATAAACCCTAACAATTCTACAGATACTCGCTAACCACCCGCCTAACCAAAGATAGACGGATGTCCGTGAATTAATAACAACAGTTATAACAGTTATAAAGGTAATCTTAACAGATCCATCCTCCTCCTCGCTTACCGACGAGGAAGCGGACGAACAACCCCTCCCATCCGTTGGCAGTTTTATTATCCATTCCATGAGTGTTGCACTACTTACTAGTCAGGTACCTAGTCTAGTCAGATTGAAAGCGGTACTTTAGTTATGCTTGTCTATGATCGAGAAACTGTGCTCCAAGTCGTCCATAACCGCGGACATGGCTTTCAGAAAGTTTTACCCTGCAGGGGTGCACAAATAGCAACACACACTCGATATGCCTCGGAAAAACCAAATCAAAACCCAACGAGGCAGTCACGACAAAGCAATCACAGGATTCAGAAATATTTCAGGGAGCCACCCCATTGAGCTACCCGCAACGAAGTTAGCTGACTCCGAGACGGTCTCAAGGTTTGTGGAGCCGGCTGTAAACGACTAGGAACCCGAAAGTGTGACTGGGCTTGTCGATACAGCGTAAACGGGTCACGGACCTAAACAGTACAGTGTGCATTACCTCGCACAATCTTAAATTAAAGCAGTAAAGCATGGCATAAGTACAAGATCGTAAATAAAACCTCAAACTAGTTTGTGGCCCCAAGAAATAAGAATGAATCAAGCTCTGGCTCAGGGGGGTCCATAAGCCTCCCGGATGTGGATAGCGCGAATAATCTTGGAACAGGAATCAAGTACTCGGGGTCTTACGGGACACAAGTGAGCCTGAAAAACCAAATAGCAGATATGGCTCACCGATGCCACTTTCATTAGTTATCCCATTACTACTCAGGTTAAGTTGTTTAGGTACCTCGTTATCCAACAGACGCTCACATACCCTACACATGATGTTCTACGACTCGCATGGCTCAAACAACTCCTATAGTAATGGCTCATGGGATGGAGGAACAAGCTTCGGTGGGGTTTAAAAGTAAAGGCTATGCAATACTTGGGATTCAATTTAATGCAATCGCGACTCAATGATGCAAGAATAAGGTAGAGGCAATAGGTACTATATGTATGCAAGCATGTGGTAGTGCTTGCCTGGCAGCTCAGTTGAAGCAAGGGATGGATCTGGGTAGTGCTCCTGGTTCTCTTGATATATCCCCTGCTCAGCGTCTATTCGAAGAAGAACCAAACAAACAAGGCCAACATAAATAAAGTGCACAAGCATATGAGTCAAATGCGACAAGCAAACAATCATGCCATGATGAATGATGCACAATTTGCATGGTATTAAAGTAGCATGGCATGGGTGAGATGGGAGATACAAGATTAAATCATTTTATTGAGTTTTGGGCCCATTTTATACTCATATTAGTTGCTGTATACAATATATTTATATGATGCATGCTCCAAAACAAGCCATGTAATGCATAAACAGAAAGGTCTCGTCGAGCTAATCATTTTAGACATATTATTTATTAAATTTGGACTTATAATTCAAAAGTTATTAATTATTTAAGTCAAAGGGCAATTTATTGTAATTTAAATAAATTTGGAATTTTAGATGTTCAAAATATATTTTGGATTGCATATTTGAAATCCTCACATTTTCCTGGTTTGAAAACATATATTATATGTATTATTTGGATTAATATTTGGAAAGATATTTAAAACAGAAATATATTTGAATTTGAAATAATTAGAAAAGATTTGAATTTAAAACAGAAACAGATAAATACTTTTTATACCCAGACAGACCCAGCCACAGACAATTACAGGTGGGGCCAGGCTGACTCAGCAGCACACGCGCGAGAAAATCTTCTGTCACCGCGACTGCTGCTAGCCCCAGAGACCGACGGGTGGGGTCAGCGGGCTCGTAGGCCCACGTGACAGCGGCTGGGCGGACTGGGGCCACGCGGCCGAGCCAGGGACCGCGGGTTGCTGAAAACAGAGCGCAGGTACCTTTTTGCAAAAACGCAACAGACACCGACTAGTGGGTCTAGAGGGAGCGCGGGTTGCGAGACAAAAAGGTGGGGGGGGGTATGCACAAAAGGCCACGGCCGTACTGTTGTTCTTCCTCGCGTCTGCGGACGGATCGGTGCGCGGCGCAGGGTGGGGATCGAACCCTGGACCTGGGGCTCGCGCGCAGAGGCTCGGACCGTTGCGGTGGCTGCGGGGGTGCTGGCAAGAGAGGGCTACGCGGCTAGAAAAGGCTGGCGTGGTGCGGGGAGGCTGCAGACAGAAGCGAGCAGCGGCGCGCGGAGGGCGTTCGACGGCCGGTCCGGCGAGGCTAGGGCGAGATCGGCGAGAGGGGGTTGTCTGGGAGGTGGGGCTGCTCACCGAGAGTTGCTTGACGTGGTCGGATCGGCCTGGGGCGCAGGGAGACGGCGATGACACAGACGGACGGCCGACTAGGGTTTCGTGTCGGCCTCGCGGAGTACAGCGGCGTACAGGTCTCCTCCTCCTCGACGGCGGTTACGGGCGGCCTCCTAGGCGTCTCCTCGTTCTTCCTCGACACCTAGAGCTCCTCGCCATCGGCTGCAGGTAAGGGGAACGGAGGGGACCGACGGTGGCCGGCGTTGGGGGGGGGGGTAGATAGAGACGGTGAAGAAAAGAGAGAAGAGGGCAGGCCTCTGGGTGGATCTGGACGAGCGAGGAGAGGTTGTGGGGGTGGTGGTAGGTAGCAGAGGGAGGGAGGTACCGTGGGCGCGGGTAGATGGGTAAAGGTGGCTCAGTGCCACCTTTCCCTCCTCCTCTTTCACGTGCCAGGGCTGGGCACGGCAGGGCAGGCGCAGGTGTAGCTGGCAGGTGGGGTAGGGAAGGCCAGGGTCGGGGTGGTTCGGGCTGGGGCCCCTAGGGCAGAGAGAGAGCAAGAGAGGGAGAGGTGAGGCTTGGGTCTAGGGTTGGAGCTAGGGTAGGCTCGGGCTAGGGTTTCTTTGAGTGGTGGAGGGGGTAGCTAGGTGGCATGTGGGGCCAGCTAGGTGGGGCCAGGGGGGGCCTGCATGGTAGAGAGGAAAGAGGCCGAGAGGGAGGGGTAGGTCTAGGGTTTAGCTTAGATCTAGGTTAGAGGGGATGGTAAAGAGAGGAGAGGTGAGGTAGGGTGGTGATAGCTAGGTGATTAGAGTGACGGGGTGGTGGCTTGGGGTTTATAGGAGATTGCATGCTCCAACTAGATCAAGCAACACAAGAGAGGGGTGTGGTGATGATGGTCTTGAGCAAGCTCAAAAAAGATCAAGCTAAGAGGAGAGAGAGATGTGGTTTAAATTCACTCGAAATTCAAATAAAAACCAAAGAACAAGCAAAAGGTGGGGCTTGCATGGCCCATGCAAAACATTTATTGCCATGTTGATTATTGTGAGAACAACATTATTACATGGCATTATTCATTTGCACTTCCAAAATTGGAGTAAGGCCCAAGCAAAGGAATTTAGAAAGAATTCCAAGTGGAGTATATGGAGATGATCACATTGGATTATATTTGGGGCTTGCTAGTGTGTATATGCCACTAGGTATTTAATAAGCCCTCAAAAATACCCCAACATGATGATAACCCCAAAACCACAACTATGGAAGCTAGGAAAAGGTTCCACCCACAAGGCATGCAAAGGTGGCCATGTGGCTCTCATATATCAATATTATGAAAACAACATGATGCCAAGATGAGAGCATGTGGCAAAGAATTGGATCCATTCCAACCCACAGGAGCTAGAAGTAAAACCAGTAAATGCCAAGCTCATATTTAGTTGGATGGTGGAATTATAAGGCGGTGAAAGAAAAGGTGGTGGAGTTAATAAAAGATATGCTCCCAACTCAACTTGGGCATTCAAACAATATATCAAGAACCAAATACAATATCAAGAGGCAAATACAATTAATAATGCATATGAGATAAGAACCAAATCAAAAAGGGTTTTATATGATGCTCAAATGCAAGGAGGCATGATGACATGAGCATGATATAATGATGATGAAACAATTATATATTTGAAGTAGCCAATATATTACTAGACCAAGTAGCATTACAATTGTTAGACAATTGGGATGCTACAACTCTCCCCCACTAAACAGGAATCTCGCCCCGAGATTCTAGGATTAAGAAGAAGACACAAAGAGGGTAGGATACTTGGCACGGAGATCATCTTCACGTTCCCAAGTGGCTTCATCAACGGAATGGTGCGACCACTGCACCTTGCAGAACTTGATGGACTTGTTGCGAGTCCTTCTTTCTGTGACTTCAAGGATTTTTATGGGGTGTTCTTGATAAGACAGGTCTTCTTGGAGATTGATAAGCTCATGATCCACGGTCCTGCCGGGATCCTTGAAGCACTTCTTGAGCTGAGAGATGTGGAAAACATCATGGACCTTGAGTTTTTCCGGGAGCTCAAGAGCATAAGCAACTTCTCCTCTTCTCCCACGAATTTTGAAGGGACCGATGTATCTAGGAGCCAGCTTCCCTTTGATACCAAATCGGTGCGTGCCTCTCATGGGAGTGACACGAAGGTAAACGAGATCGCCAGGGACATACTCCATGTCCGTGTGCTTCCTGTCATAATTGATCTTCTGGCGACTTTGAGCAATCCTCAGATTTTCCAGAATGATATGAACCTTCTCCTCCGCTTGAGTCACAATGTCAGGGCCAAACAAGATCCTTTCACCTGCACCCGACCAACCAATCGGAGTTCTGCATTTGCGACCATAGAGAGCCTCAAATGGTGCCATCTTTAGACTTTTCTAGAAGCTGTTGTTGTAAGAGAACTCAGCATAAGGAAGACATTCTTCCCACTTCATGCCAAAAGAGATGACGCAAGCACGAAGCATATCCTCCAGAATCTGATTGATCCTTTCAACTTGTCCTTGCGACTGAGGGTGGTAAGCTGTGCTGAAGTTCAACTTTGTCCCCAAAGCATTTTGGAAACTCTCCCAGAACTTGGAAGTGAAGATGCTTCCACGGTCTGAACTGATCTCGAGAGGAACCCCATACAGAGAGACAATTCTGTTGATATAGAGCTCCGCCAACTGAATTGCAGAAATGGTTTCCTTGACGGGGAAGAAGTGAGCCACTTTAGAAAGCCTGTCAATGAAAACAAAGATTGCATTGTTGCCCTTCTGCGACCTCGGAAAACCAGTGATGAAGTCCATCTCTACTTTCTCCCATTTCCACTCCGGGGGTTTCAATGGCTGTAGAAGACCGGAAGGTTTCTGATGAACAGCTTTCACTCTGCGGCAGACATCACACTCTGAGACATACTTGGCACAATACCTTTTCAAACCAGGCCACCAATATTGTGTTTTCAAGTCCATGTACATCTTTGTGCTGCCAGGGTGGATAGAAAGAACAGAATCATGCGCCTCCTTGAGAACTTGCTCTCTCAAACCCGGGGAGTTCGGAACAAACATCCGGTGTTCAAAGAAAAGCGTGCCTTGATCATCGACGTGGAAGGACTCATACTTCGGAAGCTGAAGCCTAGAGATGATCTTTCTTGTGTGCTGATCACCAAGCTGAGAAGAGCGAACCTTTTCTTCCAAGAGAGGTGTTGCTAGAAGGTTCAGGAGATACCCTTGTTCCACAATTTCCAGGTTTAGCTGACGGAATTCCTCGCACAAGAGAGGTTGTTGTTCTTCCATCATGAGGTTGTTGACATAAGCTTTGCGGCTGAGCGCATCTGCCATAACATTAGCTTTTCCCGGAGTGTAGTTGATGGTCAAATCGAAGTCATTGATTGCTTCAATCCATCTCCTTTGCCGAAGGTTGAGATCAGGCTGAGTAAAGATATACTTCAGACTCTTGTGATCAGAAAAGATCTCACAACGGTTGCCAAGCAAGTAGTGCCTCCATACTTTCAAAGCAAAGACAACTGCTGCGAGCTCGAGGTCATGTGTGGGATAGTTGATCTCATGCGTCTTCAACTGACGAGAGGCATAAGCAACAACTTGTTTTTCTTGCATGAGGACCGCACCCAATCCATGCAAAGAGGCGTCACAGAAGATCTGGAACGGCTTGGATGTATCCGGAGGAACCAAGACTGGTGTGGAAGTGAGCTTCTCTTTGAGTGTCTCAAAGCTTGCTTGACATGCGGGAGTCCAAAGGTATTTCTTGCCTTTCTTGAGGAGATCGGTAAGAGGCTTCGCTATCTTCGAGAAGTTCTGCACGAAGCGACGGCAATAACTAGCCAAACCAAGGAAACTCTGCACTTCTTTGACATTAACAGGAGGAAGCCATTCAACAATTGTCTTCACAGTTTCCGGATTGACTGCAATGCCCTTGGCAGAGATGACATGACCAAGATAGGTTACTTGAGGCAGCCAAAACTCACACTTGGAGAACTTTGCATACAAGCAGTTCTCACGAAGCTTGCTAAGGACACACCGAAGGTGTTCTTCATGCTCTTCCTGTGACTTAGAATAGACTAGGATGTCATCTAGATAGACCACAACGAACTTATCAAGAAACTCCATGAAAACCGAGTTCATGAGCCTCGAGAAGGTGGCAGGTGCATTGGTGAGACCGAAAGACATGACCGTGTACTCATACAGGCCATAGCGGGTGGTGAAAGCTGTCTTAGGAACATCTTCCTTGCGAATCTTGATTTGGTGATAACCACTTCTCAAGTCCAGCTTAGAGAAAACCACAGCTCCAGCTAGCTGATCAAAGAGATCATTAATCCGCGGAAGGGGATATTTATTCTTGATGGTTTTAGCATTGAGAGCCCGATAGTCAACACAAAGTCTATCAGTCTGGTCTCTCTTCTTCACAAAGAGAGTTGGGCTACCCCAAGAAGAAGTACTGTGCTGAATAAAACCCAACTTCTCTTGTTCATCAAGCTGACGTTTGAGTTCAGCCAACTCAGCAGGACCCATTTTATAAGGCCGCTTGGAGATAGGAGCGGTACCAGGTTCAAGCTCAATTACAAACTCAACCTCACGATTCGGAGGCATACCTGGCAACTCTTCAGGAAAGACATCTGGGAACTCACAGTCCACCGGAACACTCTGAATAGCTTCCATAGCATCAACATTCAGAGCTGCCAAAGAGAAAAGCTGGATAGCAGGAGTCAGACTTGGAGAATAGACTATATGGCCTTCAGGAATCTTCAGAGAAACCGAGCGTTCAGCACAATCAATCACAGCTGCATTTTCTGTCAACCAATCCATGCCCAAGATGACATCAATGTCAGAATTGCCCAGAATGATTAAGGAAGCCGAGAACGAAGAGCCACCAATCTCAATTTGATTGCCATGGCTGATATGAGCAGCCCTCATGTTTGAACCAGGAGATTGTACCACCAGACGACGTGATAAAGGAACCTTATCCAGATCCTGCTCTTGCGCAAACTTATGCGAAACAAAAGAATGCGAAGCACCAGAATCAAAACAAAACTCTTGCAGGAACTGAGTTAACGGGAAGCATACCCATCACAACTCCAGGTGCATGCTCAGCTTGAGCGGCGTTGATGCAGTTGGCACGAGCAATAGCAGACCCGGGCTTGGTGTTCATGTTGAGAGCCCGAGGTGGTGGTGCACGAACCAAAGGAGAGCTTGCCGCAGATCTTGGAGGTGGTGGAGGAAGAGCCTTGTTCTTCATCGGACAGTTCCATTGTTGATGCCCAGAGTCTCCACAAGCGTAACAAGCACCAGGTGGGCGTGGAGCAACATAGCCAGGGACTCCACCAGGCGCTCCAGGGAAGTGGTGGTTGTAGCCCCTGGGAGCAGCAGTGAGGAAGTTTGGTGGCCTTGCCGCGTAGCTTGTAGGTCTTGGTGGAGCCGGGAGCGACGGTGGGGTGTTAGGAACCCAGACACGACGCTTAGAAGGAGCTGACATAGCTGAAGAGCTTGCTGCATCACGGCTGTGTTTCTTTGATTCCTCAAACACTTGCCTACTTGCATCTTCCTGCAGAGCTGTATGCTGAAGTTCCAGAAAAGACGCCGGCCTTGCATGTGTGATTGCATACTTGATCGATGCATTGAGCCCTTGCCTGAACCTCTTTTTCTTCTTCTTGTCATCAGAGATCTCATCGCCACCATAACGAGAAAGGTTCATGAAGTTCCTGATGTAGGTATTGACATTATCATTTCCCTGCTTGAGGTTGAGAAACACTTCCTTCATCCTCTCCATGACAATTTCTGACAGATACTGCTCCTTGAAAGCTCCAGTGAACTGTTCCCAAGTAGGATGAAAACCAGTGCTGTTTGCCTTCAGGTAATTCTCCCACCAGAGAGCTGCATCTCCCTTCAGAAGGTGAGTAGCACACTTTACCCATTCTTGCTCAGGAACATCAGCAGTTGCCAGTAACCTTGACATCTCACGCAACCAATCATCAGCATCAAGTGGTTGATCAGAAACATCAAACTGGCGAGGGTTGAACTTCAGGAAGCTCTTGATGTCTCCTCGCTTGGGAGGTGGAGGTAGCGGCACAAACTCGTTCCTCCTGACACTTTCCTCAAACCGCTGCTGGTTCTGCTGCATTGCTGCCAAGGCATTGGCGATGCTTGACAAAGCTGCCCCCAGTTCAGGTTGTATGTCCTCCTCAGAACGGCGTGGTGGTGCCATCCTGTGATTGATATAACACACAAGTCAGTACTATGATGGAGAATAATAATAATCCAAAATAGTACCAAGATGGAATTACTCAAGATTAAAGGATACAGTTTACTAAGATGATATTAAAATATCAACAAAGTTCAAAGCACCTAGAAGATATTAAGCATATCGCACACGACTGAAAAGGAGTGTGGTACACAAATATATCAAAGAAAAATTTTCCACAAATTTCGGCATTAAAATACCAATAGATGCGCAAAAACACTTAACGAATCAAGATTAGTGACTCTACCAATTCAATATACATGAGCGAATGATAAGAGTAGTGGTATGGTCGCGACTCCATCCCGCACTCAAACCATTGCTCTGCACATGAATAAGTAAAACACATATCTCAACACCTTCTTCTCACGTTGAACCTAAAGATTAGCAACTACGGAAACGAACACCACAAAGAAGATAACGTCGGATAACAAAGAGGAAGACAGATCGCGTCGGTTTACAAAAGCCTGTCGGTATGGAATGTACCAACAGTTGATAACCAAAAGGCCGATAAGATAACAACTTGGATGCAACAGGTAGACAAGGAGTTACACACACACACACACACAAATACACAACCTATGGTACTACGGAAACCCAGAACACGTGAATCCTAGTTTGAATTTAAGAAGAGGATTGAAAACGTTACACTTCCTTACCGGAAAAGAGTGGTGGTTGGGTAAGAAGAAAAGTGGAAGCAGTCCTACTCTCGCGTTTTGTTTTTCCCTAGTATACATAACTACCAAAAATATTTGCTAGACAGACAACGACCATTTGGCTGAGACCCTGAAGGGCGGGATGGCTCTGATACCAATTGTAACTACCTCGGTGAATTACGCTCCTAGTTACAAGCCAGGATGAGCGGAAATGGTTGAAATAGTACGGTGGGGCCCAAATGCCACTCACAGGTAGACCTTTCGGCCGTCCCAACCATTTCCTAACATCGGGACAAGAACGGGCGGCGTAATCGGCAGGCGAAGGGATCAACTACATACACAAGTGAGTATGTATGCAAGCCACCATACAACAGTACATCAGAGTCATCCCATCTAAAAAGAAAGGAAATATAGCAACGCCATACGGCAAGATCCAAACACCCTAGATAGATATAATAGTTTAGGATCCTCATACATCAATCAACAGAGTATCAAGCGGAAGCGGAAGACAAAGTCCGAGTACGGATAAGAAGCAAATTGGCATAAGATGCCCCATAAATAAGCAGATCCCGCCCACAGATCTCACGGATCCCCGTTCCCGGAATCTCTACACCGAATGATCGTTGCCCACATCGTCCGTCTCTTCCACCTAGTATCCATCTTGCGAGTGTACCTGTTCATCTGAACCAATAATTTATCGTGTGAGACCCTAGGGGTACTCAGCAAGTCTTTATGCCTCTAAAGGGAACACAACCTGGGGTGACGCAATTGCAGCAAAAGATAAACCCTAACAATTCTACAGATACTCGCTAACCACCCGCCTAACCAAAGATAGACGGATGTCCGTGAATTAATAACAACAGTTATAACAGTTATAAAGGTAATCTTAACAGATCCATCCTCCTCCTCGCTTACCGACGAGGAAGCGGATGAACAACCCCTCCCATCCGTTGGCAGTTTTATTATCCATTCCATGAGTGTTGCACTATTTACTAGTCAGGTACCTAGTCTAGTCAGATTGAAAGCGGTACTTTAGTTATGCTTGTCTATGATCGAGAAACTGTGCTCCAAGTCGTCCATAACCGCGGACACGGCTTTCAGAAAGTTTTACCCTGCAGGGGTGCACAAATAGCAACACACACTCGATATGCCTCGGAAAAACCAAATCAAAACCCAACGAGGCAGTCACGACAAAGCAATCACAGGATTCAGAAATATTTCAAGGAGCCACCCCATTGAGCTACCCGCAACGAAGTTAGCTGACTCCGAGACGGTCTCAAGGTTTGTGGAGCCGGCTGTAAACGACTGGGAACCCGAAAGTGTGACTGGGCTTGTCGATATAGCGTAAACGGGTCACGGACCTAAACAGTACAGTGTGCATTACCTCGCACAATCTTAAATTAAAGCAGTAAAGCATGGCATAAGTACAGGATCGTAAATAAAACCTCAAACTAGTTTGTGGCCCCAAGAAATAAGAATGAATCAAGCTCTGGCTCAGGGGGGTCCATAAGCCTCCCGGATGTGGATAGCGCGAATAATCTTGGAACAGGAATCAAGTACTCGGGGTCTTACGGGACACAAGTGAGCCTGAAAAACCAAATAGCAGATATGGCTCACCGATGCCACTTTCATTAGTTATCCCATTACTACTCAGGTTAAGTTGTTTAGGTACCTCGTTATCCAACAGACGCTCACATACCCTACACATGATGTTCTACGACTCGCATGGCTCAAACAACTCCTATAGTAATGGCTCATGGGATGGAGGAACAAGCTTCGGTGGGGTTTAAAAGTAAAGGTTATGCAATACTTGGGATTCAATTTAATGCAATCGCGACTCAATGATGCAAGAATAAGGTAGAGGCAATAGGTACTATATGTATGCAAGCATGTGGTAGTGCTTGCCTGGCAGCTCAGTTGAAGCAAGGGATGGATCTGGGTAGTGCTCCTGGTTCTCTTGATATATCCCCTGCTCAGCGTCTATTCGAAGAAGAACCAAACAAACAAGGCCAACATAAATAAAGTGCACAAGCATATGAGTCAAATGCGACAAGCAAACAATCATGCCATGATGAATGATGCACAATTTGCATGGTATTAAAGTAGCATGGCATGGGTGAGATGGGAGATACAAGATTAAATCATTTTATTGAGTTTTGGGCCCATTTTATACTCATATTAGTTGCTGTATACAATATATTTATATGATGCATGCTCCAAAACAAGCCATGTAATGCATAAACAGAAAGGTCTCGTCGAGCTAATCATTTTAGACATATTATTTATTAAATTTGGACTTATAATTCAAAAGTTATTAATTATTTAAGTCAAAGGGCAATTTATTGTAATTTAAATAAATTTGGAATTTTAGATGTTCAAAATATATTTTGGATTGCATATTTGAAATCCTCACATTTTCCTGGTTTGAAAACATATATTATATGTATTATTTGGATTAATATTTGGAAAGATATTTAAAACAGAAATATATTTGAATTTGAAATAATTAGAAAAGATTTGAATTTAAAACAGAAACAGATAAATACTTTTTATACCCAGACAGACCCAGCCACAGACAATTACAGGTGGGGCCAGGCTGACTCAGCAGCACACGCGCGAGAAAATCTTCTGTCACCGCGACTGCTGCTAGCCCCAGAGACCGACGGGTGGGGTCAGCGGGCTCGCAGGCCCACGTGACAGCGGCTGGGCGGACTGGGGCCACGCGGCCGAGCCAGGGACCGCGGGTTGCTGAAAACAGAGCGCAGGTGCCTTTTTGCAAAAAGGCAACAGACACCGACTAGTGGGCCTAGAGGGAGCGCGGGTTGCGAGACAAAAAGGTGGGGGGTATGCGCAAAAGGCCACGGCCGTACTGTTGTTCTTCCTCGCGTCTGCGGACGGATCGGTGCGCGGCGCAGGGTGGGGGATCGAACCCTGGACCTGGGGCTCGCGCGCAGAGGCTCGGACCGTTGAGGTGGCTGCGGGGGTGCTGGCAAGAGAGGGCTACGCGGCTAGAAAAGGCTGGCGTGGTGCGGGGAGGCTGCAGACAGAAGCGAGCAGCGGCGCGCGGAGGGCGTTCGACGGCCGGTCCGGCGAGGCTAGGGCGAGATCGGCGAGAGGGGGTTGTCTGGGAGGTGGGGCTGCTCACCGAGAGTTGCTTGACGTGGTCGGATCGGCCTGGGGCGCAGGGAGACGGCGATGACACAGACGGACGACCGGCTAGGGTTTCGTGTCGGCCTCGCGGAGTACAGCGGCGTACAGGTCTCCTCCTCCTCGACGGCTGTTACGGGCGGCCTCCTAGGCGTCTCCTCGTTCTTCGTCGACACCTAGAGCTCCTCGCCACCGGCTGCAGGTAAGGGGAACGGAGGGGACCGACGGTGGCCGGCGTTGGGGGGGGTAGATAGAGACGGTGGAGAAAAGAGAGAAGAGGGCAGGCCTCTGGGTGGATCTGGACGAGCGAGGAGAGGTTGTGGGGGTGGTGGTAGGTAGCAGAGGGAGGGAGGTACCGTGGGCGCGGGTAGATGGGTAAAGGTGGCTCGGTGCCACCTTTCCCTCCTCCTCTTTCACGTGCCAGGGCTGGGCACGGCAGGGCAGGCGCAGGTGTAGCTGGCAGGTGGGGTAGGGCAGGCCAGGGTCGGGGTGGTTCGGGCTGGGGCCCCTAGGGCAGAGAGAGAGAGCCAGAGAGGGAGAGGTGAGGCTCGGGTCTAGGGTTGGAGCTAGGGTAGGCTCGGGCTAGGGTTTCTTTGAGTGGTGGAGGGGGTAGCTAGGTGGCATGTGGGGCCAGCTAGGTGGGGCCAGGGGGGCCTGCATGGTAGAGAGGAAAGAGGCCGAGAGGGAGGGGTAGGTCTAGGGTTTAGCTTAGATCTAGGTTAGAGGGGATGGTAAAGAGAGGAGAGGTGAGGTAGGGTGGTGATAGCTAGGTGATTAGAGTGACGGGGTGGTGGCTTGGGGTTTATAGGAGATTGCATGCTCCAACTAGATCAAGCAACACAAGAGAGGGGTGTGGTGATGATGGTCTTGAGCAAGCTCAAACAAGATCAAGCTAAGAGGAGAGAGAGATGTGGTTTAAATTCACTCGAAATTCAAATAGAAACCAAAGAACAAGCAAAAGGTGGGGCTTGCATGGCCCATGCAAAACATTTATTGCCATGTTGATTATTGTGAGAACAACATTATTACATGGCATTATTCATTTGCACTTCCAAAATTGGAGTAAGGCCCAAGCAAAGGAATTTAGAAAGAATTCCAAGTGGAGTATATGGAGATGATCACATTGGATTATATTTGGGGCTTGCTAGTGTGTATATGCCACTAGGTATTTAATAAGCCCTCAAAAATACCCCAACATGATGATAACCCCAAAACCACAACTATGGAAGCTAGGAAAAGGTTCCACCCACAAGGCATGCAAAGGTGGCCAGGTGGCTCTCATATATCAATATTGTGAAAACAACATGATGCCAAGATGAGAGCATGTGGCAAAGAATTGGATCCATTCCAACCCACAGGAGCTAGAAGTAAAACCAGTAAATGCCAAGCTCATATTTAGTTGGATGGTGGAATTATAAGGTGGTGAAAGAAAACGTGGTGGAGTTAATAAAAGATATGCTCCCAACTCAACTTGGGCATTCAAACAATATATCAAGAACCAAATACAATATCAAGAGGCAAATACAATTAATAATGCATATGAGATAAGAACCAAATCAAAAAGGGTTTTATATGATGCTCAAATGCAAGGAGGCATGATGACATGAGCATGATATAATGATGATGCAACAATTATATATTTGAAGTAGCCAATATATTACTAGACCAAGTAGCATTACAATTGTTAGACAATTGGGATGCTACAGTAGATCATCTAACAGCCTAAACTAATATCTAGCACTACTGTAAGCTATCCATTGTCATCAATGGTGAGCAGGCCGAGTGCACCCTTGCCACCCACATGTCGACAGCGAGCTAGGAGAAGCACCAAGCCTAGCCAACATGTCTGGGAGCAAGCTAACACCCCACCGCCACTCCCTGTCCAGCGGTCGAACCTTACCAGCCACTAGACCACACGCACAGACCATGCCAAGCTCGCCAGCACCCATGCCGAGAGCGCGCCCCGTGCGCCACACTCGACAGACGCCCATAGACCGCGCCGCCCTTGCCGTGTGCATACGTGATCACCACCGTCCCAGCAACCCCGCAGACACGCTCGTTGGCCGCCGCGTGGACCACGCATGATGTGCGCCATAAAAACTTCTGCCGGGCACGCGCAGAGCACCGCCGTGTTCCGACCAATCCACACTGCCCCACGCCTCGCCACCACAACGTTGAGCTTCTCCAGGGAGCACATCACCGCCCCCTACCGTCGCCCACGCTGATAGCCCTCTGTGCCGTCGACCACGACGAGCTCAGCTTGTGCTCGTTGGTCCCCTCTCGCCACTATAAATAGAGGCCAACCCCAGCCGAATTGAGCACACTACCTCACTGCCCTCTCACCCAGAACCACCCCGCCTCAGTCCCGAAGCAAGGCGAGAAGCGCATCGCCGGAATTTGGCCGGAGCCCGCCGCTGCTGGAGAAGAAGGGAGCCAACGATTGGAGCTGCCCCAGGAGAAGCCGCCGGTACCAGGAGGTTCACCGTCGTCGACTTTGTCGTTCGCCCGCCTCGCCGACCCTCGCCTGAGCCCCGGTGAGCCCCCGACGACCCCCACCTGCCGTGTTAGGTTTCTGTCTCGCCGGCGCTGCCCGACATAGACGATGAACCGGGGCCGTTAGATTAGAACAAGATCCCACGGCTCACATTGCCCCATACCGCGTGGGGACAGCAACTTAACCAGCCCGCGTAAGCGCTGTGCTTAGCAGGCCGGCCCAGTATCGTTTCCCGCGCAGCCCAGTCGTTTGAATTTAACTTTCTCCATTTTATTTCAAACACAGTTCTGTACGTAGTTTCAAAAATCAACCCAGCTCGATTTAGTGCACCAAATTGAATGAAACCAATTTTGTTAGAAAGGTCTTGAACTGCTGAATCCAAGCCCGTTGGATTTAAATCATTTGAATCTATAGATCAACCTTGGTAAAAATAACAAGGAAGAACCTTTTCTGCATTCAAACATTTTTCAAATTTAAACCCTAAAAGCTTTTGAGTTGATTCCAACTCTCAAAAATCACATTTGATCATACCTTTCAGAATATATAAAAATATTTGGGTTTACTTACAGAAATATTGTTCAGGTAATAAAAGAATGCCACATGGGTATTTCTAGCCACTTTAATTAATTAAAATAAAAGGATAAACCTTATTAAATTGTGACACCACTTTAAATCACATTCCCATGGACTAAAATATGTGGTGATGACATGTGTCAACATGATCCCATGTTTGGTTTGGAGAATATTAAATCTTAAGTAGTTTTTCAATGAGTAGAAATTACTTTTCTAAAAATAAAAGGAATTAAACCGTTGTAATGTTAGTGATGATGCTACATCATCTATAGAACCCTTTTGTGTGATGATCGAAAGTAGTTAAGTATTGTTTGGTGATTGTGTACCTCTTATTTATTCATATACGCTAGTACCGACCAAGGATACGATGAGGAAGCAGGATACTACGAAGACGAAGCCAAGGAGAATTTCAACCACTGCTCTGCACAAGGCAAGACATATACTACTAGTTGAATGTGCAAGCCAATACTTGCAAGCTATTAATTTAGCAAGCTTATACTGATATTGATGCAAGCCAATACTTGCTTGCTACCATGCCAACTATATGCCTTAAGCATATATGATCATAACCACTTGACAAACCAATCCTAGTTTTACTTGCAAGCTTTATACTTTATTTCTTTATCAAACCTATTACTAAGAGTTTTACTTAAGTGAATTATAGATACTAGAAAGATAATTGAAGGTTGCAAAAGAGCATAAAATTTGGCCTAAGCTAGATAATCTTTATGTCATCCTAAGGCATGAGATTGAACTTAGTTAAACTCCACTAGTTTACCACCCCTCCTTAGTACTTACCTCCACTTGTAGATGCTAGTGCTAAGCATAAAACCTGATCAACTTAGATGGGAATACTTGGTGGAAAATGGTTATGAAAACCTTAGAATGATGGATCATTCTACTGAGATGTTTTGACATGTGTTTCCAAACACCAGATGATTTATGGTGAGGAAAATGTTGAGGCGTGAGCCTTATCCCTTTATAAAACCGATGGTTGTCTGGATGCGATACCATTCCAATTTTACCGTACAACCACAATACCCGAGAAGTCGGTAGGGCTTGACTGGAAACTTATATACCTTAGTATTAGTTCCCTCACGGCCAAGGTCTGAGCTGAGGCTACCTTGTGAAGATTGTCCACCTGTGCAGTACCCAAGATGACAGTTGGTCATGGTTGGGAGGCCAAACCCACAGGAGAGGTGCTTATACAAGGGCGTGTAATTGAAAGGTTAGGATTGATTATCCGCATACTGAGTATGGTGAATTCAGGATTTGTTCCTGACGGATGTATCGAATGTTGTGGTGAAAGTGTACAATCTCTACAGAGTATCAAACTATTCGAATAGCCGCGTCCGCGGTTATGGACAGTTGGAGTGGCCATACTGTTCCCCCATCAGATGTTTTCAAAATTCCTTGTGAAATGAATTGAGAATTTGACTTGACCACAACGGAGTTGTGGCATGAGATACAAGTTCCCACTTAGGTGTTATAAAATTTCAACTAGCTTTTCTTACTCCTGAACTTAGTAGAGGTAAATATGGCTTTTTGCAAAACAACCATAGATCCTAGTGCCCTATTACAAAAACCCCCTTCACTTGTTAGTATTAGTTTGCGAGTACTTAAAGGGTACTCATGGCTTTGTCCCTAGCTATTCCTGTGGCCAGACTATGAAGAGGAGTACCTGGAGGATGGACCCCAGGAAGGTTACGACAACTAGGATCATCTCCCATCATCAGCATTGCCTGTGACCCCGAAGATGGAGCTTCGCCTACGCTACCGTTATTATGTATTTTCGCTGCTTGAGTTGTATTCAGAACTGGATCATGAGATCCTTATTTCTGTAAGATCTTATGCATGGATTTTAATGGATGATGTACTGTGGTATCCAATTCTGTTATGTCTCGCAAAACTGGTAATCCTAGGATTGCGATGTATGGCATAATAGGCATCTGGGATTAAAAATACGAGTGTTGACAGCTCCGAAGAACTCGGGGTGCGGGTGCTCAAGAAGTTTCGAGAGTTGGTATAAATAGAGCTCGAAGATGAGCTACTCCGTTGCCTAACTGGTAGAACTTGCTATACTTGACTTCCATCTATAAGAATATAGGATGAGTAAGTTAGTAGAGTGATCAAATGTGTCAAATTTTATGTAAGATTGCAAGAATTTTTTAGGAACATGAATTTTCTTGAAAGAATCTCGGTGATAAGAATGATAATAGGTTTTCATAAATACTCAGTTCTTTGTTTTGAAACTAAGTTTTTGATTCAGGCGTCCATTCTAACTAGGGTTTCCTATGGTCATGATGGCTCTCATACCAACTTGTCAACACCCGGATTTTAAATCCTAGATGCTTGTTATGTCATACAACGCAATCCTAGGATTACCATTTTTGCGAGACATAACAAAATTGATATCACAGTACATCATCCATTACAAACCATAATATAGGTATTACAAATAAAGGATCTCATGATCCAGTCTTAATACAATCAACACAGCGGAATATAATAGTAGTAAAATGGTCACGGCTCCATCTTCAGGGTCACAGGCAATGCTGACGATGGGAGATGATCCTAGTTGTCATAGAAACTCCTGATGTCCATCATCCTGGTAGTCCTCCTCATAGTCTGGCCATAGGAATAGCCAGGTAAAATCCATGAGTACTCTTTAACTACTCGTAAACTATCACTAACAAGTAAAGTGGTTCAAGTAGGAATCCTAAGATTTAGGTTTATTTGCAAAAAGCCAGGTTTATCTCTAACTGAGTTTAGAAGTAAAGAAAACTAGTTTAATGTTTCACAAAACCTAAGTGGTAACTTAGTTTTCAACATCGCAACCCTGTTGTGGTCAAGACAAAGTCATAATTCATTTCACAAGTCATTTTGAAAACATGTGACGATGGAATAGTATGGCCACTCCAACTGTCCATAACTACGGACGAGGCTACTCGAATAGTTTGACACTCTGCAGAGGTGGTACACTTTCACCACAACATTCGAAACATCTGTCAGGAACAATTATGAATCACCATACTTAGTATGCGGATAATCTACCCTAACCTTTCAATTACATGCCCTAGTATAGGCACCTCCCCTATGAGTTTGGCCTCCCAACCATGACCATCTGTCATCTTGGGAACTACACAGGTGGACATTCATCACGAGGTAGCCTCAGCTCAAACCTCTTCCGCAAGGGAACCCATACTAAGATGTATAAACTTCCATTCAAGCCCTACCCAAATTCAGGTATTGTGGTTGTACGGTAAAATTGGAATGGTATCGCATCCGAACCCAACCATCAGTTTTATAAAGGACTAAGGCTCATGCCTCAACATTTTCATCATCAAATCATCTGGTGTTCAAAACACATGTCAAAACATTTCATTAGAATGAATCATCAATCTTAGATTTTCATAATCATTTTCACCAAGTATTCCCATCTAAAGTGATCAAGTTGTATGCTTAGAACTAGCCACTACAATTGAGGGTAATCACTAATGAGGGGTGCTAATCAAGTGTGACTAACCAAATCTAGTCTCATGCCTTAGTATGACATCTAGTTCTAACTAACTTAGGCCAAGTTTTATGCTCTTTATGCTACCTATACTATCTTTCCAAAACTCCAAAATTACTAACTAAAATAATAAAGAACTTTGATAAAGAAATAAAAGAATAAAGCTTGAGAGTAAAACTAGGATTTGGTATAATCAAGGTTGCATAACCAAAGCATGCCTAATGCATTGTGCGGTGACCCAGCATACCACTTCACGATGTAGTATACTATAGTCGTTGACATCACACCAGTGAAGCACCGTTCACTAGTATTACATCCCTCAGAGTGGTACAATAGAAACACAGCAGGTCCAAGACATGACTATAGGTTACAACTCGACTCTTTACACAAGATCTAGAGAACACTCTAGGTTAAAGAGAGAGAAAGAAACTTCTTACAAAGAAGAATCATAAATATTCAACTCAAATATACCATACTTATAAAAATAGTATCTGAACTACTAGGCTTGCATTGCTGCTATTGCAATACTCTACAGAAATAGGTTCTATGGCTAGAGATTATATTCCTATCTAAGCAGCAACTCCGTCTTCACTTGATTTGATGTATTTGTTGACTTTCTTGACTTCATTGACAAGCTTTAACTTTTGATGATGATTACTGGGGCATAACTTGATGTAGACGTCGTCTTAATGGCTCCAGAATCTAGCAAGGGTTTAGAAGATACGTTGAGTACGAGCGTACTCAGCAAGCTCACTAAAAAGGAGTATTTGATCCACTATATCTACAGCCACAGACGAAAGGTCGTAGGCAATGCAAGTTTTTGTAAAAAATTCTTCAAAGGTTGCTTTTATTTGGAAAAGCTATGTTCGTCAGCCTTCACGGGTTTACCAGAACTTTCATGGAGTTCCTTTCCTGCCGCGTTCGCAGCTCCTTCACGGAACATGGAGTGACAAGTTACGGTTCTTACACTCTAAAGAGGTGTGTTACATTACCCATGAGAGACCTTAGCCTTGTTGCACAACCAAGTCATGACCTTTTCCATACTTCCTTGGTATGGGGCCCAGTCTAAGATCCAAGCCAATCACTGCCCCCTTCACGACCCCACATGTCTCCTTGGTGTACACCATGCCCACCCATTGAATTACGGCAATGGTTTGTACAGACCGTTAGATGCCAGAACTATAGTGGGACATTGAGTGTTCCCACCCATATGCTGCATATCCTCTATGAATTTTCCAATTAATGCACGCTACGAGGGTAACAGCCACAACCCGCACATCCGGCTACATGTGAGAGGAAGAAGATACAGCTGACTTCATCCCATTCCAGATCTCATGGTTAACGCGTGATATACGACGCAAGAATCACTGGCGACATTGGTTGTTAAATCCTAGATAATATGTTCCTTTACCATCGGAACTTTCATATTAGGTTATTACCTCATGATAAATAACCTATAATCATATTAACATGAAAATAATGTTTCTAACCTTTTTGGAAATGCAGGTGATGACAACACTGGATTTGCAAAATGCTCTACTGAAAATAATCAAAGGACACGAGCAAGTGTGAACTTGCCTTTTGTGATTGCAAGATTATGCACTCACGGTCTTCAAGACAATATAAGATCCAATATCGAAATCAGCATCATTGGTCCGGTAAGTACTAATGTTTAAAGAAGCAAGATGCTATTGTGCATAGTAATGTAATGCATTTTCATAAACTCGAATCCCCAGAATAAACATTGATCTAGGGTTTGGAAATTGGAAATGGTTTCTTTGAAATGTGTTGCCCTTTTAGATTAAGTTTCACACTTTTTCTTATTATTAAGGCTTGTGAGTGTGTGTGAATCAACATGTAATTATAATATCATGAAATAATGAGATACACAAATGTGGAATGCTACTCAAGATTGCTTATACAATAATTGTTTGTCTTCAGATTTTACTTTACAAGTAATGTCACTTATAAAGAACTTAAGTGTTATCAACCCTAGGTATACAAGTAAAGTATAAAGTAATGTGATTACGATTAATTGTCATCTATTGACTGAAGTGGCAAAACGAATAACTTTTGAAGAAAAGATTTCTTTATTAAGGTTTAAACAATTCTGATAGTTTTTAGAATAGGATTAATAGAATGTGATTGAGGTTGTTTATGTTTGCTTGAATAATCTGGACTTGAGATGCTTTAGGTCTAATTTAAATAGACCAAAGTTAACTATAAAACACATAGCAAAGACTTTAGCATTATATTTAAAGTCTTGTAGACTTAAAGTTAGCTTTAAGGATATAGATGGACTTAAGGTGTAATGATTATGATAATTGTACTTTGTTCAATTCATAAGGTTTCCTAAAGGTAACTTAGAATTGGTATTACTTCTATTTGAGTAGTGGTTTCTTAATTTTATAATGGAATAGAAACTTTTATCTCTTTATAAAGGTGTGGTTATTATATGTATCCAAGGAATAATATTACTTAACTACTTATGAATTAATTTTGGTGTTTTAGTAGGCTGATAAACTTGTGGTTGAAGTAATGGAAAATATTTTATTTAGTCACAAATTATTCTTGAAGATTTTATATTGGATCAGAATATTTTTTGAAAATAATCTACACTTATGGTTAAATAATAATTCAATAAAATTTGCATTTAAAATGTGTTGACCCATTTTTACTTCATATTATCAATATTTAATACTAATACTATTTATTAGGCTCAATTGGCTAATTTTAGAAATATTAGCAAATTTTATTTACCCTTATAAGAATTATTAAATAAAGGAAATAGGTTTAAATTCAAATTGTTAAAGTGTTTTAAATTTTTATTTACCTCAAAAGTGGAATATTATATGTTTAACATGCAGGTATAAATTTGTGATCATTTTGGTATATTACATTTATTTTTTTGATTTATAAATAATAAGATATGATTTTTATAGTATTTATTACTTTATAAATACTTAAAAAATGATAAATCTTTAGTTAAGTGGTATAATATTTAAGGTATATAGTTTTAAACTATAGTTCCTATTTTTCTAAGATTTTTGGTATTTTATTTATATTTTTAACATTTACCAATATTAAAATATGAACTATCAAAGTATTGATACTTATAAATTCTTTATTAAACAATATTTATTTAAATAATTAACACAATAATATTTGATAATAGTTTTAAGTTTTAGATTTTATTTTTCTAAACATTTTCATATATTAAACATATTTTCTGAATTATAAAACAAAAGTTATTGATTTTACAAGATTTAATCACTTTATTACATTTTAGGAAATATTTATATTTGATCTTATAATGTTTTATCTATTTCCTAAACAGAAATACTTTTTATACCAAAGCTAAACCTACCCTAGTCACTGACTAGTGGGCCAGTGACCACAACACATGCCTAGACTAGTGAATACATTGGTTACTAAACCTACTTCTACTCATAGTCAATGACAGATGGGACCAACGCCACGTCAGATGCCACATGGGCAAGGACTGGTTCAATATGTTGAATTGGTCAAGGATGATGTGAGCACGACGTCACAGTGATCTCATCTGAAGATGATCTTCAAATTGTTGATGTTCCGACCAATTGAGGGCATGCGGGATGCCGTGGATAGGTTTGTTAGAAAGAGGAGATGAAGGAGAATCGAGGGGTGGCTGAGCCGCTCGTTTTTTGGTCATTGGAAGGTAGGGCACGACGGAAACTGGCGGCGGTGCATAAAAAGGCATGCTGGCAGTTCGATATTGGAAGCAAATGGATCAACAGAAGACAGTAGCGTGTTCAGCAGCTCACCAGGAAGCTCGTGGAAGGTTTGGTGAAGAAAATCATGAACGGCATCGAGGTGGACGATGGCGGTCGGACTTCGGGAAGACAGGGTCGGTACAGAGGCTTACGGGATTCCCGGCTCAATTCCTTCGCCTAGAAGATGCAGCACACCCAGGTGAAGCTCGTAGCATGCGTGTCTGGTCATGGGGAGGCCTCTAGCGGCGACGTCGAACGACTCCGGTGGATAGGTTTTTGGACAGAGAGGAAAATGGGGAGGAGAGGGTGTTGGAGCTAGCGAGAGGGGGAATGCAGAGATGAGGATGAGCAGGGGCATCGCCGTGGCCTCCTTATCCTCTCCGGGGAACGGCGGCGTGCATCTTGACGCAAAGACAACGGTGGATGGCCTTGGCATCGCCACCGAGATGCTTCCAGCTAAAGGAAGACAACGACGTGATGTTTTGTAGGTAACCCCGGGAAATTCTTGTGACTCCATCCACAGTCACTTGGTGGTCCTACCGGTTATCTAGAGAGGAGGGCAAGCTGGGCTGGCTGCTAGGCCTTTGTGGGCTACAGCGAAGTGAGCGAGAGAAGAAGGGTTGCTGCTGGTCGGTAGATAGGTAGTAGATAAAATAGGCTGCGGCCTCGCTGCCTTTTTCCTTTTTACCTGAAACCTCTTTCTAATTTCTGTTTTCTGTTTTTGTAATTCACATTTGTCTTAAATCCTTCTTTATAGAATTTAATATTTAGATAAATACAAACATATAAAAAATTATTTCAGATTCTGGTATGGGTTTATTATTATGATAGTATACTTTATTTATTATTTGCTAATTTATAATTATAGAGAGATTCTTGTATTAAATAGAATAAGTAGGAATTAGGGTTTTAGGTTGTTTTTTTGGATTTGTTAAAGATCTTATTAAATGATTCCTATTTCCTCTTAATAGTTGCAATGGTAATGGTTTTAGATATCTAAGGATATACCAAGAATATATCCATATTGTTATTATATAGCTATCATTATATAAGATGATTTAATTATTAAGATTCTTATAATGGTGAATTCTATTATTCCAAATCTACTAACAGGTGAATCCGAACCACCCTTATTATTTAAAATATGCATAGTTGCTTTCTGGAACTAGTTGTTCATTACTTGCTTAAGTGTGATTAATATATGGATATAATATTGGGCACAATGGTTTATAGTAATTTCCATTTATGTGGTACATATGATTTAGAGGTTTGAAATTTTCAAAGATATGCTTCAATGATTTGCTATAGGAAAATATTCCTATAAAGCTTTGTGGAAATAAGATGATAGACCAATCAGATGAAATGGATATTATGTTTGGTTAAAGATTTAGGGTTTAGTGTTTACCAAGAATTCCTATCTTCCATAATTCACACTCTTGGACTTCTACTTAAAAATTCCTTTCCTAGATATTCTACTTCTTTATATCCATAATCATGTGTTAACATGATGAGCTTTACTTAAAAAAACATTCTTATCCACCTATTATTCTTCTAAATCCATTCATAAATTCAATGAGGTTGACACTAAGGCTTTTCATAATCTTCTTATATGAACACTTGGTTATATCCACTACTCTACTAATGATAACCTCTAACCCATTAAGTGGTTACTTCTAACTCCATTCATACTCTTCCTTAATCATCCACCACTAATATTACTCCAGTAGTTGTATATATCAGACTACTTTCCTCAAAAGCTTACCATTCTTTAAGAGGAATAACACTACTTCAATAACTCCATGCTACTCTAGCTTCAGCTTCATTATATTGTATTATATCTACTAAACTCTAGTATCTTATATACAAACTTTACATCATATCATGGTGACTTGTCATGGCTAACCTAGGAGAACATATCTATACTAGGGTTTAATTCATGTTCTATCCACCATTGTCACTTATACATGATATAAGCATTCAATCTTGGTGACTAAAGCATGATCATTATAATCATTTGATCCTTTATGGTTTAGGTTTCCAGTTGACTAATCAAGGCTTTCATTCATACAACATTGCAGTTGTATAATAATTATCTTATGTTTATCTCTATTGGACTAAGAGATATAATTCAGTGACTATACCTACTTGATCCATTAGGATTAATCCTGGTAAATATCTTCAATATTCATCCTTATAATCTTCTTTGTTACCACATATATCTTTATTTCAAATAACTCTTCTTATCCATTCAGGAGTGAGTTAACTCCATCAATTATCATATTGTTCTTCTTCTCTTCCAACACTCTCATCCTTTAGATGATATCTAAAACTAGCATCACCATTTAAATCTTCTTACCTCCTTCTCTAAAGTATTTAAAGTGAATGCTATGATAATAACAAGAGCTGCTAGGTCAAGAATTGATAGACTAAGAATTGGTGAATCAATAGTTGATTTCTCAACATTGATGAACCATAGATATTAGAATAAGATTCAATAGAGATGATAATGATTGATATATGAAGAAAGATATATGGCGAATGATCTTGACTTGGTTTCTGTCCTACTCAATCTCACTAAAGAGTTAAGGTTAGGTATCACCATGATACTCATGGTATAAGTTGATGAGATTAAGATAGATCAAGATTTAGTTGTTACATTCCTATTACTTAAGTTATATTTATAACTTGGTATTCATGAGTTGTGTAATGAATACTAGGATATGATTACTTAAGGATCAAATATAAATCATTAAGTAATGTGTTAGGGTTTAACTTCTACTACATTTGATCTACCCTTAGATCAAATCTCTTTTACCCAAAATAAGGTTTTAGCAAAGGTCATATAGAAACTTATCGTAGTCAACTTGATGATCTACTTCAATTCCATCAGGTTAAGAGAAGCTTCAATCACTTTGACAAGTTTTGTTCAAAAGAGCGATTTTTTTGGATTTTCTATGCATGAATGCAATGCACATATCTGGTTTCAGCTTATTTCTAAGCTCTAATGTTGGGATGTTATAGACTCTCCCCCTTAAAATAAACTTCGTCCCCGAAGTTTGTATACTTTCGTGTTTCAAAATATGGAATTAACTTGTATTGGTTTCAACATTTCTTAACTCCATGGTAACCTCAAATGGGGATAATTTTAGTATTCCATATCCAGATCCTTTTCTTGAATTCTCATCATACTTGTCAATCTCCAACTAGTTTTCTCCAATACTCCAAAGTTCCTTTTACTATTCCCTCCAGGGATATGATCTTATCATAAATTCCTTCAATTGGGGTCTCTTTGTTAGTTCCTTATCCTGATTAGGTATCCTAATCCAACTCCTTTACTTGATCATCGATCTTCCTTACAATATTATGTAAGGTCTAGAAAGTCTCACTAAAATAGGGTTTTCAATTTCTATTAGTTTATACTGGTATTCCTTCCGAAGATTGGATTTGAACTCATTTAGTCCATACCCATTGGAATTTCTTGTTCCTCTATACATATCTAATTGGATGTGCTCTATTACTTCTTAAGAATCATTTAAGAGTTGTTTCATTTAGAATTAGTCTGTTAAAATTAATCTATCCAGCCACCTTCAAGCTTTTATCTTATCAAACTTTAGATAATCTTTTGTTATTATCTAAAACACTTCTTCAACTTCCTTTTGTAATTAACTTAAGGTTTGAATCCTACTATTTTGAAATAAACTTGTATCTTTCATCCAGACATAAGAGTCCTTTAATAATGATGACTTCTTTTAACCTGATGAAAATACGGCTTAATATTGTTATAGGTTAGTACTTCTTCTCCAACCTTTACTCAGATAATCATATAACAATACTTCCATTTACTATTTACTCTCCCCCTTAGGGTTTACTAATGGTCTCTAAATTGCCTTATAGTAACCATTGGCTTCATAACTAGGATATTGGTCTCTATCCAGCTTATATTATACCTCTTTAAGGTCTCATGAAAGAACTTACGGTATACCCACACATTGTGGATCTCCGGAGTAAATCTTCCATCATATTTGTCTTACTTACTATTTGGACATTCTCTTTTTGGTAGACCTGATTTCGCGAAGCGCCTTGAAAGACAGTCTCTTTAATTTGCATACTCTTTTATGTCTTACTTAACTTAGGCCAAGTTTTATGCTCTTTATGCAATTCTAAGAATATCTGGTTAACTAAGGCAACCAAATACCAGCTGCGGATCAAATACCAGATGCGGACCATTCTAAGGTGTATGTATTACCCTATGAGTTTTCGACATACCGCTGGCATTCTCTCTGAATTGTTAGAGCTTGAATACCATTTTGGTTCCAAAGCTTCTTCTTTGTACTAGTTCATGATGCTTCCATGAACAAGATACTACTACTTCATTAACTTCTTAGCGACATCACCTATTTTGGGTGAACTTTAAGTTTATTACTTCTTGTTGCTCCATGTATTCCCTACATTAATCTTCCTTCTTATAGATGACTAGTAATTATCAGAACTTGATCCAACCTTCAAATTGTGTTGAGAATCCTTATACTTTGCTTCATTCTTCATGTAAGTCTTCATCTTGGTCTTTGAAAATCGTCACTCCCTTACACGAATTTCCATTCCTATCTAGGTATATAACATCAAGTAGTAACTGGATGTCACAACATGCATTTGCACACCCAGTCAAACTTCATGTACAGATCTAGTCAATCAAGAAGATCCAAGAAAAACAAATGAATCCAACTGTGGTACATATAACACACAATATTCTAAGCCCGGAATATAGTAATTGAGTATAACATCTCTAGAATTCAGGCTTAGTTGTGTAATATATGACACCTCCTCATATAGGTTTACATGGTGATACTTAGCACTCAAATGGTTTAACTATTCTTTGTCTCGAGATTTACCCAAATTGCTAAATTGCAATAGGATAATCTTAAACAAAGTGGCCTCAATTTGGTTTTGACTAACCTTTAGTCTCACTTTTGTAAGGATTAACTATAACCAACCTTTCTTTATTTAGTAACTAACCTCACATGATCTCTCGAAATGACTAACCAGATTCTATTACTAACTTAAACTAAAGATTATTGGACATTTCTAGCACCTAAGGTTGCAATCATGGTTCTACCATGTTATTTCCTTACTTCTACCTCAAGATCACTATAAGAAATATGTTGATACATGACCCTCCAATTTCGTCACTGAATCGTCATGATGGTTAATCAATGACGATCCTATGATGAAAAATACATCGTCAAAAACCGAGCTTCAGTAATTAAACACCACGACGTTTTTAGTGAAATCATCATAACCATCTATGACGATATTGGATCATCGTAACCTTTATGACGATCAAATATCGTCACGAACGATCTAGCCTATCCACGTCAGATCCGACGTGGTTGATCCTACGTGGCACAATTATGACGAAACAAAATTGTTATAGTACAAATTCAGCCCAGTCCATTTCGATAATCTATATGGTCCAAGCCCAACAAATATCTCGGTTTCTATCCAATCTAGACGTTTATGGGTCGTGCCCAACATTTCTGTCCATGGTTATTTGGGTCGTTGCATTCTTTACAAGAACATTTTTTTCTCTCCTTATTTAAAGAACTAGTCCCACTTGTCAGATTGGTCAAAAGATTGGTCCCACCAGTCAGATGTTTCCCTTTGTCAGATTTATCAAAAGGTTCATCCTATTCCTCACGTTTCATGTTTCACATTTCATTACACAAATGATAAAATTTTCAAATGGAACAGAAAAAGAACATACGAAATTCTTGAAATAATAGCCAAATTTAGACTATTACAGTCTTCACATTGTGTTCATACAATCAGAGATGCTGACTACTACTACAATATAACTAGCTACTCTTTGCTTTGTCAGGCTTCACGCCTCTTTAAATATCTTCAGTCTTCACACCTCTTCGGCCTGGAGCTCCTGTAAAAGAAAGAAAACAACACACTTTTAGAGCTTAGTAAGGGAATATCTACTAACAATAAGAACTAAACAATTTGGAATAGAATAGAATTAACATGACAAATCATCGAATGTTGTCATGTATCAATTATCCAATTAACATGGCAAATCTGGAAACTCCTGAGCAATCACTAATGATGTTTCAATAGAATTTTCAAAACAATGTTCATGTTTTATGCATAGTACCTTCAACTGTCGAGAGCAGAATGATGCAGCAACCCCTCTTGAAAATCTTTCATACAATGTACACAAGGAATGCACCATTAGAACAAAATTTCTAATCAGACTTCACCTAATGCAAGAATGGTAGACACTAAGAATGGTAAGCAGCAGAGTGTTTCATCCAAGCAACAAACATAGTAAAAGAAACTAGTGCATCAAACTTATTCGAATTTTTCACACATTTGATTGATTGGAGTATGACAAGCTTATGAGGAATACAAGGTAATATAAGCTGAAACTAGCCAACAAGGCAAAGCAGTAGCTGTCAGAGGACTGTTCAAAGTAACCTGACATTGTTTCATATATCTTCTTAAGGCAACAACACTCCAAAATTATAGCATAATAACACAGGGCAGTATCACTAACAGCTACCTATGTTCCATATAGTAGGCAGCAGAAATATTGTGTGAAATTTAGACAGCCGAAATAATAACCAGATTAGTAGTATTAACAGTAGTTCTGGTTTCAAATAATAAGCTTTAGTAGGCATATAGTTCTTCTCTAGGCAATACAAGTATAAGGATCAATCAATCAACCAAGGAACAGATGTTCTGGCATATGTGCTACAAACAATCAACTAGCCTCGTCACAGAACAATTATAATACTTGAACGCTTTATTAACTCGATTAACATGTTCTATGGACGCCAACATAGAATGCAAGAAAATAGTATATAGTACATCCATGTCTCACATAGCAAGCGGAGGAGAAAAGGGAGTAACCGGGGACTTACATAGAGCATGGAGACAGTGAAGAAGAGGAGAAGCAGTGGGTGATGTGCGGAACATTTGAACACCTAGCTGGTGGATCTGGAGTCGTTGGGCTCGAGGTGATGCAGCAGTGGGCGTCGCCTGGGCCGCGGATATACCACTTCTCATCTCACATCCACCGCCTACGGATGCGAGGAGGACGTTCATCTGGTCGCCGTCTTCGAGTTCCTACCGCGCGATTCCTGTTTCAATAGATGCAGCGCGTTAGAGGATATGTAGAAGAGGTGATGGTGCCTGAGAGAAGAGGGAGAGAAGGGTGGCGCCACCGGTAGAGAGGCAGTGCCCCTGGTCTGGACGGCGAGCTCCCGAGAAGATGGATCCGGCCGGTGCGAGGTAGTAGGGCGGCCAAACTATCCTTGGGAAGCGCAGGCGGGTAGTGGCAGTGGGTAGATCGAGGGGGCGAGACGGTGGTGATAGCGCTGCAGGGCAAAGGCGAGACAGTGGTGGAGATTAGGGTTCGGAGAGGAGATCTGGAGGGGCGCGAGGGGAGGATATCTGAGGGGCGGTGGCGACACGGTGGTGGCGGCGCTGCAGGGCGAAGGCGAGACGGTGGGGCAGCGCTACAAGGCGAAGGCGAGACGCTGGTGGGGGGCGAGCGGAGATCGATGGCGATCGGGACTGATGGGGGTGGGTGGGGGTGGCGGCGACGGAGAGATGAGGAAGGGAGAGGGGAGAATCGACAGCGCGAGGGAAGGCTTGGTGAGGTTAGGGTTTGTGTCGTGGGTGCGGTGGGGACTGTGGATTTCTGTGTGCTTCTTCTCATGATCAGCAGGCGTTGGATCCGGAATGAACGGTCTAGATCAGGTCCATAAGGATGATCTTTGGGAGGGTGTTTCCTGTGTTTTGATTGGTAGGTTCACATATCACCTCTTTTTTGCACTTAGAAAATAGAAAACCACATTTTGTGCAACGAAAAATAAAAGTTCCTCCGACAACATTATTCGCAAGTCCAAGATATACATGTGTGCACAATATTTTCATGTAATCGGAAAAGTGTTTCTGTTCGTCGCACGAAAAAAAGGCATTTTTCATTTTCCGAGTGTCAAAAAATGGGGCGTTTTATGAAGCAGCCACCAAATAAATTTGCAAAATGGTACCACCACATTTTCCAAAAACACTAGACCATATTATATTGACAATACCCAAATCGAGGTATCTCAAACCTTTCCGTCCACCCCAGGCGAAAAAGACAAATTCCTGCCGAATCGGTAGGAAATGGGTCCGATTTGAACTATTGGTACATGATCCGATGCCCATTATTTTTTAAACCAATGATTTTTATACTCACAATATGCTATTTATTCAGAGATCCAATGCATGTTTAGCGAGGCTCGGCCCCTAGCTAAGAACCTTCATGACCGCTGTTTTGACCATAGTTTGAAATGGGCATAAAAATTTCAAAAATGGTCCAATCAACGCAAATCCTTCGCGTGGTGTACTATTATATGACATAGTTGCAAGGAAAAATACCAAACTTGGTCAATAGAGTATGTCTCAAAAAATCCTTCACAAAATGACCAATCATGTTCGAGGTTTCATGGCTTTCGGGTTAAATGACCAATGTTATGGCTAGAATCAGGGCATAGTTTGTGATAATGCACCCATATTGTGCACACATGTGCATCATGGGATGGCGAACAATGATGCAGGAGGAAGTTTTCCATTTCGTCACACGAAAAACCATTTTCCATTTTCCGAGCGCAAAAAATGGGCCGTTTTATGAAGCAACCACCAAATGAAAGTTTCAAAATGCTACCATCCCATTTTTCAAAAATAATAGGCCACCTTACATGGACAAATATCCCAACCGGGGTCTCTAAAACCTTTCCGTCCACCCCTGGTGAAAAAGACAAATTCCTGCCGAGTCGGTAGGAAGTGGGTCCGATTTGAACTATAAGTACATGATCCGATGCCCATTATTTTTTGAACAAATGATTTTTATACTCAAAATATGATATTTCTTCAGAGATCCAATGCATGTTTAGCGAGGCTGGGCCCCTAGCTAAGAACCTTCATGACCGCCGTTTTGACCATAGTTTGAAACGGGCATAAAAAATTCAAAAGTGGTCAAATCAACGCAACTCCTTCGCGTGGTGTCTTATTATGTGACATAGTTGCAAGGAAAAATACCAAACTTGGTGAATTGAGTATGTCTCAAAAAAGCCTTCACAAAATGACCAATCATGTTTGAGGTTTCATGGCTTTCGGGTCAAATGACCAATGTTATGGCCCGAATCAGGGCATAGTTTGTGATATTGCACCCGTATTGTGCACACATGTGCATCATGGGATGGTGAACAATGTTGCAGGAGGAAGTTTTCCATTTCGTCACATGGAAAAACCATTTTCCATTTTCCGAGCGCAAAAAATGGGTCGTTTTGTGAAGCAACCACCAAATGGAAGTTTCAAAATGCTACCATCCCATTTTTCAAAAATAATAGGCCACCTTACATGGATAAATATCCCAACCGGGGGCTCTCAAACCTTTCCGTCCACCACTGGCAAAAAAGACAAATTCCTGCCGAATCGGTAGGAATTGGGTCCGATTTGAACTATAGGTACATGATCCGACGCCCATTATTTTATGAACAAATGATTTTTATACTCACAATATGCTATTTCTTCAGAGGTCCAATGCAAGTTTAGCGAGTCTCGGCCCCTAGCTAAGAACCTTCATAACCGTCGTTTTGACCATAGTTTGAAACGGGCATAAAAAATTCAAAAATGGTCCAATCAACGCAAATCCTTCGTCTCGTGTCTTATTATGTGACATAGTTGCAAGGAAAAATACCAAACTTGGTAAATTGAGTATGTCTCAAAAAAGCCTTCACAAAATGCTTATCATGTTCGAGGTTTCATTGCTTTCCGGTCAAATGACCAATGTTATGGCTAGAATCAGGGCATATTTTGTGATAATGCACCCGTATTGTGTACACATGTGCATCATGGGATGGCGAACAATGTTGCAGGAGGAAGTTTTCCATTTCGTCAAACAGAAAAACCATTTTCCATTTTCCGAGCGCAAAAATGGGTCGTTTTGTGAAGCAACTACCAAATGAAAGTTTCAAAATGCTACCATCCCATTTTTCAAAAATAATAGGCCACCTTACATGGACAAATAACCCAACCGGGGTCTCTCAAACCTTTCCGTCCACCCCTAGTGAAAAAGACAAATTCCTACCGAATCGGTAGGAAGTGGGTCCGATTTGAACTATAGGTACATGATCCGATGCCCATTATTTTTTGAACAAATAATTTTTATACTCACAATATGCTATTTCTTCAGAGATCCAATGCAAGTTTAGCGAGGCTCAGCCCCTAGCTAAGAACCTTCATGACCGTCGTTTTAACCATAGTTTGAAACGGGCATAAAAAATTCAAAAATGGTCCAATCAACGTAAATCCTTCGCATGGTGTCTTATTATGTGACATAGTTGCAAGGAAAAACACCAAACTTGGTAAATTGAGTATGTCTCAAAAAATCCTTCACAAAATGCCTATCATGTTCGAGGTTTCATGGCTTCCGGGTCAAATGACCAATGTTATGGCTAGAATTAGGACATAGTTTGTGATAATGCATCCGTATTGTGCACACATGTGCATCATGGGATGGCGAACAATGTTGCAGGAGGAAGTTTTCCATTTCGTCACACGGAAAAACCATTTTCCATTTTCTGAGCGCAAAAATGGGCCGTTTTGTGAAGCAACCACCAAATGAAAGTTTCAAAAATAATAGGCCACCTTACATGGACAAAAATACCAACCGGGGTCTCTCAAAACTTTCCGTCCAACCCTAGCGAAAAAGACAATATCCTGCCGAATCGGTAGGAAGTGGGTTCGATTTGAACTATAGGTACATGATCCGATGCCCATTATTTTTTTAAAAAACGATTTTTATACTCACAATATGCTATTTCTTCAGAGATCTAATGCAAGTTTAGCGAGGCTCCGCCCCTAGCTAAGAACCTTCATGATCGCCGTTTTTGCCAAGAAAGTATGATATTGTCACTACTATAGACTAATATGGGATTAGTAAATCCACTATTTTCAAATAGTCAAAGTATTTTCTAATTAACACCCTAAGTTTATCTACTGAATTTTTAAAAAATTTAGAGACAAAAATCAATTTTTTTGGGCTTCTTATGAAAAAAGATACAAAAGAATTAAGAAAACAGAAAAATGAAAAGAAAAAAAGCCTAACCGGACCGGCCAAGTTGGCCTGACTATAATTACCGTGGGCAAGGTCAAGAGGCCCAAGAACTTGTCTACTTCGTGGGCTGAACCTAATCATCAGCCGAGGCTAAGGCCCAACAGACAAAATCAATGTTAATATTTATTGCGTAGTAATGAGACAACGAACTGAGCCTGGCGTGGTGGTTTGCAGCGGTCTAGGAGGGAGCTGGGTCGCGTGTTCGACCTCCCGCCCCGACGTCAATTTTTTGGTGATCCTCATATTAATGACTCGGGTGTGGGGCCAGCTGTGGGGACTTTATGTCAAGTCAGCGTGCGTCCGAGTGGACTTGGCATGGGGCCACAGGTCAGGTGGGGCGTGGGGTCGCCTGTGGGTCCTTTCTGTCATGTTCGGAGTGGGGCCTTCATGTCAGGTCCTGGGGCAAAAATTAACACATAGATAGGACATGCCACCTATGCAAAAAATGACACGTAGCTATGACACATATGCGCAACTGCTGATGTGGCCAATTAGTCATGTCAATAAATCCGAATTTAGACACTACGATGATTTGAATTGGTCATAATAGACTACAAGTAAGATCCTAAATCATATTGCACAAACTATGACGATTTCATCTAATGAAATTACGACGATTTCAACACAGAACATCGTAATTGTACATGGTTTTGACCTCTTTAAAAGGCCTACGACCATCTTGTGTGAAATCGTCATAGATTTATGAAGATCTCATTTCGCATCACTACAAGAAGGTCACAAGTGAACACATTTCTTGTAGTGGATAATCTACTAATTACTTATCGTATTTATACTCTCATCATGGTTTCGGAGCTAATATCACCATGATCTTGTTATGCTTTACCTATTCCTCATGATTCAAGAGTAATCTTACCCTGATGACTTTACTTCTTTCCTTAAGATATTGAGTTCTTAACAAAATTCCACATCATCACATAGAATTCTCAAGTGAATCCCACATGATTTACTACCCATTCTAGCTATACATGCTCTAATGGTCTTCATTATACTATCTATTGTTACCAATTAATAATAAGATTTTTACTATCCACCTTAATTTCTATGTTTAGGCTACACCATTAAAACTACTTCAATGGATGTCTTAAACTTAGTCATATCTACATTACTGTTTTAGCTTACTTAAGACATCTTAATGTGTTCTACCATTTTGGGTCTAGCACTATACCAAAAAAATATGGATAACGACTTTAAGAAAGATGACCAAGGCATCCAACTTAAATGTGACAAGGTTATCCTCAAGTGGATACTCATCACAAGTCATAAGAACATTTGGTTTAAATAAGATGGCTTCCTATAGTCACTATCCAACCTATAGATCTTTCTAAAAGGGCTTTAATCCTAAGGTCAAAGCATATGCTCTGATACCAGCTGCGGTGACCCAGCATACCACTGCATGATGTAGTATACTATAGTCATTGACATAACACCAGTGAAACACCGTTCACTCGTATTACATCCCTCAGAGTGGTACAATAGAAACACAGCAGGTCCAAGACATGACTATAGGTTACAACTCGACTCTTTAAACAAGATCTAGAGAACACTCTAGGTTAAAGAGAGAGAAAGAAACTTCTTACAAAGAAGAATCAGAAATATCCAACTCAAATCTACCATACTTATAAAACTAGTATCTGAACTACTGGGCTTGCATTGCTGCTATTGCAATACTCTACATAAATAGGTTCTATGGCTAGACATTATATTCCTATCTAAACAGCAACTTCGTCTTGACTTGATTTGATGTATTTGTTGACTTTCTTAACTTCATTGACAAGCTTTATCTTTTGATGATGATTATTGGGGCATAACTTGATGTAGATGTTGTCTTAATGGCTCCAGAATCTAGCAAGGGTTAAGAAGATACGTTGAGTACGAGCGTACTCAGCAAACTCACTAAAAAGAAGTATTTGAAAAAGGTTGCTTTTATTTGGAAAAGTTATGTCCGTCAGCCTTCACGGGTTTACCATAACTTTCATGGAGTTCCTTTCCTGCCGCGTTCGCAGCTCCTTCACGGAACAGGGAGTAACAAGTTACAATTCTTACACTCTACAGAGGTGCGTTACTTTACCCATGAGAGACCTTAGCCTTGTTGCACAACCAACTCATGACCTTGTCCATACTTCCTTGGTATGGGGCCCAGTCTAAGAGCCAAGCCAATCACTGCCACCTTCACGACCCCGCATGTCTCCTTGGTGTACACCATGCCCACCCATTGAATTATGTCAATGGTTTGTATAGACCGTTAGATCCTAGAACTATTGTGGGATGTTGAGGTTTCCCACGCATATGCTGTATATCCTCTATGAATTACCAATTCATGCACGCTATGAGGATAACAGCCATGACCCGCACATCCGGCTACATGCGAGAGGAAGAAGATACAGCTGACTTCTCCATCCCATTCCAAATATCATGGTTAACGCGTGATATACGGCGCAAGAATCACTGGCGACATTAGTTGTTAAATCCTAGATAATATGTTCCCTACCACCGGAACTTTCATATTAGGTTATTACCTCATGCTAAATAACCTATAATCATATTAACATGAAAATAGTGTTTTCTAATCTTTTTCAAAATGCAGGTGATGACAACACTGGATTTTCAAAATACTTTACTGAAAATAATCAAAGGACATGAGCAAGTGTGAACTTGCCTTTTGTGATTGCAAGATTATGCACTCACGGTCTTCAAGACAATATAAGATCCAATATCTGAAATCAGCATCATTGGTACGGTAAGGACTAATGTTTAAAGAAGCAAGATGCTATTGTGCATAGTAATGTAATGCATTTTCGTAAACTCGAATCCCCGGAATAAACGTTGATCTAGGGTTTGGAAATTGGAAATGGTTTCTTTGGAATGTGTTGCCCTTTTAGATTAAGTTTCACACTTGTGCTTCTTATTAAGGCTTGTGAGTGTGTGTGAATCAACATGTAATTATAATATCATGAAATAATGAGAGACATAAATGTGGAATGCTACTCAAGATTGCTTATACAATAATTGTTTGTCTTCATATTTTACTTTACAAGTAATGTCACTTATAAATAACTTAAGTGTTATCAATCCTAAGTATACAAGTAAAGTATAAAGTAATGTGATTACAGTTAATTGTCATCTGTTGACTGAAGTGGCAAAACAAATGACTTTTGAAGAAAAGATTTCTTTATTAAGGTTTAAAAAATTCTGATAGTTTTTAGAATAGGATTAATAGAATGTGATTGATGTTGTTTATGCTTGCTTGAATAATCTAGATTTGAGATGCTTTATGTCTAATTTAAATAGACCAAAGTTAACTATAAAACACATAATAAAGACTTTAGCATTATATTTAAAGTCTTGTAGACTTAAAGTTAGCTTTAAGGACATAGATGGACTTTAGGTGTAATGCTTATGATAATTGTACTTTGTTCAATTCATAAGGTTTCTTAAAGGTAACTTAGGATTGGTATTACTTCTATTTGAGTTGTGGTTTCTTAATTTTATAATGGAATAGAAACTTTTATCTCTTTATAAAGGTGTGGTTAATATTTGTATCCAAGGAATAATATTACTTAACTACTTATGAATTAATTTTGGTGTTTTAGTAGGCTTACAAACTTGTGGTTGAAGTATTGGAAAAGATTTTATTTAGTCACAAATTATTCTTCAATATTATAAATTGGATAAGAATCTTTTTAGAAAATAATCTACACTTATGGTTAAATAATAATTCAATAAATTTGCATTTAAAATGTGTTGAACCATTTTGACTTCATATTATCAATATTTAAGACTAATACTATTTATTAGGCTGAATTGACTAATTTTAGAAATATTAGCAAATTTTATTTACCCTAATAAGAATTATTAACTAAGGAAATAGGTTTAAATTCATTTTTTAAAGTGTTTTAAATTTTTATTTTCCTCAAAAGTGGATTATTATATTTTTAACATGCAGGTTTTATTTTTGTGATCATTTTGGTATATTACATTTATTTTTGTGATTTATAAATAATAAGATATGATTTTTATAGTATTTATTACTTTATAAATACTTAATAAATAATAAATCTTTAGTTAAGTGGTATAATATTTACTGTTTATAGTTTTAAACTATAGTTCCTATTTTTTAAGATTTTTGGTATTTTATTTATATTTTTAACATTTACCAATATTAAAATATGAATTATCAAATTATTAATACTTATAAATTCTTTATTAAACACTATTTATTTAAATAATTAAGACAATAATATTTGATAATAGTTTTAAGTTTTAGATTTTACTTTTCTAAACATTTTCATATATTAAACATATTTTTCTGAATTATGAAACAAAAGTTATTGAATTTACAAGATTTAATCACTTTATTACATTTCAGGAAATATTTATATTTGATCTTATAAAGTTTTATCTATTTCCTAAACATTAATACTTTTTATACCGAAGCTAAACCTACCGTATCACTGACTAGTGGGCTAGTGACCACAACACATGCCCAGACTAGTGAATACATTGGTTACTAAACCTACTTCTACTCATAGTCAATGACAGATGGGACCAACGCCACGTCAGATGCCACATGGGCAAGGACTGGGTCAATATGTTGAATTGGTCAAGGATTATGTGACCACGACGTCATAGTGACGTCATCTGAAGATGATCTTCATATCGTCGATGTTCTGGCCTATTGAGGGCACGCGGGATGCCATGGATAGGGTTGTTAGAAAGAGGAGATGAAGGAGAACCGAGGGGTGGCTGAGCCACTCCTTTTTGTTCATCGGAAGGTAGGGCACGGCGGCGACTGGCGGTGGTGCACAATAGAAGACAGTAGCGTGTTCATCAGCTCACCAGGAAGCTCGTGGAAGGTTTGGTGAAGAAAATCGTGACCGAAATCGAGGTGGACGATGGTGGCCGGATTTACGGAAGACAGGGTCGGTACGGAGGATTACCGGCTTCCCGGCTCAAGTCCTTTTCCTAGAATATGCAACACACCCTGGTGAAGCTCATAGCATGCGGGTCTGGTCCTGGGGAGGCCTGTAGCGGCAACGGCGAACGACTCTGGCGGCTAGGTTTTCGGACAGAGAGGAAAATGGAGAAGAGAGGGTGCTGGAGCTAGAGAGAGGGGGGATGCAGAGATGAGGATGAGCAGGGGCGTCGCCGTGGCCTCCATATACTCTCCGGGGAACGGCGGCGTGCATCTTGACGCAAAGACGGCGGCGGATGGCCTCAGCATCGCCACCATGCCGCTTCTAGCTGGAGGAAGACAATGACGTGATGTTTTGCATATAACCCCCTAGAAATTCTTGTGACTCCATCCGCAGTCCCTTGGCGGTCCCGCCGGTCAGCTAGAGAGGAGGGCAAGCTGGACTGGCTGCTGGGCCTTTGTGGGCTGCAGCGAAGTGAGTGAGAGAAGAAGGGTTGCTGCTGGGCGGTAGATAGGTAGCAGATAAAATGGGCTACGACCTGGCTGCCTTTTTCCTTATTCCCTAAAACCTCTTTCTAATTTCTATTTTCAGTTTTTATAATTCATATTTGTCTTAAATCCTTCTTTATAGTATTTAATATTTAGATAAATACAAACATATAAAAAAATTATTTCAGATTCTGGTATGGGTTTATTATTATGATAGTATATTTTATTTATTATTTTCTAATTTATAATTATAGAGAGATTCTTGTATTAAATAGAATAAGTAGGAATTAGGGTTTTAGGTTGTTTTTTTAGGATTTGTTAAAATCTTATAAAATTATTCTTATTTCCTCTTAATGGTTGCAATGGTAATGGTTTTAGATATCTAAGGATATACCAAGAATATATCCATATTGTTATTATATAGAAATCATTATATAAGATGATTTAATTATTAAGATTCTTAGAATGGTGAATTCCATTATTCAAAATCTACTAACAGGTGAATCCTAAGCACCCTTCTTATTTAAAATATGCATAGTTGATTTCTGGAACTAGTTGTTCATTACATGCTTAAGTGTGATTAATATATGGATATAATATTGGGCACAATGGTTTATAGTAATTTCCATTTTTGTGGTACATATGATTTAGAGGTTTGAAAGTGTCAAAGATATGCTTCAATGATTTGCTATAGGAAAATATTCCTATAAAGCTTTGTGGAAATAAGATGATAGATCAATCAAATGAAATGGATATTATGTTTGGTTAAAGATTTAGGGTTTAGTGTTTACCAAGAATTCCTATCTTCAATAATTCACACTCCTGGACTTCTACTTAAAGAATTCCTTTCCTAGATATTCTACTTCTTTATATCCATAATAATGTGTTAACATGATGAGCTTTACTTCAAAAAAAATCTTATCCACCTATTATTCTTCTAAATCCATTCATAAATTCAATGAGCGTGACACTAAGGCTGTTCATAATCTTCTTATATCAACACTTGGTTATATCCAATACTCTACTAATGATAACCTCTAACCCATTAAGTGGTTACTTCTAACTCCATTCATTCTCTTCCTTAATCATCCAAAACTAATATTACTCCAGTAGATGTATATATCAGACTACTTTCCTCAAAAGCTTACCATTCTTTAAGAGTAATAACACTACTTCAATAACTCCATGCTACTCTAGCTTCAGCTTAATTATACCGTCTTATATCTACTTACCTCCAGTATCTTATATACAAACTTTACATCATATGATGGTGACTTGTCATGGCTAACCTAGGATAACATATTTATACTAGGGTTTAATTCATGTTCTATCCACCAATGTCACTTATACATGATATAATAATTCAATCTTGGTGACTAAAGCATGATCATTATAATCCTTTGATCCTTTATGGTTTAGGTTTCTAGTTGACTAATCAAGGCTTTCATTCATACAACATTACAGTTGTATAATAAATTATCTTATATTTTTCTCTATTGAACTAAGAGATATTATTCATTTACTATACCTACTTGATCCAATAGGATTACTCTTGGTAACTATCTTCAATATTCATCCTGATAATCTTCTTTGTTACCACATATATCTTTATTTCAAATAACTCTTCTTATCCATTCAGGAGTAAGTTAACTCCATCAATTATCATATTGTTCTTCTTCTCTTCCAACACTCTCATCCTTTAGATGATATCTAAAACTAGCATCACCATTTACCTCTTCTTACCTCCTTCTCTAAAGGATTTACAGTGAATGCTATGATAAGAACAAGAGCTGCTAGGTCAAGAAATGATAGACTAATTATTGGTGAATCAGTAGTTGATTTCTCAACATTGATGAACCACAGATATTAGAATAAGATTCAATAGAGATGATAATGATTGATATAGGAAGAAAGATATATGGTGAATGATCTTGACTTGGTTTCTGTCCTACTCAATCTCACTAAAGAGTTAAGGTTAGGTATTACCATGATACTCATGGTATAAGTTGATGAGATTAAGATAGATCAAGATTTAGTTGTTACATTCCTATTACTTAAGTTATATTTATAACTTGGTATTCATGAGTTGTGTAATGAATACTAGGATATGATTACTTAAGGATCAAATATAAATCATTAAGTAATGTGTTAGGGTTTAACTTCTACTACATTTGATCTACCCTTAGATCAAATCTCTTTTACCCAAAATAAAGTTTTAGCAAAGGTCATATAGAAACTTATCGCAGTCAACTTGATGATCTACTTCAATTCCATCAAGTTAAGAGAAGCTTCAATCACTTTGACAAGTTTTGTTCAAAAGCTTGAAAATTATTCAGATTTTCTATGCATGAAAGCAATGCACATATCTAGTTTGAGCTTATTTCTAAGCTCTAATGTTGGGATGTTACACATTGCATAGGTTATATTTTAGTATTAGGCTTGCAAGTAGGACTTGCATGGTTTAGCCTAGCTTTCTAATTGTAGCTTGCATTACATAGCTTTCCTTGATTGGTGAAGTGGTTGAAGTTCTCCTCGTCTTCCTCCTCGTAGTACTCCTCCTCTTCGTAGGCGGGGTCGATACTAGCGTCTATAAATAAATACGAGATACACCATCACCAAACAATACTTAACTACTTCTACTTGGCACACAAATGTTCACACTAGGTGATCTAGCATCATCACAATCATCACATAAAATTAAGACCTAGTCTTATTTATTTTATTTTAGAAAAGTAATTTCTACTCATTGAGAACTACTTAAGATTTAATATTCTCCAATTAAAATATGGGATCATGTTGACACATGTCATCACCACATATTTTAATACTTGGGAATATGTTTAAAGTGGTGTCACAATTTAATAAGGTTTAACATTATTATTTTAATTAATTAAAGTGACTAGAAATGCCTATGAGGCATTCTTTTAATACTTGTCCAAGATCCCTGCATGTAAACCTAAATATTTTTACATATTCAGATAGATCTGGTCAAATGTGATTTTTGAGAGTTGGAATCAACTCAAAAGCATTTATGGTTGATTTTTGAAAAATGTTTGAGTGTAGTAAAGTCTTTGTCTTGTAATTTTTACTATAAGTGATCTCTAATTCCAAATGGTTAATCCAACGGGCTTGGATTAATAATTTCAATACCTTTCTAACAAAATTGGTTTCAGGCAATTTGGTTCAGTGAATCTCTCTAGATTTATTTTTGAATCTACTGACTAAACTAGGTTTAAACTAAATTGGAAAAAGATTCTTTGAATTACTGGGCTACGCGCGGGAACTAAACTGGGCCATCCCAATCTGCACAGTGCAGAGCAGAGGGCGACTGATAGAGGTGTCCCACTGGTCGGCGGCTCTAACTACGCGAATCGGTAAGTTGCAATGTGGGTTGTGCGTGTAAGATCCCTCCCTTATAAAGGTAAGGATCCCCGTGATTGCAATGCTAGTCCCTGGATCAATTGCTAACATCCATAGTTTAAGATGAAGTACACAGAAACAAAGGTCATTATTACATCGTCATTCCAAAGATAACATAGTCTTTTACAACTCCATGGCCATAGGCCTAATACAAGAGTTCAAACATAACAGTATAAATAAAGTCTTCATCTTCATGTGCCACAGGCAAACATGTTGAGTGTAGAATCATAACCCCTAATCATCATCAGAGTATCCTTCAACATCACAAGTTACAGCCATAGTGGGTCAATACATTGGAATAGTATTGGCAAGTGATACCATAGTAGAATATTAACATCTGGTTACTACATGAATTTGGCTAAGTGTAGTTTAGGCTTGCTTTGGTCAAAATAGATTTTTCCTATTAGTTGAAAACACTAAGTTTTTCTTTGACAAAACATTCCCAAGGAACCACCAATAGAAATTGGTGAACCTTCACCCTTGTTCAACCTCAAGTTTTAACTTAGAAAATTGGGATCCTGAGATTCTTGATAGCTTCCATGTCTTGATGCTCAAATTGTCCAATACCAGGGACATGGCTAAGTACTTAGATTCTTCCATCTGCAGAGGTTGTGCACTTTCCCCACAAGACTTGATTTTCACCAAGACAGGACCTTTCAGAAGCCTTCCCTTAGACCAAAATGGACGCGCTCCAAACCTATCATTCCCCTACCACTAACTGTGCATTTGGCTAAGTTATTGCAACCCATATGATCCAGGTAGAGCCCATAATGCCATGTGGCTGCACTAGAAGCTTCTTAACATTTGGCATCTCAAATCCCTTTGTTCTTGGGTGGCAATCCACAAGTGAGATACACAAGGTAAACCATAGAAATGGGCCTTGTGTAACCACTCAACCAAAAATCCACCAAGCAATTACCATTCCAGCCAGGTGTTTCATTCACTTAGTTGTTTTATTAAACAAAACCATAAGTCAAAGACTTAACATTATTTTCCATAGCATGATTTATATTCCACCCTTGGTTGCTATTATCTAGGCTAAGCATGGCAATAACCAGTATCTTAGCTTAAAGGAAATTCTAACATTACTACAACTACTAGGATTTCCCAAGCATAGCATATAGATACTTAGCAAAATAAATCATGCAAGTCCTATACAAAATATTTCTAATCATAGGTAGAATATTGGGATAAAAACATATGAAGCACCACTTTCCTTGGTAGTTTGGGAAGTAGCAACAATCTTCACAACCACAATCACTATTAGCACCAAGATCTACACATAAAATAATGGCACCAAATTCACATATCAAATATACAAACAAAAAATATATGAATGCATGCAAATGCTATGAGATGATTTTTCTAAACCAAACAAGACAAATGAAACAGTACTGAATCATCAATAAGACAAATACACACTGGTCAAACTTTATTTAGTCTCTAAATCATTTTTCAAATAATTTTATACTCAAAATATGCCTATAAATGTCTCTGCAAAAATAATCAATTTTACAGAAGCAAAACAAACACATTGCCTAAATGGATAGAATTCTTTCTACTGATTCCAATGATATATGTTAGACCCCTCCTTTATAAAGGAAAGGATCCCTGTGATTGCAATGCTAGTCCCTGGATCAATGCTAGCATCCACAGTTTAAGATGAAGTACACAGATACAAAGGTCGTTTATTACATTCATTCCAGAGATAAAATATAGTCTTTTACAACTCATGGCCATAGGCCTAATACAAGAGTTTTTAAGGAACAAATAAATAAACACAAGTCTTCATCTTCATGTGCCACAGGCAAGCATGTTGAGTGTAGACTCATGACTCCTAATCATCATCGGAGTAACCTGCAACATCACAAGTTACAGCCACAGAGGGTCAATACTTTTGGAATAGTATTGGCAAGTGATACCTTAGTATATTTTAAATGGACTATATAACTATATGCATTTTGGCTAAGTGTAGCTTGGCTTGCTTTTGCTTGAAAATATATTTTTCCTATTAGTTGAAATTGCTATGTTTTTCTTTGTCAAAAACATTCCCAAGGAAACCACCAATAGACATTGGGGTCCTTCACCCTTGTTCACCCACAAATTTTATTGTAGAAGTTGGAGTGATGAGATTCTTGTGGCTTCCATGTCTCGATGCTCAAAGTGTCCATTTCCTTGGACTAGGCTAAGTACTTAGGTTTTCCATCTGCAGAGGTTGTGCACTTTCCCCACCAGACTTGGTTTCCCAAGACAGGACCTTTCAGAAGCTTTTCCTTAGCCAAATGGACGCGTTCCAACCTATCATCCCATCTACCACCAACTGTCCAAGTGACTAAGGTCTAGCAACCTATATGATCAAGGCAGAGCCCATATTGCCAAGTGGTTGCACTGTAAGTTTTCTCAACACTTGGCCTCCAAATCCCTTTGTGTCTGGGTGGCATTCCACAAGTGAGATACACAACCCAAGTCCATGGCCTTGTGTAACCACTCAACATAACCCAAACTTTCCATTCCACCCAGGAATTCATTTGTCTTAGTTGTTTTATTAAGAAAATATAAGTCTCTTGACTTAGTATATTTTTGTCTCATAATATATAGTTGTTCACCACCCTTGTTTGCTATGAGCTAGGATAGGCATAATATGGTAACCTATCTTAGGAATATTTCCCTAACAGTTCTACTGTTTCACTCTACTTGGGATTTCCCAATTTAGCACTTAGCAAAAAAATCATGCAACACCTTAGCAAAATAACTAATGCTAACACAAAACTTGGGATAGGAATATTCATGAAAATATCACTTGCCTTGGTAATGGGGAGAGTAGCACTCTTCACAATCACAATCACTAGTGAAATCTACACAAGAAACAATAGCATACAATTACACACAATATATATACAACCAAAAATAATATGAATGTATGCATGCAAGAATCTACTAAGTGGTGATTTTTGAAAATTATACCAAGTGTGTTTATGAGTACAGAAACCTAACAAGACACAAGTTTGCCAACTAAACTTATTTGGCCCAAAACAATATACAAGAATAAAACTATATCTAAAATAGTCCTAAACATGTTCCACAATAAAAATCATTTTTAACTGTTACTATATGCTAAATAAAGTGGATATTCAGAATGGTCTTGTTTCACTGAATCCAACGGTATAAAGTTTGTAAAAATCCAACGTGGCATTCAAAAGTTATAAGCATTTGAAATTTGAATCTAATTCAGGTTTTGAATTCTGTTTTTAATATAAACCTTGCCACGCGTCGCGTTTCTACTGGCGCGTACCGGTTCGCACCGGATCACCTTTCTGAGTCGTTGGATCTAACTAACGTTGCGCGGCTCAGATCTGTCCTTACCCCTTCGATAAGTGAAGTGTTTCTATGCGTAGGATCCAGATCTAACGGCTAAGATTCCTCTAACCAAAAACGAGCGGCGCTGCCGGCGGTGACAGGCGGCGGCGCGTCAGTCAGTGACGGTGCCGGCGTTCTAGGTCGCCCGCGAGAGAGAGAGGAGTATTACCAGGTTCGCCGGAGGCTGCTGAAGCTCGTCGTGGTACTGGCTTGTGGAGGGGCGTTCGGAGATGGGCTCTAGACCTCGTCGGAGTTGCGTCTGGCGTCAGGTGAGGGTCGTCGGAGTCGCTGCCGACGTTCTGCGTTGCCAGAGCATGAACTAATGGGTTTAGATGATGCGCAGGACAACTACGAACATGCTCAGGTGAACAAGAAAGCAAGGGGCGCTCGAAACTTACGGGGATTGCTCGCCGGAGTTCGCGAACGCGTCTGCCACGGTCAGTTGTCGACGTTGGCGAGGTTCCTCGTCGCGCTAAGTCAAAACAGGGGTACTGTCAGATGCGCAAAACGAAGTGGATTCAGGGCGTATTAGTCAGAGGTCAAGGGGCGGTGGTTACTTACGAAGGGAGGTCGCCGGAGTTCTTGCAGGAAACGGTGGCGGTCAGTCGTCGACGTTGCCAACGCTAGGGGTCATGCGAAAGCAAACGGCGAGTGTCAGAAGATGCACAGGAGTTCTCTGAACAGGATAGCGTGAACGCGAGACTGGGGAAAACTCGAGACTCACCGGAATTCGCCGGCGCAGTCGTCGGAGACGGCGGAGTTGCAGAGAGCAATGCGCGCAGCCTGGGGGCGTTCAGTGCTCGGGGTTTTGGGGAAAAGAGAGAGGGAACAGAGGGGTTTCTTATAGCCTGGTCGCGAGTGAGAATCATCCTGCCCATAACTCGAATTGATGCCACGAATCAAGACCAGAAACGCTCGTGTTGATTTGGGGATGAATGCGTCGTGCGGGTGGAGACGACGCTCACGTGGGGTTGGCCCGTTTGTCAGTGATACGCGCAGGATTCTGGTGGGGTCTGGCTGTCAGCGGCTCAGCGTGTGTGCTCGCGCGTGTGAGAAGAAAAGGAAGTCCCCGGGTGGGCTTACTGGGCTCGTTCTTCTGCTGGGCCAGATCCTAGCCGCTTGGCCCTTTTCTATTCAGGGGCTCTTTTCTTTTTCTATTTCCATTTTCTGGTATGAATTTCAATATGAATTCAAATCCTTTTGAATTCAGACAATTTTTGGGGATCTTTGTAGGTTTTTGTGTTTTCAAAAGCAGTCATTTAACCAAGTGATTACTTTGTAGGGTTTGGTCAAGCTTGGTTTTTCAACAAAATCAGAGATTTTTGCTATAGTTGCAAATATTTGATTTTAGGGTTTTGAAATCATTTCTAAATTTTGAATCCTTAGTTAAAGCTTCACATAATCATTCCAATAATGGAGTCAAGTAATCAAGTACCTAGTCTTCCAAATTTTCAAAGTGTGATGGTTATTTTGGAATCAAATGTCCACATGAAATCATAGACTCAACCTCTGTTTCTAAGTGATTTTTGATTAAACTCTAAATGAATGAATGATGCATGGATGATATGAATGAGTTTTGAAACTATGATTTTTGGGATGTTACAATATAAAATTTGCAAAATTTGAACATGTGGATCAAAAATTATGAATTTTGCAAGTTTGAATCATTAATAGATCTAATTCAGATTTTTAAAACGAATAACAGGCCACGCGGCAGCGACTGATTGGACGATACCGCTTCGCACGGATCGGCCGATGCGGTGCGTTGGATCTAATTTAAAACCAGCGGCTCTGATCTGCCCGTACCTCTTCGGCCTGCATCTAATCTACACCACTGGATCTAGATCCAGTGGATCAAAATGCTCTGACCTAAAACCGGCGGCGCAGCTGGTTGCTGGTGGCGGCGGCGTTGTTGCCGATCATGCTCTGGTGTTTCTAGGAAGCAAGGGAGAAAACTGAGGGGCTTACCGAGCTCGTGGGGTCGTCGCGGTGCTCGAGGTGGTCGAGGGAGGGACAGGGGCGCACGGACTCGGCCGCCATTGCTCGTCGGAGAACCTATAGCCGTCGGTTACGGTCGCTCATCGTCGTTGGCGAAGATACAGGTCGCGCCTAGCAACAAGGATGGTGTCATTAGACGCGCACAAGTCTGGCAAACATGTGAGCATCAAAGAGAGGGAAGGGGCGGTCGGGGCTTACGGGGAGAACTCGCCGGAGTGGACGCGGTCGTCGGTGGCGCTCTGGTATTGACGTTGGCAAGGCTCTGGATGGTCCTAGCATGCACCAGTGGGATTAAACGATGCGCAAGGTTGCAGAGATCACACTGGCAAGACCAATAGGCAAGGGGCGGAGTGTGCTCACCGGAATTCACCGCCGGAGTTCGTCTGTGCAGCGGTGGAGTGAGCTCAAATACGCGCAGCCTGGGGGCGACTGGGTGTGGGTGTTTGGGGGAAGGACCACGACGAGGTGGTGGTTAAATAGCCAGAGCAGGGGCGAAGATTACGTGCTGCGTCAATGCAATTGAACACGGCAGTGAAGAGGAGGAAATGGCCGGCGACGACGTGTTCTTGCGCGGGATTTGGGGAAGATGACGATGATGTGGAGAGGGCCCATCGATCAGTGACTGTGGGGGTAGGTTCTGCGCGGGTGAGAGAAGGAGCAGAGGGGAATGACCCCAGGTGGGCTTAGTGGGCTGGGTTCTATGCTGGGCAAAATTGGCAGCGCCGGCGTTTTCTGCTTTTCTTATTCTTTTTCTATTTCTATTTTGATTTTCAGGAAACATTTTCAAATGAGTTTCAAATAAGTTTGAATTCAAACCACTTCTGGATTTTTGTAAAGTGAAAATTGTACACATTTGGTTGCAGAACATTGTTGTACACTTTAAAATAATTTGGCACTTTGGAATTTTAAAATAAACAATGTTTTACCCATTGCTTAATAAAGACAAAGAAATGGTTTTAAATTTGTTTCTTTGTTTTGAAATCTTTGTCCAAGCTTTGGAATTTATCAAACAAACCCCATGAATAAACATCTTTGGTTTAAAACAAATAATCTCTCATTAGAGAGTAGCATTGGATCAATGCCTTGCTTCTTTGAAAACATTTTCAGCTTTGGAACATTGTTGTACAAATAAAAAGATAGGCATACAAATTCTTCTGTTTTTGTAATGACTTTGAAAATGATCCTAAAATGATTATGAATGCATGGATGATATGCAAACTTTGAAAACATGAATTTAGGGATGTTACAAATCTAACCCCCTTAAGGTGAATCTCGCCCTCGAGATTCGGATTGGCTAGCAAATAGGTGAGGGTGGTCTTTCCGAAGATCATCTTCTCTTTCCCATGTTGCTTCTTCTTCGGAATGATGGTTCCATTGAACTTTGCAGAATTTGATAGTCTTAGTCCGAGTAACTCTTTCTGCAGTCTCAAGAATCTTGATGGGTTTTTCCACATAAGTGAGATCACTTTCCAATTGGACCTCCTCCAAAGGTATAGTATCCTTCAAAGAAGTCTCTTCCATCTCTGGATGGCATTTCTTTAGCTGACTCACATGAAACACATTGTGAACTGCAGACAATGATTATGGCATTTCAATTTCATAAGCTACTTCTCCTTTACGACTCAGAATCTTGAATGGTCCAACATATCTTGGGGCCAATTTTCCTTTTACTCCAAATCTCTTTACTCCACGAAGTGGTGACACTCTAAGATAAGCTCTATCACCCACCTCATAGGTGACTTCTCTACGCTTAGGATCTACGTAGCTCTTTTGTCGGGATTGTGCTATCTTCAATTTGTCCTTTACTAGCTTGACTTTCTCTTCAGCCTCTTTGATCAGTTCTGATCAGAACAAATTTCTTTCTCCCACACCATTCCATAGAAATGGGGTAGTACACTTTCTACCATAGAGAAACTCAAATGGTGCCATCTCAATACTGGCTTGATAGCTGTTATTGTAAGAGAATTCTGCGTAAGGCAGACTTTCATCCCAACTAGCTCCATAGTCCAGGGCACATGCCCTCAACATATCTTCTAGAATATGGTTGGTCCTTTCTGTCTGTCCATCAGTCTGAGGATGAAAAGCAGTGCTGAATTCCAATCTCGTTCCCATTGACTCATGTAATTGCCTCCAAAAATGAGAAGTGAATTGAGTTCCCCTATCAGACACAATACTCTTGGGTACTCCATGCAGACACACTATCCTATTCATATAGATCTTGGCCAACTTAGCACTTGTGTAGGTTGTCTTCACAGGTATGAAATGAGCCACTTTAGTGAGGCGATCCACTACTACCCAAATGGAATCATATCCTGACCTGGTCCTTGGCAATCCTGTGATGCAATCCATGCCAATCTTGTCCCACTTCCAATCAGGAATAGGTAGTGGTTGTAGCAATCCTGCTGGTTTCTGATGTTCCGCTTTCACTCTACTACATACATCACACAAAGAAATATGTTCGTCGATATCCTTCTTGAGATTATTCCACCAAAATATTTCCTTCATATCCATGTACATTTTGGTGTTACCCGGATGGATGGAATATGGTGAGTTGTGTGCTTCCTGTAAAATCAGTTTCCGAAGTTCCGGATCTTGCGGAACGCAGACACATTTTCCATACCAAAAAGTACCTTGTTCGTCTTCATGGAATCCTTTGGCTTTTCCCTTGCCAATCTTTTCCTTAATCTCTTCTATTTCCTTGTCCGTCTTTTGGGATTCCTTGATCTTGTCCAACAATGTGGGTTGAACATCCAATGACATGAGATGTCCCTCAAGCATAATCTCCAATCTAAGGTCTCTAAATTGGGCACACAGATCATCTGGCAACTCTCCCTTAGTAAGTCCATTCACAAATACCTTACGGCTTAGAGCATCTGCTACAACATTTTCTTTACAGGGATGGTATTGCAAACTCAAGTCATAGTCCTTGATGAGTTCTAGCCATCTTCTTTGTGTCAACACCCAGATTTTTAATCCCAGATGCTTGTTATGGCATACATCGCAATCCCAGGATTACCATTTTTGCGAGACATAACAAAATTGGATACCACAATACATCATCCATTACAAACCATACATAAGGTCTTACACAAATAAGGATCTCATGATCTAGTTCTTAATACAACTCAAGCAGCGTAATAACGTAACAATAACGATAGCGTAGGCGAAGCTCCATCTTTGGGGTCACAGGCAATGCTGACGATGGGAGATGATCATAGTTGTCGTAACCTTTCTAGGGTCCATCCTCCTGGTAGTACTCTTCATAGTCTGGCCATGGGAATAGCCAGGGAAAAAGCCATGAGTACTCTTTAAGTACTCGCAAACTAATACTAACAAGTTAAGGGGGTTTTTGTAATAGGACACTAAGCTCTAGGGTTGTTTTCCAAAAAGCCAGATTTACATCTACTAATTTTTAGAAACGAAGAAAGCTAGTTGAAATTCTTGAACACCTAAGTGAGAACTTGTATTTCATATCACAACTCTGTTGTGGTCAAGTCAAAGTCTTAATTCATTTCACAAGTCATTTTGAAAATATCTGACGGGGGAAAAGTATGGCCACTCCAACTGTCCATAACCGCGGACGCGGATATTCGAATAGTTTGACACTCTACAGAGATTATAAACTTTCACCACAACATTCGATACATCCGTCAGGAACAAATCCTGAAATCACCATACTTAGTATGCGGATAATCAATCCTAACCTTTCAATTACACGCCCTAGTATAAGCACCTCTCCTGTTAGTTTGGCCTCCCAACCATGACCAACTGTCATCTTGGGTACTGCACAGGTGGACAATCTTCACAAGGTAGCCTCAGCTCAGACCTTGGCCGTGAGGGAACCAATACTAAGGTATATAAGTTTCCAGTCAAGCCCTACCCAATTCTCGAGTATTGTGGTCGTACGGTAAAATTGGAATGGTATCGCATCCAGACAACCATCAGTTTTATAAAGGGCTAAGGCTCATGCCTCAACATTTTCATCACCAAAATCATCTGGTGTTCGGAAACACATGTCAAAACATTTCAGTAGAATGACTCATCATTCCAAGGTTTTCATAACCATTTTCACCAAGTATTCCCATCTAAAGTTGATCATGTTTTATGCTTAGCACTAGAATCTACAAGTGGGAGTGAGTACTAATGAGGGGTGGTAAACAAGTGGAGTTTAACTAAGTTCAATATCATGCCTTAGGATGACATAAACATTATCTAGCTTAGGCCAAGTGTTATGCTCTTTATGCAACCTTCAATTATCTTTCTTGTATCTACAAGTTACTTAAGTAACTCTAAGAGAATTCTTTGATAAAGAAATAAAGTATACGACTGGAAAGTAAAACTAGGATTGGGTTATCAAGTGGGTATGATCACATATGCTTAAGGCATATAAGTGGCATGATAACAAGCAAGTATTTGCTTTCATAGGTATAGTATCTTGCAAGTTCACTTGCACAATCAACTAGTAGTATTAGGCTTGCCTTGTGCAGAGCAGTGGTTGAAGTTCTCCTCGGCTTCTTCCTTGTAGTATCCTCCTTATTCCGCGTATCCTTGGTCGGTACTAGAGTCTATAAGTAAATACGATGTACACAATCACCAAACAATACTTAACTACTTTCAATCATCAAACAAAGGGGTTCTATAGATGATCTAGCATCATCACTAACATTACAAGATTAAAACTTGGTTTAATTTCTTTTGTTTTTAGAAAAGCAATTTCTACTCATTGAAAAACTATTTAAGATTTAATATTCTCCAAACCAAACATGGGATCATGTGGACACATGTCATCACCACATATTTCAGTCCATGGGAATGTGATTTAAAGTGGTGTACAATTTAATAAGGTTTAACCTTTTATTTCAAATAAAAATAAATGACTAGAAATGCCTATGTGGCATTCTTTTATTACTTGAACATTATTTTTGTCAGTAAACCCATATGTTTTTACATATTCTGAAAGGTATGATCAAATGTGATTTTTGAGAGTTGGAATCAACTCAAAAGCTATTATAGTTTAAATTTGAAAAATGTTTGAATGCAGAAAAGGTTCTGCCTTGTTATTTTTACCAAGGGTGATCTACAGATCCAAATGATTTGAATCCAATGGGCTTGGATTAAGCATTTAAAAACCTTTCTAACAAAATTGGTTTCATTCAATTTGGTTCATTGAATCGAGCTGGGTTGATTTTTGAAACTAGGTACAGAACTAGGTTTGAATTAAAATGGAAAAGGTTAAATTCAAACGAGTGGGCTGCGTGGGAAGAGAAAATGGGCTGGCCTGCTATGCACAGCGCTTACGCGGGCTGGTTAAGTTGCTGTCCCCATGCGTCAGTGAGATGGGGGGTGCGAAGCGGTATGGGGCAACATGGTGCGTTGGATCTAGTTCTAATCCAACGGCTCTGGTTCATCGTCCACGTCGGGCAACGCCGGCGAGACAGAACCCTAATGTGGCAGGTGGGGGTCGTGGGAGGCTCACCGGGGCTCAGGCGAGGGTCGGCGAGGCGGGCGAACGACGAAGTCGACAATGGCGAACCTCCTGGTACCGGCAGCTCCTCCTAGGGCGGCTCCAATCACTGGCTTCCTTCTTCTCCAGCAGCGGTGGGCTCCGGCCAAATTCCGGCGATGCGCTGCTCGCCTTGCTCCGGGAACGGGGTGGAACGATCGGTGAGGAGAGGGGCGTGAGATGGTGTGCTCAATTCGGCTGGGGGTCGTCTCCTTTTATAGGCCCGACGGTGAGACCGAACGGAATGGGCAGGCGACGGTGGCGAGATGGCTACGGGCTGCTAGAGGCATGGCCGAGGGTGGCGATCGATCGTTGGTCTCCTGGCGATGCTCTATGGCTTTAATACGTGTGTAGGGGCGGTGGCAAACGGTCTGGAACGCTCGACGTTCTGCGAGGCACAGGCGGCGAACTCTGCGGCGAGCGGTGGCTACAGGGCACGGGCGGTGAAATGGGCATGTCTGGCGGTCTCCTGGGACGGTGGGGAGCATGTTGGCGGGCGGCGAGGGCTCGAGGTGGTCGGGTTGCGTGGGAACGGTGCGTGCTTTGCGGCGCACGTCGGCATGGTCGACAGCGGCACGGACGGGACGTTCCTGGCAGTTCTGGGCATTGTCTGCGAGGTAGGTATCACATCCCAAGATTTTCCAAATCTTGTAATGTGAAAAATAAATAAACAAAATAAACAATTGTTGATTTTTAGGGTGAGAAGAAACTTTTGATTCCAATTGGAAACATCAAAACCTATTTTGATCAAATAAAGTCCTAAAAGAATTTAAAAAGGTAAACAAATAATAAATGAAGTTATAATAGTTGGAATCACTATTTTTGTATCTTTAAATAAAAAGATATGGTTTTATAAAACAAAGGTAGACATATAAATAAGAACTATTTTAAAGGGGCCAAATTAAATCTTGGCCAAGCTTTTGAAATAAAATATTACTATTTGATAAAAAGAGTAAAGATTTATTTAAATAAAATAATAAGGATTTATTAATATCCAATTTTATTTAAGTAAAGGTTTTTCCCATTTTTAAATAAACACTAAAACTTGTTAAAGTATTTTAAATAAAAATTTCAAGTGTTTTATAATTTCAAATAAAACCTACTGATGAGGTTTTGGTATTCTTTAGATTTCAAATGGAGTTTTTAAATAAATTAAATCCTAATTGAATTAAAGACTATGGTCTATTTATTTAATTATTAATAGATCCTAAAAGAATAAAAGAATTATTTATTTTGGACTTTGAAATATGTTGATAAACAGAATTAAGATTCACCCAAAGTTTGGTGGTGATTTCAAATCAAATAGAGATTGAAAAATATTATTAAATCCTATTTAATTAATACTAGAGCCTATTTTAAATAATTAAAAGACCCCAAAGAGAATAAAGATTTATTCCCAAAATTGACTTCAGAATATACTATAAATCAGTATTTGAGTCTTCACAAAATTTAGCAAAGGTTTGAATTCAAATGAATGTTTAAATTGTTTAAACAAAATCACAACAGAAAAAAACAAATGGGAAAAAAGAAAAACCATCAGTATAAAAAAAATGGAAACCAAACCAACCCACCTGGCCAGCCCACTAAGCCCAACACCAGCCCACTCCTTCTCTCCCGCGGAAAACGCTTCGCACCTGAGTCTTTACCCGCTGAGTCACTGACGCGTGGACCCCATCTCCCCACTCCCTCTCTCGCTGACCGTCCGACCCCTCAGAGCTGTTCATCGTTTCCACCCGCGAAGACCACGCCCTGGCCGTTTTCTGCCGCTGATTTCTCGCGATCAATTCTCCTTAATGCCGCGTTTAATCCTCGCGGTGACCCGGAAGTATTAATCGCCACGCTCTCCTCTTCTTTTCCCCCCAATCCTCACACCATCGGAGCCCCAAGGCTGTTAGTATTGCCTGCGACATCGCCTCTGTCTCCGACGGCTTTCCCGGCCGATTCCAGCAGCCCCTCGCCGCACCTTGCCTCCTCGACCATGCTAACTTGTTCCCCATCAACCATCGCACCTCCCAGTGGCCTCATCTTGCTCGCGCTTGACCCCCCGCCTTGACAACGACCAAGGCCGTCACCGCCACCGTTTGTATCCACTCTGACGACCCCTCCCCGGTAAACCCAACCGCCCCTCTCCCCTTAGTCGACAATCTGATGCTCGCCTTCCTCTTGCAAACCTAACCGTTCCTTCTATTTGATCTAGCGCGACCTCTAGCTCCGTCCCGACGACAGACAGAGCCACCAGACGTCATCTTGAACTCCGGCGAGGAATTCCAACTGACCCTCGGCGCCCCTCGACAAGCAGAGAGCACGTTGAGCTTCAGCGTCACTCCGCGAACCTGGTAAGCCATTCCCCTTCCTCCCTTGCTTCCTGTAGCCACCGCAGCGCTGTTAGCCGAGCGTCGCCACCGCCGAGCGCCGCCATGGTATGGTCAGATCATCTCAGGCCGTTAGATGTTGATCTAAAGGATACGATAGAATCACTTAAAAACGAGGGGGTATGCGATCTGTGCCATGCGATCAAGTGAAATCCTACGGTCTGTGTTAGCCGATCCGCGCGAAGAGGTATAGACGACTCAGAATATGACAGTAGCCTGGAGTTTGGTTTAAAAACAGAAACTTGTCTATTTGATGTTCCAATTTGAAAAATTCATAACTTTCAAACCACACGTCCAAATTTTGCAAATTTTATATCAATGGATTCAGCAAAACAAGTAATTTCTGACCATGCACTTTGTTTAGTAAAATGTTTCTGTTAAATTGATTGTTTTTGCAGAAACTTATGTAGGCATATTTAGAATATAAAATTTGTTCTAAAATGATTTTTGAGATAAAACCTTTGGAAAATGGTTTGTTTTGAACCTACTGACCATAGAAATCAATTGGTGGATTCAAAAATATATTTGGTGAAGCAAAAGAATAAATCTTTGATTTAAAACACTTCTAGTCAAATAAAAATAATGATTATTTATTAAAAATGCTTTTGGAGGAAAACCTTTAGGAAATGTTTTGATTTAAACTCTCTGACCCCAAACACCAAGTTTTATGATTTAAAAATGTATTGGGTGAACCCTATAAAGATTGCTACTTTGATAAAGTCATTTTCAACCACATAAAATAATGATTTAGTTTAAAAATGGTTTATAGGTAAAATATTTTGCAAATAGTTTTGCCACTTTATAAAATTACCAATAAGTGTTTTGGAATGTTTATAACCTATTATAAACCACTTTTGTAAATAAAACAAAGTTTGGCATGCTTGCGTGCATTGTTTTGTTTCTATTATTTTAGTGAATGAAATATTGCTTGCTTGATTGAATTGTAGTGATTTGAAGAGTGTGAATATTGCAAGATCAAGGAGTGAACTTATATTCTCTACCAACAAGGAAAGTGATGCTTCATACTTTTGTCCCAATATTTTCACTATGCATTAGTGATATTTCTAAGTAGGACTTGCATGGAATTTTTGCTAAGTATAAAATGCCATGGGAAATCCTATTAGATGAAACCTTACTAGAATTATTCTAAGTTAAGATTCCTACTACTATCATGCTTAGCTTAGCTAGTAGAAAACAAGGGTGGAATATATATTCATACTATGGAATGTTCCAAAGTCAAGGACTTGTGTTTTGTTTAATAAAACAACTAAGTGAATGAATCACCTGGGTGGAATGGAAGGAATGGTTTGTGTTGAGTGGTTCACAAGGCCCATTTATATGGTTTACCTTGTGTATCTCACTTGTGGATGGCCACCCAGGAACAAAGAGATTTGAGATGTCAAATGTTGAGAAGCTTCAAGTGCAGCCACTTGGCATTATGGGCTCTGCCTGGATCATATAGGTTGCAATAACTTAGCCAAATGGACAGTTGGTGGTAGCGGATGATAGGTTGGAACGCGTCCATTCTGATCTAAGGGAAGGCTTCTGAAAGATCTTGTCTTGGTGAAACCAAGTCTTGTGGGGAAAGTGCACCACCTCTGCAGAGTGTAAAATCTAAGTACTTAGCCATGTCCCTGGAAAAGGACAATTTGAGCATCAAGACATGGAAGCTATCAAGAATCTCCTCATCCCAATTTCTAAGTAAAAACTTGTGGTTGAATAAGGGTTGAAGGATCACCAATTTCTATTGGGAGATGCCTTGGGTGATTTTGTCAAGCAAAAACTTAGTGTTTTTCAAATGATAAGGAAAATCTATTTTGAGCAAAGCAAGCCTAAGCTCCACATAGCCAAATGCATATAGATGATAGACTCCACTATACTACCATAGTATCACTTGCCAATACAAATCAAATGTATTGACCCTTGTGGCTGTAACTTATTATGTTGCAGGTTTGTTTGATGTTAGAGAAGTTTATTGATTAGGATTACAAGTCTACAACCAACATGTCTGCCTGTGGCACTTTGAAGATGAAGGACCCCATGCTATTGTTATATTCTGCTGCATTGTAATGATATAGCCAAATGAGCTATGTAAGATGTAATAAATTACTTTATTCCTGGTTATAAAGTTGTATTATGACCTTTGTTTCTTGATATTACATCTTAACAGTGGATGCTAGCTATTGATCCAGGGACTAGAATTGTAAACACAAGGATCTCTACCTTACTAAAGGTTGGGAACCTTACAGTAGGGCTGGTCAAGAGGGGGCGGTGAGACACGGGCTACCTCCCAGACAAGGTTGGCACGGCTAGTTCTTCCTCTAGCCTGCTGTCCACACTGGGGTGACATGGGTGCTCTCGGCTGTTCACCATTGATGGAATTGGCAAGCTCACAGTGGTGCTAGGGATTAGGTAAGATTGTTAGATGATCTACTAATGCTAGTGGTGTCCAGAGAGGGAACAAGTTAGGCCAGAATCACTGCTCACTATAGTGTTTTGATTTTGTTTGATTTGAATCATCAAGGTGTTTGATGAAATGGCCGCATGAATTCATGTTTTGAATTTTGAAAAGATCTTTGGTGGGTGTGCTAGGCATGTGCTGGTGAGTCTGTGGATGCTTGGGTTTTGCAAATTGAGTTGGCTTGAGTGGTTTTTGAAAAAGTGGGATCTTCCCATATGATATAGATTCAATTTTAAACTGTTATTTAAACTATGCAATTAAATGTTTCTGGATGATCACAAGGTGGGCCTTGATACTTTGTTATGAGTACTATCAAGGGGTGCAAAGATCCAAACAAGTTTATGTTAAGTTCTGAAAGTTAGAGATAGCCAAAGTAGGCATGGGAGTTAATTTGGCCAAAGTGACCATTCACTTATTTTGTTTGTTTTGATTTATTTGTCTTTGGGAAAAGTGTGGGGATTGTTTAGATGATGTTTATTTCACCTAAGAATCATTTTACAAGCAAAGAAACACATAATCATGGCAATTAAAAAGAATCCAAATTTTAATGCACACTCATATGAATGCTTTCATATTTTAATTAGTAAAGTTTTTGTTAACCCTAATTTGGTGATTAGAGTTTGATGATTCTAGTTTAATAATTTTGGGATGTTACAAATCTTCCCCCCTAAAAAAAATCTCGTCCCGAGATTTGAAAAAGGACGAAAAGATTACCTAGGATTTGAAGAGATCGGGAAACCCCGTTCTGATGTGATCTTCGCGTTCCCAGGTAGCTTCCTCTTCCGTGTGGTTGCTCCACTGAATCTTGAGAAACTTGATGCTTCGGGTTCTTGTAATTCTGAAATCTTCTTCCAAAATACGGATGGGTACTTCGGGATAGGTCAGGTCATTATTGATCTCTATAGTCCGGTGATCAATATTCTTGAACACTTCGGTCTTCTCCGGGACTTCGAGACACTTGCGAAGTAACGAGATATGGAACACATTGTGCACTGCTGACATCTCTTCGGGTAGTTCCAATTGATATGACACTTCTCCTCGACGGTTCAGAATCTTGAAAGGTCCGATATATCTGGGGGCTAACTTTCCTTTGAGTTGGAAACGCTGCATTCCCTTCAATGGCGACACTTTCAGATACACAAAATCTCCTATGTTGAAGGCGAGGTCTCGACGTCTCTTGTCGGTGTAACTCTTTTGTCTGGACTGGGCTGTCGTGAGGTGCTCACGAATCTTGTGAACCTTCTCTTCTGCTTCTCGTAGGATGTCGGCTCCAAAAATCTGACTCTCTCCTACTTCCGACCAGTTCAAATGGGTGCGACACTTCGTTCCATACATGAATTCAAATGGGGCTATTTGCAAACTAGCTTGATAACTATTGTTGTAAGAAAATTCTGCGAATGGCAGACAGTCTACCCACTTAGATCCATATTCAAACACACATGCTCTCAGCATATCTTCGACTATTGTTCCTAAACCTTCTTGGACTTTCTTCCATAATCTCGAGGTAAACTGAGTCCCTTGATCTGATACGATGTTCTTGGGAACTCCGTGCAAACTGACGATTCTAGCGATGTATAACTCCGCTAGCTTCGAACTCTGATATGTGGTCTTGACGGGTAAGAAATGGGCGACTTTGGACAATCTGTCCACTATGACCCAGATAGAGTCATTTCCCCTACTAGAAGTAGGAAATCCGGTGATAAAGTCCATTCCAACGGAATCCCATTTCCATTCCGGAATCTGCAATGGTTGCAACAATCCAGCGGGTCTTTGATGTCCGGCCTTGACTCGCTGGCATATATCACACTTGGCGATATAGCTTCCGATTTCTCTTTTCATCTTATGCCACCAAAATTGCTCTTTCAAATCTTGATACATATTCGTTCCTCCGGGATGGATAGAATAAAGAGTATCATGAGCTTCTTTCAAAATAACTTCTTTCAACTCAGAATCTGCTGGTACACAAAGGCATCCTTTGTACCACAGAACTCCTTCTTCGTCTTCGGTGAATCCGGGTACTTCACTACTAGGAAAACGGCTATAGGTAATCCACACTTCTGTGGCGCACTTGCTAGTAGTGCCCCACAGGTAAAATAGGCGTGGCGCACTGCCCACAGGTTCCCTACGGCTAACTGCCATAAGCATGGCGCACATGGGGGTGGTGCGCCACGGCTATGTGTGGGCCAGGACACAGGTGGCCGTAACACACATACCCGTAGCGCACTAGGTCAAGGTGCGCTACGGATGTGTCACTTATCCGTAGCGCACCTGGACCTAGTGCACTACGGGCATGTGTGCTGCAGCAGCTGGGTCAACTTAGCCGTAGGGCACTCTGCCCTAGTGCCCTACGGCTAAGTGGCCTGCACCAACTCCACCCCCCCCCCCTGATCGCCTTTTTTAGGTTTTGCAAAAAATAAAAGAAAATGATAAACACTTCCAAAAATAAAATCATTTCATATTTAGGTAGGTAATGTGGTCTAGTTTGTAGGAAAATTAACAAACATGCATTTCGACTTTTTATGCAAAAAAAGTTTATGCCACGGTAAAACGGCCGTAACTTTTGCATACGATGTCGGGAAAATACGTATAATATACCAAAATGACGAGAACGAGATTTCGCATCCGCTCGCAATGACCATAGGTCGTTTAGCGATTTTTTAGATTTTCAAAATTCGAAAAGAGTAAAAAGTTACGGTCAAAAGACTGTTTTTTCCTGTAGAAAAAAAAGATGGCAACTTACCCGTAGCGCACCACTACCTAGTGCGCTACGACTAAGTCGGGCGGGATTCAAAATTTGAATCCCCACCCCGCCCACCTACCCCTTTTATTTTCATTCCCCTTCTCTCCTTTTCCTTTTCCTCCCTTCTCCTTTCTTTCTTCTTCTCCTCCTTCTCCTTCTCATTTTCCTCCTCCTCCTTCTCTTTCTCCTTCTCCTTCTCCTTCTCCTCCTCTTCCTCCTCCTTGCAGTGAAGATGGTGACGGCGGCCTCCTCCTTGCAGTTCTGACGACGAGGCAGCGTGCTCCTTCTTCTTCTCCTCCTCTTCCTCCTCCTTGTACTTCCGACGACAACGAGGCCTCCTCTTCTTCTCCTCCTCCTCTTCCTCCTCTTCTTCTCCTCCTCTTCCTCTTCTTCTTCTCCTCCTCCTCCTTCTTGCAGTTCCGACGACGATGACGACGAGGTGACGACGAGGAGGCGACGAGGCGACGATGACGACCTGCACCGACGAGCGACGGCACCAACGACGAGATCCAGATCTGCCGCTTTTTTTTGAATTTTGAAATTTATATCCATGGCGCACAACACGTAGTGCGCCACGGTTATCGTTTCATACGTGTGGCGCACCTGGACTCCTATCTCGACACAACCGTGGCGCACCAGGCGGTGCACCAAGGCTAGGAGATAGCCGTAGCGCGAGGCCCGTGGCGCACTGCTAGTGCGCCACAGATGGCCTTTTCAGGTGCGCCACGAACAGGCGTTTTCCTAGTAGTTCTTTGCATGTACCGATATGACGCTTGATTCCGTCGATACTAGCATTTCCTTTCTGTGCCTCTTTGATCTAGCTGATCAAAGTGGGTTGAAGTTCTATGCTAGCCAAAAATCCTTCACTCACTAATTCCATTCAAAAATCTTCCATCTCTTTGTGCAAACTTGGTTGCTCCTTCAAAATCATGGAGTTCAAGCGGCACGGCAATCTGCTAAGGGCATCTGCTACCACATTGGCTTTACCGAGGTGATAGTGAATGTCCAGATCGTAATCCTTGATTAACTCAATCCATCTTCTCTGCCTCATATTCAGATCCTTCTAAGTGAATTTATACTTCAGGCTCTTGTGATCCGAATAAAACTCAGAACGATTTCCCATCAGGTAATGCCTCCATGTCTTCGGGGCTAGAACTACGGCTGCGAGTTTGAGGTCATGGGTTGGGTAATTTTGTTCGTGTTCCTCCGGCTGATACAATGTGACCGAGGAATCCTACCTCCTGTAACCAAAATTCACATTTGCTAAACTTGGCATACAACTGATGCTCTCTAAGGGTTCCAAGAATGTTCCTTAGGTGTAGCTCATGTTCTTCTTCCGATTTAGAATAAATCAGAATATCATCAATGAAAACAACGACAAACCTATCCAGGAAGTCCATAAAAAATCTTATTCATGAGATTCATGAAATAAGCGGGGGCATTGGTCAATCCAAAAGACATGACAGTATACTCGTATAATCCATATCTGGTGGTAAAGGCAGTCTTGGGGATATCCTCTGCGAGAATCTTGAGTTGATGATAGCCTGTTCTAAGATCAATCTTAGAAAACACCTTGGCACCGGTCAACTGATCAAACAAATCTTCTATCTTGGGCAACGGGTACTTGTTCTTGATGGTGACATCATTCAACTTCCGATAATCCGTACACAAACGGTTACCTCCATCCTTCTTGTCCACAAACAAGACAGGTGATCTCCATGGTGACGCACTTGGTTGAATCAATCCAATTTCCAACATGGAATCCAGTTGCTTCTTCAGTTCTGCTAGTTCAGACGGGTTCATACTATAGGGTCTCTAAGCTATGGGTCATGTTCCGGGGATTAGTTCAATGATAAACTCGATATCCTGATCTGGGGGCATACCGGGCAAAACATCTGGAAATACATCGGGGTATTCACAGACTATCCGGACTTGGTCAATGGTAGGTTGGGCTATACTCTTGTTGCACTTGAATTGACGAGGTAAGGTTTCCGATATATGCTCGACTGATACTCCGGCTATACTGGTCATGGTTATAGCTTTCTTGGCACAGTCAATTAATCCTTTATGTTTGGACATCCAATCCATTCCTAGTACTACTTCCAAACCTTTAGTTCCGAGTACTATCAGCATAAAAATCTATGCCATGGATTCGGATAGGGAAGGATTTGCAAATTTGCCTAGCCTTGGTGGTTGAACCGGGGATTTGAAAAATCATAACATGCTTCAGTTTGGTTGGTTGAATCTTACTAGTGCAGGAAAATTATTCGGTGACAAATGAATGCGATGCACCCGAATCAAACAACACTCTAGCAAGTACTGAATTAATAGAAAACATACCCAGCACGACGTCTGGCGCTTCCTGAGCTTCTTTAGCATGCATGAGAAAAAGACGGCCGTTGCGGTTGAGCGAGTTCCCTGGTGCAAATCTTCTTCCAGGCTGAACACGACGCTGCTGCTGAGCTGGGGCATTTGCATTGGGGGTTGCGGCAATATTCTTGTTGGGGCACTCGTTGGAGTAGTGACCCTTATTTCCACAGTCATAACAAGTCACTTGCGACTTGTCCTTGGCTGCAATAGGCACCGCATTGCTTCCAGTCCTCGGGGCAGTGTTGGTGTTGGCGGTAGCATTGTTGTTGTTGAACTTGGGTGGTGCACGGTTGAAATTGTTAGAGTTGCCGGGGTTATTAAGATTTCCTCTGGGCCTTGGGTTTCCATGGTTGGGATAGGTTGAATGGTTCATCGGGGGTCTGTTGGTTCTCGTGGAAAATCCTGGAGATGGGATAGGGCGACACTATGGGGTCTGATGGGTTCCTGGTTGATGCATCATACGACGCTTGCGGTTCTTGTTGGCTTGGTTGATCTTTCCTTCCATCTGGATAGTAGAGTCGACTAGGGCTTCAATTTCAGCAAAAGGGATATTGACTAACACCGTCTGCGTCTCATCGTGCAGACCATTCAAGAATCTCTCCTTCTTCTTGGCTTCAGTGTCGATCTCATCCGGGGCATACCTAGCTAATGACAAGAATTTGTCACGGTATTCCACTACAGTCATCCTTCCTTGCTTCAGTTCTCTGAACTCATCTCTCATTCTCTTGATCAAACCCGGTGGCACATGGGTTCTGCTGAACTTGACCTTGAATTCCTCCCAGGTCATCATCTGTCCTCCGGTCATTGCACGAATGCTGTTCCACCATGATCTGGCATCTCCGGCTAGATAGTGGGTGGCGAACAAAACTTTCTTGTTGGCTTCCACTCCTGCGACTGCTAGGTTATTTTCCATGGTTTGCAGCCAATCTTCGGTGTCTAGGGGCTCTTCTGACTTAGTGAAAACAGGTGGGTTGGTGTTCTGGAAATTCTTAATCTTATATCCATGGTTGTCCTGATTTCCGTGGCCTTGGTTGTTGTTGGCCATCTGAGCTATGTGCTGAAGGGTGGCTAAGTTGGTCTTACGTTCGGCTCTTTCAACTTCGCGGTCAGAAACCAACATTTGCAGGATCTGCAACATCGGGTCCGGGGATGAACCACTTCCTCCGTGTGGCATCTGAAGATTGAGATAGATCATGAGAAAAGAGGGAAATTTGTAAGGTTCCGGATTTTGAAAAGTTTTTAGAGTTTGACTCAGATTTTTCTAGCAAATTGTTTTTCATTCATTCATTCATAGCACACGGTACAAACACACACCACAACAAAGGTAAACAGATGGTTTTAAGAACCATTCTAGAAACTAAGATACAGTAGGACCGAATATAACTCACTACGCTAGTGCTCAAGTGCTACTACTCCTCGGAGTCGATGTAGTCGTCATCCTCATCGTCATCGATGAAGGCAAAATCATCCTCATCGGTGAAGAAGTCCATAGCCCGATCCTCCAAAAAATCATCATTATCGCTGAGATAGGAGTAGGGGTCTCCTCGAAGATCCTCTCCGGCATTCTCCCTTTCCTCCAACTGCATGTCTCTCTCGTGGATGGTCTCCTCCAAAGATGAGATACGGTGGCGAAGACGAGCAATGATGCGTTCCTTCTTGTCGAGCTGACGGTGGCGAGACTTGCGATCCTTCGCTAGCATGGCGATGGTCTGATCCTTCGTCTTGATGATGGCAGACTTGTGGTTGGAGTAGTCACGACAATTATCCAATTCCTGCTGACGATCATACATCATGAAGCTGAGGTGGTCCAATTGAGTCTTCAGCTCGGGGTGGTATGGGGCTTTCAATGGCTGTCCATTAGCATCACGCCTTGGACAAAACTCAAAGCGGGTACCCTTGATCTGGTTGATACTCTGCCCACACAGACGGGCAAGAGCTTCTTGCATGGCCCTGGTGTTGGAGATATGCCCTATAGGCAATAATAAATGTAGTTATTATTATATCTTTGTGTTTATGATAAATGTTTACATTCATGCTATAAGAGTATTGACCAGAAACATTAATACTTGTGTGATTTGTAAACTAATTTAGAGTCCCTAGTAAAGCCTCTTTATAATACTAGCTTGTTGATTAATAGATGATCATGGTTTCTTGATCATGAACATTTGAGATGTTGTTAATGACAAGGTAATGTCATTAGGAGAATGATATGATGGACATACTCCTATAGATAAGCGTAGCATAAAGATCAAGTCATTTTAATAGTTCAATTGCTATAAGCTTTCTAATACATAGTAACCTAATTCCTTCGACCATGAGATCATGCTTATCACCATCATCGGAAGGATGCTTTGATGACATCAAACACCACACCGTAATTGGGTGGCTATAAAGGTGGCATTGAGTGTTCAGAAAGTATGGGTTGAGACACATGGATCAAGAGTGGGATTTGTCCATCCATATGATGGATAGATATACTCTGGGCCCTCTCGGTGGAATGTCATCCAATTATCTTGCAATCATGTGACTGGCCCACAAGGGATCACATATCACGGGAACGAGAAAAGATTACTTATCGGTAACGAGGTTGAACTAGGTATGCAGAGATACCGACGATCAAAACCTCGGATAAGTAAACTATCGTGAGACAAAGGGAAATTGGTATCGTATGTAAGTGGTTCATTCGATCACAAAGTAATCATAGAAATATGTGGGAGCCATATGAATTTCCAGATTCCTCTATTGGTTATTGATCGGAGAAGTGTCTCGATCATGTCCGCATAATTCACGAACCGTAGGGAGACAGACTTAAGGATTCGATGTTGTTGAGTAGTTATGGAATGATGAGTAAGAGACTGAATGTTGTTCGGAGTCTCGGATAGGATCCGGGATATCACGAGGAGATCCATAATGGTCCGGAGAATAATATTCATATAAGGAAAGTCCTGTTTCGGAGTTGGGGAATGATTCCGGTGTTTTCATCGGGAATGTTCTACAAGGTTCCGGAAGGTCCGGCACTCCAGAGGGGAAGGGTACATGAATGTGTCATGACAATGTGGAATGGTTGCATCATGTACTAGGTATCATGGCTGGGAAAAATAAAGGGAGAAATCAAATCCTAGTTTGAAAAGTCAAACGCCAATTTGAAAAGTCAAACGGCAAGTTTGCTTGGTGGAGGGAGAGTAGGAAACCTACCTGGGGAGGAAGTCCTCCTCCCTCCACCCGCCGGCCAAGGAGGCCGAGTTGGGGGAGGACTCTCTCCTCCCAACCGGCGCCCTCCCACCTATAAAAGAAGGGGCAGGGGTGCCCCTCTTCCCTACACCCAACAGCACCCAAACCCTAGCCCTAGCTGCCAGCCTCCTGCAAGTCGCCGCCGCCCCTAGGGTTTCTCCTAGCCGCCGACTTGGGGCTTCCCCAAGCCCTATCCTCCGGCCAAGCTCAGCCCCTTGGTTCCCTCTAAACCCTAGATCGCCAAGGCCTCTCTCATAGTCCACCATACTCGCTCCGGCTTAAGGCGAAGCCCATGCGAGATCTCCCGTCTACTTCCGGTACCACGCCGTCGTGCTGCCAGAATTGGGAGGAGAGTGCTACAACCTCCGCTGCCTGCTGGAACAAGGGAGAGGAAGGTCTTCATCGAGTACCGAACGTGTGACCGACTGCGGAAGCGCTGCCGGAACGCAGCGCTGGAAGGATCGTCTACGCGATCTTGAGATCGGCAAGAGTACGACTACATCACCCACGAGAATCTGCTCTCGTTAACCGCTTTGGAATATTCGAGGGTGAGTTCCTCTATCGACTCGTTGCTACAATCTAGTAGATAGATCTTGGCTTGTTTGTTTGCATGCGGTAGAAATTTTTTGTTTTCCATGCTACGAACCCCTACAGTGGTATCAAAGCCTTGTCTATATGTAGATCTGTTGCACGAGTAGAACACAATGGTCATTATGGGCGGTGGTGTTTTTATTATTAATTGCTTCTTGTGTACTTTGCATCTTGAGGTATGATGGGATGGAGCGGCCCGGGCTAACCTTACATGACATCGTTCATGAGACTTGCTCCACGCTCAACATGCAAAGTGGCTTTGCGGGTGTCTGTCTCTCCCATTATAGTATAGATCCAATTTACAACGGGCACTTGATAGTTCAAACATCAACGTTGTGGTTCTTGTTCGTAAGTTAGATCGACACTTATTGAAAGCCCCAAACCACGTAAAATATGCAAAGAAAATTAGAGGCGTCTAACTTTGTTTTGCAGGGGTGTGATGTGATGTGATATGGCCATGATTGTGATTATATTTGATGTATGCAATGTTCCTTATTGTAAGTTGGCAACCGGAAGGAGCCATATGGTTGTCTTTAAATTCTGTTAAGACCCGCGTGTCTATTCAAAGTAGTTGTAATAGTTGGAGCTTGTGGACGACAACCATGAAACGGCGCCATTGACCTTGACGCTATGCCGGTGATGATGGAGATCATATTCGTGCTTGAAGATGGAGATCGGATGCACAAGAAGAAAGTCCATATCATATCACATATTATGGATTGCATGTGATGTTAATCCTTTATGCATCTTGTATTGCTTAGTTATCGACGGTAGCATTATAAGATGATCCCTCATGCACATAAATTTCAAGTTTTAAAGTGTTCATCCTTAGCAAGCACCGTTTCTAAACCTTGTTGTTTCGAAACACCACGTGATGATCGGGTGTGTTAGATTCTGCAAGTGTATACAACGTGAGCAAGCCAGATTTGCTCATGCGGAAGCTAAGGTTTGACCTTGACGAGCCTAGCATGTACATACATGGTCCCGGAACATGGATTACCGAAAGGTAAAGCATGAGTCATATAGTAGATATGATGAACATGTCGATTGTTCGCCATTGAAGCTACATCAACTCTCATGATGATCGGTTTTTGATGTGGTGGATTTGGTTCGTGTGATCACTAAAACAATGTGAGGGATATTGTTTTGAGTGGGAGTTCACCTAGATTAATTTAACTATTAATTAGAACTTAATTTGTCATAAACTTAGTCTAAAATATTGCAAATATGTTGTAGATCAATGGCGGCCCCTACCATCAATTTTAATGCGTTCCTAGAGAAAGAAAAGTTGAAAAACAATAGAAGCAACTTCGCGGATTGGTTCCGCAATTTGAGGATTGTCCTCAATGCTGGTAATTTGACCTATGTGCTGGATGCACCGCTGGGTGACCCGCCTGCAGCTGATGCTCCCGATGAAGTAAAGAACGTTTACCTCACTCGAAAGAATCAGTACTCCACAGTTCAGTGTGCTATCTTGTATGGTTTGGAATCGGAGCTTTAGAAAAGGTTTGAGAACCATGACCCACATGATATTGTCCGTGAACTCAAAATGATATTTGAGGCTCATGCGGCAGTTGAGAGTTATGAGGCTTCTGAAAAGTTCTTTAACTGCAAGATGGAAGAGGGCAGCTCCGTCAGTGAGCACGTGCTTAAGATGTCTGGGCACACAAACAAACTCCAAAGCTTGGGTATAGTGATTCCTAATGCTTTGGGGCTTTATCGTGTCCTCCAATCACTACCACCAAGTTACAAGAACTTTGTGATGAACTACAATATGCAAAACATGAACAAGACGTTGCCAGAATTCTTCTCCATGTTGAAATCTGCAGAAGTGGAGATTAAGAAAGAGCATCAAGTGTTGTTGGTCAATAAGACCACCAAATTCAAGAAAGGCAAGTCTAAGCAAAAGGGAAACTTCAAGAAGGGTGGTAAGAAAGTTGCCACACCAGCGAAGAAGACCAAGGCTGGACCTAAGCCTGATACTGAGTGCTTTTACTGCAAGGGAGAGGGTCACTGGAAGCGGAATTGCCCAAAGTACTTGGCGGGTTTGAAGAACGGCAGCATCAAGAAGAAAGGTATATCTGATATACATGTTATTGATGTGTATCTCACTAGTACTCGTAGTAGTGCCTGGGTATTTGATACTGGTTCGGTTGCTCATATTTGTAACTCGAAACAGGTACTGCAGAATAAACGGAAGCTAGCAAAGAACAAGGTGACGATGCGCGTTGGAAATGGATCAAAGGTTGATGTGATCGCGGTCGGCATGCTACCTCTTCATCTACCATCGGGATTAGTTTTATACTTAAATAATTGTAATTTGGTGCCTGCGTTGAGCATGAACATTATATCGGGATCATGTTTATTGCGAGACGGTTACTTGTTTAAGTCTGAGAATAATGGTTGTTCGATTTATATGAGTAATATGTTTTATGCACATGTACCTTTGATAGATGGTCTATTCTTATTGAATCTCGATAGTGGAAATACACATATTAATAACATTGAAGCTAAACGTTTGAAATTGAGCGATAACTCGACCTATATGTGGCACTGTCACTTGGTCACATTGGACTAAAGCGTATGAAGAAACTCCATTCCGATGGACTTCTTGAATCACTTGATTTCGAATCACTTGAAAGATGCGAAGCATGTCTGACGGGTAAAATGACTAAGACTCCATTTTCCGGTATGATGGAGCGAGCTACGGACTTACTGGAAATCATACATACCGATGTGTGTGGTCCAATGAGTGTAGCATCGCGCGGTGGTTATCGTTCTGTTCTTACCTTCACGGATGACTTGAGTAGATATGGGTATATCTATTTCATGAAACATAAGTCTGAAACTTTCGAGAAGTTTAAGGAATTTTAAAGTGAGGTGGAGTGTAAGATCCCTCCCTTTATAAAGGTAAGGATCCCTGTGATTGCAATGCTAGTCCCTGGATCAATGCTAGCATCCACAGTTTAAGATGAAGTACACAGAAACAAAGGTCATTATTACATATCATTCCAGAGACAAACATAGTCTTTTACAAAATCCATGGCCACAGGCCTAATACAAGAGTTCAAATATATAATAAGATAAATAAGTCTTCATCTTCATGTGTCATAGGCAAGCATGTTGAGTGTAGACTCATAACCCCTAATCATCATCAGAATAACCTGCAACATCACAAGTTACAGCCACAGTGGGTCAATACATTGGAATAGTATTGGCAAGTGATACCTTAGTAGAATATTGGTAGTCTAGATACTATATGCATTTTGGCTAAGTGTAGCTTAGGCTTGCTTTGCTCAAAATAGGTTTTACCTATTAGTTGAAAACACTAAGTTTTTCTTTGACAAAACTTTCCCAAGGAAACACCAATAGAGATTGGTGAACCTTCACCCTTGTTCACCCACAAGTTTTAACTTAGAAATTGGGATGAGGAGATTCTTGATAGCTTCCATGTCTTGATGCTCAAGTTTTCCAATACCAGGGACATGACTAAGTACTTAGATTCTTCCATCTGCAGAGGTTGTGCACTTTCCCCACAAGACTTTATTTTCACCAAGACAGGACCTTTCAGAAGCCTTCCCTTAGACCAAATGGATGCGCTCCAACGTATCATCCCACTACCACCAACTGTTCAAATGGCTAAGTTATTGCAACCTATATGATCCAGGCAGAGCCCATAATGCCATGTGGCTGCACTAGAAGCTTCTTAACATTTGGCCTCTCAAATCCCTTTGTTCCTGGGTGGCTTTCAACAAGTGAGATACACAAGGTAAGCCATAGAAATGGGCCTTGTGTAACCACTCAACATAACCCATTCTTTCCATTCCACCCAGGTGTTTCATTCACTTAGCTGTTTTATTAAGCAAAAACATAGTCCAAAGACGTAGAAATATTTACTCATAGCATGAATATATAACCACCCTTGGTTGCTACTAGCTAGGCTAAGCATGGCATAGATAAGCATGTTAACTTAGAAATTTCTAGCAATTCTACAAGTACTAGGATTTCCCAAGCATAGCATATAGATCAAAAATATTCATGCAAGTCTAGCAAAATATTTCTAGTGCATAGTTGAAAACATAGGAATAAAATCATGAAGCACCACTTGCCTTGGTAGTTTGGGGAGTAGCAACAATCCTCACAATCACAATCACAATTTGCACCAAAATCTACACATAAAATAATGGCACAAAATCACATACACAATTTATACAAGCAAAAATACATGAATGTATGCAATATGCCATGTGATGATTTTCTACACCAAACAAGACAAGTTCACAGTACTAAATCATAAACAAGTACAAAACAAGCTAAATAAACTTTATTTGAATAACAAAACATTTTCCAAATAATTACTATACTCAAATTATGCCTACAAATGTTTTGGTTTTATACAAACTTATGGAGAAGCTTGTATTTACAAGAAAGTTAGTAGGAGCTCTGTAGCATTCTTAATACTATATGTAGACATATTGTTGATTGGGAATGATGTAGACCTTCTTAATAGTGTCAAGGAATATTTGAATAATAGTTTTTCAATGAAAGATCTTGGCGAAGTAGCTTACATATTAGGCATAAAGATTTATAGAGATAGATCGAGATGCCTAATATCATTGTCACAAAGTACATATTTGGACAAAGTTCTAAAGAGGTTTGGAATGGAATATAGCAAGAAAGGGTTCTTGCCCATGTTGCCCAATACGACGTTGAGTAAAACTCAAAGTCCAGCAATGGCTGAAGATAGAGAAAGATGAGTAAGACTCCCTATGCCTAAGCCATAGGATCTATAATGTATGCCATGCTATGTACTAGACCCGACATTGCATATGTTGTTAGTTTAACTAGAAGATATCAAAGTGATCCAGGAGTGGATCATTGGACAGCAGTCAAAAACATCCTTAAGTACTTGACAAGAACTAAGGATATGGTTCTTTCTTATGGAGGTGATGAACAGCTCGTTGTTAATGGTTACACCGATGCTAGTTGGAACACCGATCCGGATGATTCTAAATCTCAATATAGATACGTATTTACTTTGAATGGTGCAGCAGTTAGCTGGAGGAGTGCAAAGCAAAGCGTTGTGGCGAGATCTTCAACTGAATTGGAATACATAGCTGCTTCGGAGGCTTCACAAGAAGCAATATGGATGAAGGAGTTCATTACAGATCTCGGTGTGGTTCCAAGTGCTCTGGACCTAATGTCTATCTACTGTGATAACATGGGCGCCATAGCCAATGCGCAAGAACCAAGGTCACACAAGAAGCGGAAGCACATCAAGCTACGTTTTCATGCTATTCGAGAACATGTCCAAGATGGTGACATAAAGATTTACAAAGTACACATAGATCTGAATGTGGCGGATCCGTTGACTAAACCTCTCCCGAGGGCAAAACATGACCAACACCAAACTACCATGGGTGTTCGGTATATTACCATGTAATCTAGATTAGTTGACTCTAGTGCAAGTGGGAGACTATTGGAGATATGCCCTAGAGGCAATAATAAATGTAGTTATTATTATATCTTTGTGTTTATGATAAATGTTTACATTCATGCTATAAGAGTATTGACCAGAAAAATTAATACTTGTGTGATTTGTAAACTAATTTAGAGTCCCTAGTAAAGCCTCTTTATAATACTAGCTTGTTGATTAATAGATGATCATGGTTTCTTGATCATGAACATTTGAAATGTTGTTAATGACAAGTTCATGTCATTAGTAGAATGATATGATGGACATACTCCTATAGATAAGCGTAGCATAAAGATCAAGTCATTTTAATAGTTCAATTGCTATAAGCTTTCTGATACATAGTAACCTAATTCCTTCGACCATGAGATCATGCTTATCACCATCACCGGAAGGATGATTTGATGACATCAAACACCACACCGTAACTAGGTGGCTATAAAGGTGGCATTGAGTATGTGACTGGCTCATAAGGGATAGATATACTCGGGGCCCTCTCGGTGGAATGTCTTCCAATTAGCTTGCAAGCATGTGACTGGCTCATAAGGGATCACATATCACGGGAACGAGAAAAGAGTACTTATCAGTAACGAGGTTGAACTAGGAATGCAGAGATACCGACGATCAAAACCTCGGATAAGTAAACTATCGTGAGACAAAGGGAAATTGGTATTGTATGTAAGTGGTTCATTCGATCGCAAAGTAATCGTAGAAATATGTGGGAGCCATATGAATTTCCAGATTCCTCTATCGGTTATTGATCGGAGAAGTGTCTCGATCATGTCCGCATAATTCACGAACCGTAGGGAGACACACTTAAGGATTCGATGTTGTTGAGTAGTTATGGAATGATGAGTAAGAGACTAAATGTTGTTAGGAGTCTCGGATAGGATACGGGATATCACGAGGATATCCGGAATGGTCCGGAGAATAAGATCATATAAGGAAAGTCCTGTTTCGGAGTTGGGGAATGATTCCGGTGTTTTCATCGGGAATGTTCTAGAAGGTTCCGGAAGGTCCGGCACTCCGGAGGGGAAGGGTACATGAATGTTCATGACAATGTGGAATGGTTGCATCATGTACTAGGTATCATGGTTGGGCAAAATAAAGGGAGAAATCAAATCCTAGTTTGAAAAGTCAAACGCCAATTTGAAAAGTCAAACGACAAGTTTGCTTGGTGGAGGGAGAGTAGGAAACCTACTTGGGGAGGAAGTCCTCCTCCCTCCACCCGCCAGCCAAGGAGGCCGAGTTGGGGGAGGACTCCCTCCTCCCAATCGGCGCCCTCCCACCTATAAAAGAAGGGGCAGGGGTGCCCCTCTTCCCTACACCCAACACCACCCAAACCCTAGCCCTAGCCGCCGGCCTCCTACAAGTCGCCACCGCCCCTAGGGTTTCTCCTAGCCACCGACTTGGGGCTTCCCCAAGCCCTAGCCTCCGGCCAAGCTCCGCCCCTTGGTGCCCTCTAAACCCTAGATCACCAAGGCCTCTCTCATAATCCACCATACTCGCTCCGGCTTAAGGCGAAGCCCTGCGAGATCTCCCCTCTACTTCCGGTACCACGTCGTCGTGCTGCCGGAATCGCGAGGAGAGTGCTACAACCTCCGCTGCCTGCTGGAACAAGGGAGAGGAAGGTCTTCATCGATTACCGAATGTGTGACCGACTGCGGAAGCACTGTCGGAACGCAACGCCGGAAGGATCGTCTACGCGATCTTGAGATCGGCAAGTGTACGACTACATCACCCACGAGAATCTGCTCTCGTTAACCGCTTTGGAATCTTCGGGGGTGAGTTCCTCTATCGACTTGTTGCTACAATCTAGTAGATAGATCTTGGCTTGTTTGTTTGCATGCGGTAGAAATTTTTTGTTTTCCATGCTACGAACCCCTACACCTGGCAAGTCCATCGAGCCAGTTGTTCTCTCTTAAGGTAAACTGAATTCCATCGGCAGTGGAAGGTTCTATCTTTCCTCGGAGACTTGCAACAATTAGCCACTTCAGATCTTCTCCTCCTTGATCATTGAGCTGAGATTCGAAGAACTCGGGGTGCGGACGCTCCAGAAGTTCCGAAAGCTGGTCCGAATCCCGCTCAAAGATAAGGTCTCCTCCATTCCCCAACTGATAAAACTAGTTAGTAGAGTGATCAAGTGTGTCAAATTTTATGTAGTTTGTAAAAATTTTTGAGGAACATGAATTTTTATGAAAGAATCAAGGTGATAAGAATGGGAATATGTTTTTGTAAATATTTGCTTCCTTTGTTTTTGAAACTAAGTTTTTGATTGAAATGGCCAGTCTAACTAGGGTCTCCTATGGTCAGGATGGCTCCGATACCAACTTGTCAACACCCGGATTTTTAATCCCAGATGCCTGTTATGCCATACATCGCAATCCCAGGATTACCATTTTTGCGAGACATAACAGAATTGGATACCATAGTACATCATAGATTACAAACCATACATAAGGTCTTACACAAATAAGGATCTCATGATCCAGTTTTTAATACAACTCAAGCAGTGGAATAACGTAACAATAACGGTAGCGTAGGCGAAGCTCCATCTTCGGGGTCACAGGCAATGCTGACGATGGGAGATGATCCTAGTTGTCGTAACCTTCCCGAGGTCCATCCTCCTGGTACTCCTATTCATAGTCTGGCCATGGGAATATCCAGGGACAAAGCCATGAGTACTCTTTAAGTACTCGCAAACTAATACTAACAAGTTAAGGGGGTTTTGTAATAGGACACTAAGCTCTAGGGTTGTTTTGCAAAAATCCAGATTTACCTACTAAGTTTTAGAAACGAAGAAAGCTAGTTGAAATTCTTGAACACCTAAGTGAGAACTTGTATTTTAGATCACAACTCTGTTGTGGTCAAGTCAAAGTCTTAATTCATTTCACAAGTCATTTTGAAAATATCTGACGGGGGTACAGTATGGCCATTCCAACTGTCCATAACCGCGGACGCTGCTATTCGAATAGTTTGACACTCTACAGAGATTGTACACTTTCACCACAACATTCGATACATCCGTCAGGAACAAATCCTGAAATTACCATACTCAGTATGCGCATAATCAATCATAACCTTTCAATTACACGCCCTAGTATAAACACCTCTCCTGTGAGTTTGGCCTCCCAACCATGACCAATTGTCATCTTGGGTACTGCACAAGTGGACAATCTTCACAAGGTAGCCTCGGCTCAGACCTTGGCCGTGAGGGAACCAATAGTAAGGTATATAAGTTTCTAGTCAAGCCCTACCCAATTCTCGGGTATTGTGGTTGTACGGTAAAATTGGAATGGTATCGCATCCAGACAACCATCAGTTTTATAAAGGGCTAAGGCTCATGCCTCAACATTTTCATCACCAAAATCATCTGGTGTTCGGAAACACATGTCAAAACATTTCAGTAGAATGACTCATCATTCCAAGGTTTTCATAACCATTTTCACCAAGTATTCCCATCTAAGGTTGATCAAGTTTTATGCTTAGCACTAGCATCTACAAGTGGGAGTGAGTACTAATGAGGGGTGGTAAACAAGTGGAGTTTAACGAAGTTCAATCTCATGCCTTAGGATGACATAAAGATTATCTAGCTTAGGCCAAATTTTATGCTCTTTATGCAACCTTCAATTATCTTTCTAGTATCTACAAGTCACTTAAGTAACTCTAAGAGAAAGCTTTGATAAAGAAATAAAGTATACGACTGGTAAGTAAAACTAGGATTGGGTTATCAAGTGGGTATGATCACATATGCTTAAGGCATATAAGTGGCATGATAACAAGCAAGTATTTGCTTGCATAGGTATAGTATCTTGCAAGTGTTCACTTGCACAATCAACTAGTAGTATTAGGCTTGCCTTGTGCAGAGCAGTGGTTGAAGTTCTCCTCGGCTTCTTCCTCGTAGTATCCTCCTTCTTCCTCGTATCCTTGGTTGGTACTAGCGTCTATAAGTAAATACGAGGTACACAATCACCAAACAATACTTAACTACTTTCAATCATCACACAAATGGGTTCTATAGATGATTTAGCATCATCACTAACATTACAAGATTAAAGCTTGGTTTAATTTCTTTTGTTTTTAGAAAAGCAATTTCTACTCATTGAAAAACTATTTAAGATTTAATATTCTCCAAACCAAACATGGGATCATGTGGACACATGTCATCACCACATATTTCAGTCCATGGGAATGTGATTTAAAGTGGTGTCACAATTTAATAAGGTTTAACCTTTTATTTCAAATAGAAATAAATGACTAGAAATGCCTATGTGGCATTCTTTTATTACTTGAACATTATTTCTATCAGTAAACCCATATGTTTTTACATATTCTAAAAGGTATGATCAAATGTGATTTTTGAGAGTTGGAATCAACTCAAAAGCTATTATGGTTTAAATTTGAAAAATGTTTGAATGCAGAAAAGGTTCTGCCTTGTTATTTTTACCAAGGGTGATCTACAGATCCAAATGATTTGAATCCAACGGGCTTGGATTAAACATTTAAAAACCTTTCTAACAAAATTGGTTTCATTGAATTTGGTTAACTGAATCGAGTTGGGTTGATTTTTGAAACTAGGTACAGAACTAGGTTTGAATTAAAATGGAAAAGGTTAAATTCAAACGAGTGGGTTGTGTGGGAAGAGAAAATGGGCCGGCCTGCTACGCATAGCTCTTACGCGGGCTAGTTAAGTTGTTTTCCCCACGCGTCAGTGAGACGGGGGGTGCGAAGCGGTACGGGGCGACGTGGTGCGTTGGATCTAGTTCTAATCTAACGGCTTTGGTTCATCGTCCACGTCGGGCAGCACCGGCGAGACAGAACCCTAATGCGGCAGGTGGGGGTCGTGGGAGGCTCACCGGGGCTCAGTCGAGGGTCGGCAAGACGGGCGAATGACGAAGTCGACGACGGCGAACCTCCTGGTATCGGCAGCTCCTCCTGGGGCGGCTCCAATCGCTGGCTTCCTTCTTCTCCAGCAGCGGCGGGCTCCGGCCAAATTTCGGCGATGCGCTACTCGCCTTGCTCCAGAAACGGGGTGGAACGATCAGTGAGGAGAGGGGAGTGAGATGGTGTGCTCAATTTGGCTGGGGGTCGTCTCCTTTTATAGGCCCGACGGTGATAGCGAACGGAATGGGCAGGCGACGGTGGCGACATGGCTACGGGCTGCTAGAGGCATGGCCGAGGGTGGCGATCGATCGGTGGTCTCCTGGCGATGCTCTATGGCTTTAATGCGTGTGTAGGGGCGGTGGCAAACGGTCTGGAACGCTCGACGTTCTGCGAGGCAGAGGCAGCGAACTCTGCAGCGAGCGGTGGCTACAGGGCACGGGCGGTGAAATGGGCATGTCTGGCGGTCTCCTAGGACGGTGGGGAGCATGTTGGCGGGCGGCGAGGGCTCGAGGTGGTCGGGTTGCGTGGGAACGGTGCGTGCTCTGCGGCGCACGTCGGCATGGTCGACAGCGGCACCGGCGCGGCGTTCCTGGCGGTTCTGGGCATTGTCTGCGAGGTAGGGCTGGTCAAGAGGGGGCGGTGAGACACGGGCTACCTCCCAGACAAGGTTGGCACGGCTAGTTCTTCCTCTAGCCTGCTGTCCACACTGGGGTGACATGGGTGCTCTCGGCTGTTCACCATTGATGGAATTGGCAAGCTCACAGTGGTGCTAGGGATTAGGTAAGATTGTTAGATGATCTACTAATGCTAGTGGTGTCCAGAGAGGGAACAAGTTAGGCCAGAATCACTGCTCACTATAGTGTTTTGATTTTGTTTGATTTGAATCATCAAGGTGTTTGATGAAATGGCCGCATGAATTCATGTTTTGAATTTTGAAAAGATCTTTGGTGGGTGTGCTAGGCATGTGCTGGTGAGTCTGTGGATGCTTGGGTTTTGCAAATTGAGTTGGCTTGAGTGGTTTTTGAAAAAGTGGGATCTTCCCATATGATATAGATTCAATTTTAAACTGTTATTTAAACTATGCAATTAAATGTTTCTGGATGATCACAAGGTGGGCCTTGATACTTTGTTATGAGTACTATCAAGGGGTGCAAAGATCCAAACAAGTTTATGTTAAGTTCTGAAAGTTAGAGATAGCCAAAGTAGGCATGGGAGTTAATTTGGCCAAAGTGACCATTCACTTATTTTGTTTGTTTTGATTTATTTGTCTTTGGGAAAAGTGTGGGGATTGTTTAGATGATGTTTATTTCACCTAAGAATCATTTTACAAGCAAAGAAACACATAATCATGGCAATTCAAAAGAATCCAAATTTTAATGCACACTCATATGAATGCTTTCATATTTTAATTAGTAAAGTTTTTGTTAACCCTAAATTTGGTGATTAGAGTTTGATGATTCTAGTTTAATATTTTTGGGATGTTACACTTTGTATCATGTTGATTTCTTTCTGAATGAAGATATACTTCAAACTTTTGTGATCTGTGAACACTTCACATCGCTTTCCCAAAAGATAATGTCTCCATGTTTTGAGTGCATGGACGACAGAGGCCAACTCTAAATCATGAGTAGGGTAATTTACCTCATGAGTTTTGAGTTGTCTCGAGGCATAAGCCACAACTTTCCCTTCTTGCATTAGAACTGCACCTAATCCATCATGTGATGCATCACAATACACTTGGAAATCTTTCTCCAAATCTGGCAGACATAGGACTGGTGCTGTCACTAGTCTCTTCTTCAATTCTTGGAAACTGAGTTCACATCCTTCAGACCAAGCAAATTTCTTGTCTTTATTTAGTAACTCTGTCATTGGCTTAGCTACCTTGGAGAAATTTTCGATGAATCTTCTGTAGTATCCTGCCAAGCCAAGGAAACTACGAATTTCCTTCACTGACTTAGGAGATTCCCATTCAGTTACAGCTGACACTTTTGCGGGATCAACTGCTACACCATCTCCTGACACAACGAGTCCAAGAAATCCAACATCATTCAACCAGAATTCACACTTGCTGAATTTGGCATACAGCTTATGCTCTCTAAGCTTCTCAAGTATCAAATGCAAATGTCCTTCATGCTCTTCGTTGCTTTTAGAGTAGATCAAAATGTCATCAATGAAAACGACAACAAACTTGTCAAGGAACTCCATGAACACTTTGTTCATCATATTCATGAAGTAAGCTGGTGCATTGGTCAAACCAAATGGCATCACGGTATACTCATACAATCCATACCTAGTGGTGAAAGCTGTCTTAGGTATGTCTTGTTCTCTTATCTTAAGCTGAAAATAACCTGACCGGAGATCAATCTTTGAGAATACACAGGCTCCTTCTAACTGATCTAACAAGTCGTTGATTCTAGGCAAAGGATATTTGTTCTTGATAGTCACCTCATTGAGTGAACGACAATCTATGCATAACCTTTGACTTCTATCTATCTTTTCCACAAACAAGACTGGTGCTCCCTAAGATGAAGAACTTGGTTGAATAAATCCTTTCTGCAACTGTTCTCCAAGTTGTTTCTTAAGTTCTTTCAGCTCATCAACTGACATCTTGTAAGGTCTCTTTGCTATAGGTCCTGATCCTGGCAGCAAGTCAATCAGAAATTCCACATCTCTATCTGGTGGCATTCCCGGCAATTCTTCCGGAAACACATCGGGATATTCTCTCACAATTGGCACACTGTCTAAGCTAACCCCCTTAAGAGAATTTAGCTTACTCCCCTTTGATTCAAAGTTAGACTTGAATCTTATCCGTTTATTTTCCGGGGTTGTGAGTGCGACAGTACGATTGGCACAATCTAGTACTCCTTCATGCTTAGTCATCCAGTCCATTCCCAAAATTACATCTAGTCCTTGGGAATATAGGATTATCAGACTCACTGGAAACTTATGCTTTCCAAATTCTATCACTAGATCACGACATCCAAGACTTACTATCATATCTCCACCGGGAGAACTTACTTTTATTGGACACCCAATGTTTTCAGTTGGAAATCCATTTCTATCAACAAATGCTTTTGATATGAATGAATGTGATGCACCAGTATCAAACAGAACAAGTGCTGGAATAGAATTGAGTTTGAACTTACCAGCCATAGCATCGGACTCCTCATAAATCTCTTCCACATTGATGTGGTTCGCTTGTCCCTTCTGAAAAGGTTTGGGCTTAGTGGCTCCTTCAACTTTCTTCTCTGGGCACTCATTTTCATAATGCCCCAGCTTCTTACACTTGAAACATTCAACATGACTGATATCTCTCTTTGCAGGCTGACTGCCACTTCCACTTCCACCTCCACTGTGGTGACTCTTGTGTCCACCCTTGTGGTTCTTGTACTTGTCACTATCATGACTACGGTGATGCTTATTGTCATGATGGCAGTTGTGGCTATGGTGGTTGTTGTATTTTCCATGCTTGTGGGATTCGGAACTCCCACTATCATCATAATGGGAACGCTTGTGAGACGATCCTGAGCTGTGCTTGTCAGAGTTGTGCTTCCTCTTTCTACTTTCAACCTGTTTCATCTTATTCTCTAAGATGGTAGCCTTGTCACAAAGGGATTGATAAGTGGGGACATAGGCCAAAGATAACTTCAGGTGCAGTTCATCGTTCAGTCCTTCGAGGAACTTCTCTTTCCTCTTGGCATCAGTATCAACTCCATCCGGTGCATAACACGCCAGATTGTTGAACTCCTCAATATATTCAGCCACGCTGCGGTGGCGCTGCTTCAAGTTATGGAACTCCTTCTTCTTCAAACTCATCACTCTGGATGAGATGTGAGCTGTACGGAAACCATCTTCAAAGATAGCCCATGTCACATCCTCAATGGGAGTGGTGATCTGGAATTTATCCCACCTAGTAGCTGCTGGTCCTTCCAACAGATGTGCTGCAAACCTGACTTTCTCCTCGTCGGTACAGCCGACAGTTACCAAATCCTTGTTCACTAAACGTAGCCAATCATTGGCCACCATGGGATCAGTAGTTCCTGAGAACTTTGCAGGCCTCAGTCTTAGGAATCTGGTGAGCATGTCAAATCCTAGTGGATTGTTCTGATTGTTGTTGTTGTTGTTATTCTGATTCTGCATGAAAGTGGTCATCATCTGCATCAGCTGTGCCTGTGCTGTCATCAGCTGTTGAATCTCGGGGGTGACATTGTTGTTGTTCAGGTTGGGTTTGGCACGTCGAGGAGGCATCTGTGGTTTTCAATAAGGATAAGAATGAGATACCCATAGATGCTTAACATGCACAATACATCACATAGAAAATCACCAAACAAGCATCAAAATAACATAAAGTTCAACGACATAAACAACAAGTTTGAAAAGCAAAAACACCAATAGCAAGCCATCCACATGTTGGATGGTCATTGCGACTCAATAATCATAAGCATGGTAAATGATAAATAAATGAGTAGTCATCACTACTCCTCTACATCAACTTCCTCATCGACAAGTGTAAGATCTGCATTCTCCATAGCGGTGTTGTATTCCTCGACATTGGTAGTCAAGGCCTCTACCTTGGCTTTGAGATCCCTCTTCTGTGAACGAAGTCTCTCAATCACACCCTGTTGATGCTCGAGCTCGAAGTCCTTGGCCTCTAGTTCTGCATTCATCTCTCGAATCCTCTTGTTCCTATCTTGGACTCTTTTCTCTTGGCTCTTGAACTTCCTGTCCTGGCTCTCAAACTTAGTCTCCATTTCCTTGACTATCTCGTCTTGCTCCGCGAAGAGCTTGTCCTTCTCACGAAGCTGCACCTGGAGCTCGTCATTGCTAAGCATGACGTTGGTCCTATCAGTGTCTAGGTGCCTAAGTAGAACCTCTAGGTCCTGAAGGTACAGATGAATCGTCTCTGCCGTCCCTCTAGCAGCATCCTCGAACTCAATAGCCTCACCATCCTCGTCGCGTCTTCCGAAGGATTGAAAGTGAGTACCTCTAAGCTCCCGAGAGTGCCTCCCTAACAGACGCCCAAGTAAATCCTACATGACTACCTCTAGGCCTCACTCCATGTCGTCATGCATAAGCTTGAAGGTGATAGCCTCCATGGTTGGCTCAGTCTGACGTCCTGGTTGAGTAACCTTGAATCCCCAAAGGTCCTTCCTCTCAAACTTGGTGAGGGGAAGCATCATGATGCTAGGGAGCGAAAGATTGAGCACACTAGTGAGCTCAATAAGACGAGTGCCAAAACGAGTTCCCTTGAACTCTTCAGCCGTGCTGATAGTAACATTAGGCATCTATTTTATAAAATATAGAAAAGTGAGAATCAACATCAATAGAGAAAATCACAAGACAAAGCATCACAGGCATATTATTGGAAATCAAACACACAAGTCATGGCATACATAAATCCATTACAAGAATCCAAGGTTCAACATAACTTAGATAACTTTTTTTGAAATAAAACGATAAGTGTGGTGGTCCAACTAACGAAGTACGTTACAACTCTCACTCACTAGACAAAATGGCTATCAAACCATCCTTAGTAGCCATCTGTCTATCTTGTTCACAAGATTCCCAAATCAAGTCTATGATGTCTTCCCTTAGTTGTTGGTTGGTAGCCTCCAACTCTTGGGTATGCTTCTTTTCTTCCCTAAGGTCATTTTGGGTGTTAAGCATTCTGCACTTGAGTCTATCACCAAGCTCTTTGATGGCCTTCCAAGCTGCATCCCTTGCAGAGTCAAAAAATGTGGTGTGCATCACTGAGTTGGTGACCATGCAGAATCCTGATTCCTTGTGGTTGTCTCCCTTGTTTTTGTATGAGTGAAGTTACACCCACCAATACTCCTCTCCTTCATCCATCACAGGGAAACCTTTGTACACAGTTGCACCATGTATCCCCAAGGTAACCGTAAGGTTCTTGAGGGCTTTTGGAAATTCAGCCTCACACTCCAAAGTCATGGTCATGAGTGGTCCTTTCCTTATGGCTTATTTGATGGAGTTCATCTACAAATAGAGATGAGAAAGAAGATTAGAAAATTTTACGAGAAGAAAAGACAAGTGTAGAAAATTTTCAAAGTGTTGAAATTTTTCCTTAGTGGTTTCTAATCCAATCCTAGGGTTATAATCCTACACGCAACACAGTGCTCTGATACCATCTGTAAGATCCCTCCCTTATAAAGGTAAGGATCCCCGTGATTGCAATGCTAGTCCCTGGATCAATTGCTAGCATCCACAGTTTACGATGAAGTACACATAAACAAAGGTCATTATTACATCGTCATTCCAGAGATAACATAGTCTTTTACAACTCCATGGCCATAGGCCTAATACAAGAGTTCAAACATAACAGTATAAATAAAGTCTTCATCTTCATGTGCCACAGGCAAACATGTTGAGTGTAGACTCATAACCCCTAATCATCATCAGAGTATCCTGCAACATCACAAGTTACAGCCACAGTGGGTCAATACATTGGAATAGTATTGGAAAGTGATACCATAGTAGAATATTAACATCTAGTTACTACATGAATTTGGCTAAGTGTAGCTTAGGCTTCCTTTGCTCAAAATAGGTTTTTCCTATTAGTTGAAAACACTAAGTTTTTCTTTGACAAAACTTTCCCAAGGAACCACCAATAGAAATTGGTGAACCTTCACCCTTGTTCAACCTCAAGTTTTAACTTAGAAAATTGGGATGAGGAGATTCTTTATGGCTTCCATGTCTTGATGCTCAAATTATACCAGGGACATGGCTAAGTACTTAGATTCTTTCATCTGCAGAGGTTGTGCAATTTCCCCACAAGTCTTGGATTTCACCAAGACAGGACCTTTCAGAAGCCTTCCCTTAGACCAAAATGGACGCGCTCCAAACCTATCATTCCCCTACCACCAACTGTCCATTTAAGTTATTGCAACCTATATGATCCTGGCAGAGCCCATAATGCCATGTGGCTGCACTAGAAGCTTCTTAACATTTGGCATGTCAAATCCCTTTATTCCTAGGTGGCAATCCACAAGTGAGATACATAAGGTAAACCATATAAATGGGCCTTGTGTAACCACTCAACCAAAAATCCACGAAGAAATTACCATTCCAGCCAGGTGTTTCATTCACTTAGTTGTTTTATTAAACAAAACCATAAGTCAAAGACTTAACATTATTTTCTATAGCATGATTTATATTCCGCCCTTGGTTGCTATTAGCTAGGCTAAGCATGGCAATAACCAGTATCTTAGCTTAAAGGAAATTCTAACATTACTGCAACTACTAGGATTTCCCAAGCATAGCATATAGATACTTAGCAAAATAAATCATGCAAGTCCTATACAAAATATTTCTAATGCATAGGTAAAATATTGGGATAAAAACATATGAGGCACCACTTTCCATGGTAGTTTGGGGAGTAGCAACAATCTTCACAACCACAATCACTATTAGCACCAAGATCTACACATAAAATAATGGCACCAAATTCACATATCAAATATACAAACAAAAATATATGAATGCATGCAAATGCTATGAGATGATTTTTCTAAACCAAACAAGACAAATGAAACAGTACTGAATCATCAATAAGACAAATACACACTGCTTAAACTTTATTTAGTCTCTAAATCATTTTTCAAATAATTTCTATACTCAAAATATGCCTATAAATGTCTCTGCAAAAATAATCAATTTTACAGGAACAAAAAATTAAACACATTGAATAAATGGATATAATTCTTTCTCCTGATTCCAATGATATAAAATTTGCAAAATTTGAACGTGTGGATCAAAACTTATGAATTTTGCAAGTTTGAATCATTAATAGATCTAATTCAGATTTTTAAAACGAATAACAGGCCACGCGGCAGCGTCTGATTGGATGAAACCACTTCGCACGGATCGGCCGATGCGGTGCGTTGGATCTAATTTAAAACCAGCGGCTCTGATCTGCCCGTACCTCTTCGGCCTGCATCTAATCTACACCACTGGATCTAGATCCAGTGGATCAAAATGCTCTGACCTAAAACCGGCGGCGCAGCTGGTTGCTGGCGGCGGCAATGTTGCTTCCGATGATGCTCTGATTTTTCTAGGAAGCAAGGGAGAAAACTGAGGGGCTTACCGAGCTCGTGGGGTCGTCGAGGTGCTCGAGGTGGTCGAGGGAGGGACAGGGGCGCATGGACTCGGTCGTTATTGCTCGTCGGAGAACCTACAGCCGTCGGTTACGGTCGCTCATCGTCGTTGGCGAAGATACAAGTCGCGCCTAGCAACAAGGATGGTGTCATTAGACGCGCACAAGTCTGGCGAACATGTGAGCATCAAAGAGAGGGAAGGGGTGGTCGGGGCTTACGAGGAGAACTCGCCGCAGTGGACGCGGTCGTCGGTGGCGCTCCGGTATTGACGTTGGCAAGGCTCTGGATTGTCCTAGCATGCACCAGTGGGATTAAACGATGCGCAAGGTTGCAGAGATCACACTGGCAAGAACAATAGGCAAGGGGCGGAGTGTGCTCACCGGAATTCACCGCCGGAGTTCGTCTGTGCAGCGGCGGAGTGAGCTCAAATACGCGCAGCCTGGGGGCGACTGTGTGTCGGTGTTTGGGGGAAAGGACCACGGCGAGGTGGTGGTTAAATAGCCAGAGCAGGGGCGAAGATTACGTGCTGCGTCAATGCAATTGAACACGACAGTGAAGAGGAGGAAACGGTCGGCGACGTCGCGTTGTTGCGCGGGATTTGGGGAAGATGACGATGATGTGGAGAGGGCCCATCGATCAGTGACTGTGGGGGTAGGTTCTGCGCGGGTGAGAGAAGGAGCAGAGGGCAATGACCCCGGGTGGGCTTAGTGGGCTGGGTTCTGTGCTGGGCCAAATTGGCAGCGCTGGCCTTTTCTGCTTTTCTTATTCTTTTTCTATTTCTATTTTGATTTTCAGGAAACATTTTCAAATAAGTTTGAATTCAAACCACTTCTGGATTTTTGTAAAATGAAAATTGTACACATTTGGTTGCAGAACATTGTTGTACACTTTATAATAATTTGGCACTTTGGAATTTTAAAATAAACAATATTTTTACCCATTGCTTAATAAAGACAAAGAAATGGTTTTAAATTTTTTTCTTTGTTTTGAAATCTTTGTCCAAGCTTTGGAATTTATTAAACAAACCCCATGAATAAACATCTTTGGTTTATAACAAATAATCTCTCATTAGAGAGTAGCATTGGATCAATGCCTTGCTTACATAAAAAGATAGGCATACAAATGCTTCTGTTTTTGTAATGACTTTGAAAATGATCCTAAAATGATTATGAATGCATGGATGATATGCAAACTTTGAAAACATGATTTTAGGGATGTTATAGTGCGATTAGAACCTGATCTAACGGCTGAGGTTCATCATCAACGACGAACAGTTCCGGCAAGGTCTGAACCCTAACGTGGCGGTGGGGGTCATGTGAGACTCACCTAGGCTCTATCTAAGGTCGGCAATGGGGAGAATGATGTTGTCAATGATGGCAGTTTGAACGGTGCTCGTGGCGGCTCCTGGGGCGGCTCCAATCGACGGCTCCCTTCTTCTTCTACAGCGGCGGGCTCCGGTGAAATTCCGACACTACCGAGCTTTCCTTGATCCAGGGAAGGTTCAATGGTGTTCTATGAGGAGTAGGGAGTGGAATGATGTGGAGAATTGAGGCTGGGGTGGCCTCCTTTTATAAATCGAGCGAGAGGGGTAGTGTGGCATGGTCGGAGCTCGACGAGGTCGACGGCACAACGAGCTATTGGCATGGCGGAGGGCGTAGGCCAGTGCGCGGTCTCCTGGTGATCCTCAAGGGATTAATGGCATAGCACGGGGCGGTCTAGGTTGGTCAGAACGGGTTGACGCTCTGAGTGGCACTGACGGCATTCTCGACGACGAACAGATGCTCCTGGTCGCGTGGCGGCGAACGGGCATGTCTAGGGGTAGCTGGTGTCGCGGTGATTGCATGCACGCGCGGTGAGGGCAAGGCGCAGCGTACGCGAGCTGGTCGGGTGCGGTACTCTGGCACGCGCTCGGCACGGTGCAGAGACAGTGGGTGCAGCGATTTTGGGTGGTCTAGGGCCTGGCTGCGGGCAAGGGCTGTACAAGGGGTGGCGGTGGATGGTCGCCTATCTTATGGACAATGTGGGAGAGGGCGGCGTGGTCTGGGGCAAGCTGGCCACAGTCGGCAGGCAAGGGGGCTCGGGTGGCATGGCATGGTGCAAGGGGTATCTTGCTAGCTTGTTCAATGTAGGTGTGATCACTAGGGGAGACAAGAGAAGAGAATTGGGGACAAGAATTGGACAAAGCTTTGATCACAAACAGTGATAGTTAGGCAGTGATTACTGTGCTCACCATATGTTTGATGAAATGGCCGCATGAAATTTAGTTTTGAATTTTTGGATGAATTTTGGTGAGTGCTCTGGTCACAAGCTTGGTAGTATCTAGTTGCTTGGAAAAGTCAAGGTGAATTGATTTGGGTGGTTTTTGCAAAATGGTGATCTTACCATATGAACTTGATTCAATTTTGAATTGTCCTTTGCATAGATTTGGAAATTGTTTCTGTTGGTTTGTAAAGTGGGCTTAGGTTCACTTTTAATTGTTCTAGCAAGGGGTGAAAAGAATTGGATTTGTTTATGTTAGAAAACTTGGGCTAGGAACACTCAAATTGGTCTAGTGGTTAACTTTGGTCAAAATGACCATTTGCTTATATGGTTTACATTTGAATTTCTCTTCATTTGATTCTGCTTGGAAATGATCTAGATGATGTTGTATTCATCTTTAAACCACTCCTTTCCATTCATAGAAATCAAACATGGCATTACAAGCATTCTTGCATTAATCATCACATACACATGCATTCATATTAATTTTAATAATAAAAGTTTTTGTTAACCCTAAACTTGGGTGATTGGAACTTGATAATCTTGACTAATATTTTTGGGATGTTACAAGAGGTGCCTTCAATCCGCCATGTGTATTCAATATGCTGAAAGATAGTACATAATATTTTAAGTACCAGATATTACATTTCTTACAACCAATCATTCTAAAATGACTGACAGAGATAGCACGCTACATTTAGATGAAGATAGGATAGTACCATAAGTTGTAGACTTGCATATAAATAAGATACTTATCATAGGTAATAAGCCTAGTTTCTAATTGACAGATTTACTTTCAAACTTTCTTTGAGTTCAGATCATGTACAATATACCATCGCATAGCAGCAAGAGAATACTGTAAGTAACACGGGCCTCATGACACCTAAAGAAAGCTTATTCGGTCAAAAGAGTAAAAGTCTACAAGTACCACATTAAGCATGTTTAATCATCCCTAATGACAAAACTGGGTATACAATTCTATAGAAAACCACCTCTTCTTATAGAGAGCCCATGTGATTGCCGATCAAAAGTGTTGCGAGTACACATTTTTGCTGCCCTGCAAGACGTAGATTAATAAGCACATTGGACGACAAGAAAAAGCTAACAGAGACATACAAGTGAGAACAATCAAAGAACAAACTAACAGTGAGATTCATGGTGAACATTAGGTGTGCATATTAGAAGGAAAATGGCTAGACCACAAAATCCAAAGAAGTGAAGTCACACAGAAAGAAACACAGCAACAAACAAGTTAATATGAATGATAAAGTGTACCTATAACTGCATCGAATTGGCATGCTTTAAGGCTAGATTAAATGTGACAAAACAGAATACATAACCAATAAAGATGCGGTCATATGAACAGCTTGTAGCAGGAATCAGCTAGTAAATAAGATGAGGACAAAACAGATCATCGACAAAGAATACATGCCACTCCATATCAATACCATATTACAATCAGTTATTCACAACAAAGAGTACAGGCCACTACATATCATAAGGGGATGCTAAAGATCACAAGATTTACAAGAGTGGGATCTCAAAACAGGTTAGAAAGAATAAGGTTTTAATTACGCATCAAGACGATTACAGATGCTATTGTAAAATGTATGATATTCTCATAGCCCAAGTAAGAACTACACTAACTAAACATATATATTTCTTGTTCCCTACATATCACTTGAGATTCTTAAAGAGCTTGATTTACACCACCAGTGCAGGATGAAGAAAAACATCAGACAATTCACATGCTGAATAAAGCAAAAGATCAAGCGATTGACATTAAAAATTCTTGATGCTCTAGTAGGCAAGGGAAAAACAATATAACAAAAAGTATATACTTGCATAAGCTAACAGCGTTGCAGAAGCCTATAGAGTTGCACAAAATACTGTCATAGAAGGATTCTATAGGATCTGATCAACAAATTAATGTTACAGAGTTGCAGAAGCCTATATATACCAACAAATTAATACAGATCCATCTTTTTACAAATACATGAAGGAGAATAATTTAGGTCTGATATTTACAAACCTTGGAATCCATGAACCAAAAGCAGTGTTATATAGGAGGTAAAGTATGCACGTAAGGTAAAATCTTTTTTACGTATTAAGAGTCCGACACTTAGCAAATAATCGAGATCCTAGCAAGTGACTAGGATTGGTTATTAGTTGAGCATGCATAAAACTAAGAGGTTTATGTGTTCTTCTTCCCTTGTCTCTTTGACTGGGTTGTGGCAGTGATTGTTCAAGCATATAACACAAGCATGTGACATCTATTTAACATTGAAGTACCATAAGACAAATCCATCAATCCAAGAGACAAAACATGAGTGAATCAAGAGAGACAGGAAATGATACCTATTTTGATCTGAAGGGGCTTGTGAGTGTGGCCTTCTATAGGAAGTGGTGCCTCCAATGGCGTGAGAAACCACCAACGATGCTATCGTCGGACCATGGAAGTAGGACACCGAGCGGTTCCTGGTACGAGATCTCCGAGCACGGTCGTCGATTCCTCATACAATACTGCGAACTCCATGCGCATCGCACGGGTGTTGCCGATCTTGAGTGAAAGTTGGGGACGCAGTGGCAATTGCGGCGTCGACTTCGGCTTCATCGCTGCACCTTGAGGGTCGCTGCGGTGACCCAGCATACCACTGCATGATGTAGTACACTATAGTCGTTGACATAACACCAATGAAACATCATTCACTAGTATTACATCCCTCAGAATGGCACAACAGAAACACAAAGGGTCTCATACATGGCTAAAGGTTATAACTCACTCATTACATAAGATCCAGAGAACACTCTAGGTTAAAGAGAGAGAAAGAACTTCTTATGGAGAAGAATCAAAGATAAATCATGCAAGAACAATTATACTATTAAGTCTAGTATTCTGGCTAAGAGGTTGGCATTGCTTCTATCGCAACGCACTACAGAAATAGGTTCTTTAGCTAGAGATTATGTTCCTATCTAATCCCTAACTTCGTCTTCACTTGAGCTGAGGTATATGTTGTCTTCCTTGTCTTTTGAAGAGCTTCAGCTGAGCATGATAAGTCCTGGGGCATAACTTGATGTGGACGTCGTCTTAATGGCTTCAGAATCTAGGAAGGGTTCAGAAGATACTTTGAGTACGAGCGTACTCAGCAACTTCACTAGAAAAGGAGTGTTTGATGCACTATAACTACAGCCACAGACCGTAGGTTGTAGGCAATGCAAGTTTTCATAAACATTTCTTGAAAGGTTGCTTTTATTCTGAAGAGCTATGTCCGTCAGCCTTCACGGGTTTACCAGAACTTTCATGGAGTTACTTTCCCTCCGCGTTTGCAGCTCCTTCCCAGAACAGGGAGTAACAAGTTACAGTTCTTACACTTTGCAGAGGTGCGTCACTTTACCCATGAGAGATCTTAGCTTTGTTGCACATCCAAAATGCAGGTTCATTCACACTTACTTGGTATGAGGCCCAGACTAAGATCCAAGCCAATAACTGCCTTCTCCGCGACCCCGCATGTCTCCTTGGTGTCCGCTAGCCCACATATTGAATTACGGCAATGGCAGTACAGACCGTTCAGATGCTGGAACTATTGTGGGACATTGAGGGCTCCCACCCATATGCTGCATATCCTCTACGAATTACCATAAATAATATGCATGCTATGAGTGATAACAGCCACGACCCGCACATCCAGCTCCATGCGAGAGGGAAAAGATACAGCTGACTTCTCCGTCCCATTCCAAATCTCATGGTCAATGCGTAATATACGATGCAAGAATCACTGGCGACATTGGTTGTTAAGTCCTAGATAATATATTCCTTGACCACTGGAACTCTTATAGTAGGTTATTACCTCATGGTAAATAACCTATAATCATATTATTATGAAAATAGTGTTTTCTGACCTTTTACAAATGCAGGTGATGACAACACTGGATTTGCAAAATACTTTATAGAAAATAATCAAAGGACATGAGCAAGTGTGAACTTGCCTTTTGTGATTGCAAGATTATGCACTCACGGTCTTCGAGTCAGTGTATAAGATCCAAAATTTGAAATCAGCATCATAGGTCCGGTAAGGACTAATGTTTAAAGAAGCAATATGCTTTTATGCATAAGTAATGTGATGCACTATCTAAGCGCAAATCCCGGGGATAACGTTGTTTTAGGGTTTGGATTCCCAAAATGGTTACTTTGGAATGTGTAGTCTTTTTAGATAAGTTTCATAGTTGTACTTTTATTAGAGTTTATGAGTGGTTGTAAACAACACATATGTAGGAGTAAAGTATACATACTTATGACATACTAGTTAGGATTACATATACAAGAGTTCTTGTTTAATGTGGCAAAAAGGATAACCTTTGAAGAAAAGGTTTCTCTTCTAAGGTCTAAACAAACTTTGTGGTTAGTTAGTGGTGGTTGATATTATTTGTTTGCTTAAATGGTTTGGCTTGAGTTGCTTTATAGCTTAACTACTTCAGACCAAAGTTAACTATAAAATATATAGTAATATGGATTGTATTATATTTAGATTCTTGGAGACTAAAGTTAACTTTAAAAATATAGATAGTTTTGAAAGTATAGTACCTATACATTTGTATCTTGTGTATCTAAAATGTTTTCTTTAAGTTACTTAAGAATGGTCATTCTTTTGACTTGGGTAATGGTTTATTGATTCTATAATAGAGTAATATCATTTATCTTTTATAGATAAGTGAGTATAGTTTATAATCTAAAACAAACTATCACTTAACTACTTATGGATTTATATAATGTTGTGGTAGTTTTTGTAACTTGGTGGTTAACATGGTTTAGAAAAGGTTTGGTGTATTTATAAGTTGTTCTTTAAGGTTTTTTTATTATGAATTGAAATACTTTGAGAATAAAATCTTTACTTAGGGTTGATGGTAATTTAATAAAAACATACTTATAATGTTTTAAATCATTTAAGCTTCATTTTATTAATATTTAAGACTAATACTATTTATTAAACTTAATTTACTCATTTTAGGAATATTAGTGATTTTTATTTATCCTTATATGAATTATTAATGAAGTAAATAAGTTTAAATTTGAGTTCTTAAAATATTTAATTTTTATTTACCTCAGAAGTAAAATATTAGATTTTTAACATTTTGATATTATTTTTGTGATCATTTTGGTGTATCACATTTATTTTTGTGATTCATAAATAATAAGATATGATTTTTACAATCCTTATTACTTTATAATTACTTAATAAATAATAAATATTTAATGAAGTGAACTAAAAAGACATGATTATATTTTTAAATTAGAATTCTTATTTTTCTAAGATTTTTGGTATTTTACTTATATTATTAACATTTATCATTATAGGAATATGAATTATTAAAGTTTTATTAGTTATAAAACCTTTATTAAAAAATATTTATTTAAATAATCATCATAATATTATTTGATAATAGTTTTATGTTGTAGATTTTATTTTTCCGGAAATTTTCATATATTATACATATTTTTCTGAACTATAAATCAAAAGTTATTAATTAGACAAGATTTAATCATTTATTAAATTTCTGGAATATTATTAATTGGATTATAACATTTTATTTATTTCCTAACAGAAAAATACTTTTTACACCATATCAAGAGTTAGCCCCAGTCACTGACCCGTGGGCCAGGGTCCACCTCATCTCTCAGGTGAAAGAAATACATTTGTTACTGTCCTAGTCTTTACCCCCTAGTCAATGACATATGGGCCCTATGCCATGTCATCAGCCACGGGGGCAAGGACCAGTCAAACTAGCTGACGTGGTTCAACCATGAGGTGAGCATGATGCAACAATGGCGTCAGCACCACCACCGCCGTCGGTGAGTGGTCACCGGCGACGATCTACGGCGTCCTAGCAAACGAAATGGACCTAGTTTAAATCAGCGCAACCTACTGAACCTAAAAGTGGCATCGCCGCTCGGAAATGGTCACTGGAGCCTCAGCTCCGACGAGCTCCGACGGTGGCCGACGGTGTCTTACAGTGAAACGGCGATTTACAACGAGACCAGGCGATTCGAGGATGCTGGAAGATTCAGGAACTTACCCTGATGATGATAGAGTGGTCGGCGAGGACAGGCGGGATCGTAAAGGAGCTCCCCGACAAGGATTCTGACGAACTGCTGCAAAGAAGAACGGAAAAATTCACCCACTCCGGTGCTCCCCTTGATGCAAGATTATATTTCGAGGATCTACGGAGGAAGGCGCTTCTCCATGGCCGCTCAGAATAGTGTGGGGAGATGTGATTCGACGGTGAGGGGTGGCTCCAGTGAGCTAGGGTTTCGGTCCCACTCGCATCTAGGAGGATAAGGAGGAATTGGAGATAGGGATTGAGGCAGGGCGTCGCGGTGGCCTTCTTATCCCCTCCAGGCAACGACTGCGTTGATCTTGGCGCAACGACGACGATGACGGCATCGGGCGGCGGCGAGCTCCCCCAGCGAGCTGTCTGTGTGCGTGACGATGACGACGATGGCCATTTTGCGGATAACCCCCTGACGATCTTTGCTTCTCAACCCGTAGTACTTTGTTGTCCCCACTTGTCAATCATAGAAGAAAAAGAACTGGGCTGGTTACTGGGCTGTTGTGGGCTGCACAGGGGCGTCAGATAGGTGTAGGGGTGTTGGGCCACGACCAGGTTGTGTTTTTCTTTGTTTTATCCTTTTCTATTTTCTGTTTTCTTATTCATCTTTGAGTTTAATTTATATTTTGAACTTTTCTTTATAGGATTTCTTTGTTGGACTATTTCAATAATACTAAAACATAGTTAGTATTATTTGTGAATTTTTTTTATTATATATAAACTTGCTATATTCCTTTTATTTTCTTAATATATGAACCCCTTTTAATATTTTGTAAAATCTCTTCTTATTATTTTATTTTCTTCCTTTAGTTATGAATTTCTTAAATGATATATTCTTATTTTCTCATCAACTTAACTTTGGTTGGCACATATTTTGAATAGAAACTTATATGTGTAATTATCCTATACCATTATTTGATGCATGAAATATAATAGACATTTATATAGTTATTACTACTTCCATTGATTTGGAACATGACAATGTATATATTCTTTTGTAATAAACAAAGGGGTTTAAGGTTTTGTATTATGCATATCTACCCTAAGGTTTAGGGTTTTTAATATCTTTAGTCTCCTTTATGAATGTGGTTAAAGATTCAATAGCTAAACATATTGTTTTCTGTTTGGGATATTTGATAGCCTCACCTTTAGTACTAGAAAGTTATATCTAGAATATTTCATGGAAAAGAATTGATAAAGATATACTTAAGCACATATAGTTATGATGGTTGGAATTAACAGAGACATGCTTATGTGATTTTCTATAGGGAAGTATTTCTATAAAGTGTTATAGACATCAGAATGATGGATCAATAGTATGAGATGGATATTATGTTTGATTTGAGATTTAGATTTGATTGCTTACCAAGATTTAATAGGAAGATGATTTATAACATATAATTATATTTCACAATCTTGGATCTCTAATTAAGGAATTCCTTTCCTAGATATAATACTTCTTCCTATCCATCATCATGGTTAGTATGATGGACTTACTTATTAAAATCTTCTTATTCATATATCATTCTTCTAAACTCATGGATGAATCCAATGAGTTTGAAACAAAGGTACTTCATAGCTTTCTCATATCCTTGCTTGGTTGTATTTACTATTCTGCTGTTGATAATCTTCCATCCAACCAGTAGTTCCTTCAAACTCTACTCCCAATCTTTCTTAATCCTCCATCACTAATCTTTCTCTAAAGTTGACTAACCTTTAAGATGAATAACACTACTTCTATAACTCTATGTTATACTAGCTTTAATTGAATAATATCATCCTATATTTTCTTGACTCTAATGGCTCACACTTAAATCCCTGAATTAAATTTATGTGGGTTGTAATGACTACTCTAGGATAGCTTACCTCTACTAGGATTTCAATCATGTTTTATCCACCAATACTACTTATACATGACATAAGTACTCAACCTTGGTGGATAAGGCTTGATCATTATAATCTTTTGATCCATTATGGTTTAGGTTTCCAGTTGGCTAAACAAGGCTCCATCAATAAAACATTGCAGTTGTATGATAATTATCTTCTGTTTAGTTCTATTGGGTTAAGAGATATAATTCATTAACTATACCTACTTGATGCAATAGGACTACTCCTAGTAACTATCTCCAGACTTCATCCTTGTAATCTTATTTTTATCAAGGAAGAATTTAATTCCATCAACTATCTTATTGATTGGATTCTTTTCAATCATTCTTATCAAATAAATGACATATGAAACTAGCATCACTATACACCTCTTCTTAGTTGTTTCTTTCTAGACACTTATTTGTAAGCTGTGTTATGATCAAATACTTGATATGTTGGGAATTGATGAATCAATAGTTGATTTCTCAACATTGATTAACAACAAATATTGAAATATAACTCAATAGGGATGATAAGGATTGATATGGAAAGAAAGATATAGGTGAATGATCTAAACTCAGTTTCTTTCCTACTAAATATTGCTTAATAAGTAGGGTTAGACCTTACCATGATACTCAGGTATATGCAGATGAGATTAAGATATAGTGGTTAAATTCATATTTGGTGTTATATCCTTAAATTGGTACTCATGAGTGATTATAATGGATACTATGATATGATCACCTAAAGATCAAATATAAACCATAATGTATTAGGTTTTATCTTTTATTTCATTTGATCTACCCTTAGGTTAAATCTCCCTTACCCAAAGTAAAGTTTTAGCAAAGTCCAATTGAAACTTATCGCAGTCAACTTGATGATCTACTTCTTATTTCATCAAGTTAAGAGAAGCTTCAATCACCTTGACAAGTTTCGTTTAAAAGCGCGAAATTTATTCGGATTTTCTATGCATGAATGCAATGCACACATCTAGGTTCAGCTTATTTCTAAGCTCTAATGCTGGGATGTTACAGACTCTCCCCCTTAAAATAAACTTCGCCCTCGAAGTTCGCAAACTCTCACGTTTCGGAGTAAGAAATTGTTTTGTAGTGGTTCCTACATTCTCCCCTTCATGATGACCTTAAATGGAATTAATTGGAATATTCCATAACCTGATTAGGTATCCTAATCCAATACTTCTTATTTCATCATTAAACTTTATTCCTATTTTAAATACAGTTTAGATGTTCTCACTAAAACAAGTTTTATGTTTCTATGAACCCATGGTAGTAGTCAAAAGACTACCTTTCTATTACTGTCGTAGTATAGTTGATCCTAGTACTCCATCCCAGATTGCTTGTCTCTACCCGTTGAAATTTTTTCATTCTTGACACTTGCCCAATTAGGTATTCTAAATTACTTCTTAAGGGTTACTCAAAAGTTTTTTCTTCTAAAATTAGTCGGTTAGGATTAACCTTTTATCACCTTCAAGCTTATACCTTCTCAAGGTTTTAAAATAATCTTTCATTGGTACCTATAATACTTTCTTCAACTTTCATTTATAAGTTTTGCTCTCCCCCTTAGGGTTTACTAATAGTCTTTAATTTGTCTATATAATATTTATTGGCTTTATAACTAGAATGTTGGTTTCTGTTCAGTTTATACTTTACCTAATTAGGGTCTGATGAAAGATTGTACGGTGTATCCACATAATTGTGGATCTCCGAAGCAAATCTTTTAGTGTTAAATGTCTACTTACTTTTGAACATTTTCGCTTGGATAAGTTTGACTTTGCGAAGCATCTCGATAGACGATCGCCTTAAAATTTTATACTTCTTTAGGTCTTACTTAGATTAGGTCAAATTTAATGCTCTTTATGCAACTTCTAAGAATATCTAGGTAACTATGTTAACCAGATACCAGCTACGGACAAAACACTAACTATGGATCAGAACACCGATTATGGATTAATTACTAGCTGCAGAATTTTACCAGCTGCGAATCATCCTAGGGTATATGTATTACCCTATGATTTCTATCATACTTATGGCATTCCCTTTTAATTGTCAAAATTTGAATATCATTTTGGGTTCTAAAACTTCTTTGCGCTTATTCATGATACTTCCAAGAACTTGTATAATTACTCTATTGACTTCATAGTAAAATTATCTATTTAGATTGAACTTTAAGTTCATCACTTCTTGTTGCGGATTAATGATGGTCGAAGCTTGGTATAATCCTTCAAATGGTGTTACTACCTCTTATATCATGCTTCATCCTTCAAGTCAGTCTTCATTATGATCTTCAAAACTCGTCACTCCCTTACACGAATTCCCGTTTCTATCTAGGTATATAACATCAAGTAATAACTGGGTGTTGCATCATGCATTTGCACACCAAATTAAACTTCATGTACAGATCTAGTCAATCAAGAAGAATCAAAAAGATCCAAAAGTCGATAAACAACAAAACATATACCATGTATTACACATAGGTTTAAATAATTTGCAATTGTACTAGATATTCCAATGGTTTGCTCCATACCTATTTAAACAACTATCTTACAAGAACTTCTTGCCCTTGTGGATATATCCTCACTTATTTCGACAAACTCTTCAAACTACAATACACATTACCCTCTATATACATTATTCAAGCCCTCATCCCTTGGGATGTCGTTCTTTCCTTACTTTCATCTTCCTCTAGTGCTTCCTGGAGCTCCGTCCATGATGATGTGAAGTCCTACGACTGCCTTCTGGAGCATAAGAGCATCCAGGAGGTGCGTAATCTTGATTAGAAGTACCGAGACTGAGATTAGTCATTGAAAAATGACTAGAGTTGGCATAATCTTCCACTGAATAGTTCGGATTTTCTGGCAACGCTTCCTCATAGTAAGTTGGTTCCTTAGATTTTTCCTGGATCCAGTCATAGTAAGTTTAAATCTTGACATGGTATTTAGCTAATACATGCCCATCATAGTAAGTGTAAATCTTGACCAGAAGTCTTGATTCACATTCCAAACTCCATAGAAGTTGTCGGAGATTGTTTGTCCAATCCGCTCCGTAGTCATCCAACGTCCTGTTCATCACTTGAACATTCCGGGGTGGATATCGAGGTGCCATGTGGAACTGTGGATAAGAAATTATCATCAGTCACATAGAGTTAAAACTCTTGGGTAATGATTGGATATTGCAATCATATAAAAGAGTTATCGCACTAGTAACATAATAGGATTATTCTCAAGTGAATATCCCTCATATCACTAGAGAACTCTTTATTATTGCTAGGATGTGTCCTACAGGTTCTACCCATTTACTAGGTTTCCAACCTAAGGTCAGAGCATATGCTCTGATACCAACTGCGGTGACCCAGCATACCACTGCATGATGTAGTACACTATAGTCGTTGACATAACACCAATGAAACACCGTTCACTAGTATTACATCCCTCAGAATGGCACAACAGAAACACAGCGGGTCCAATACATGCCCAAAGGTTACAACTCACTCTTTACATAAGATCCAGAGAACACTCTAGGTTAAAGAGAGAGAAAGAACTTCTTACGGATAAGAATCAAAGATAAATCACACAAGAACAATTATACTATTAAGTCTAGTATTCTGGCTAAGAGGTTGGCATTGCTGCTATCGCAACGCATTACAGAAATAGGTTCTTTGGCTAGAGATTATGTTCCTATCTAATCCCTAACTTCGTCTTCACTTGAGCTGAGGTATATGTTGTCTTCCTTGTCTTTATTGAAGAGCTTCAGCTGAGCATGATAAGTCCTGGGCATAACTTGATGTAGACGTCATCTTAATGGCTTCAGAATATAGCAAGGGTTAAGAAGATACTTTGTGTACGAGCGTACTCAGCAAGTTCACTAGAAAAGGAGTGTTTGATGCACTATAACTACAGCCACATACCATAGGTCGTAGGCAATGCAAGTTTTCAGAAACATTTCTTCAAAGGTTGCTTTTATTCTGAAAAGCTATGCCCGTCAGCCTTCACGGGTTTACCAGAACTTTCATGGAGTTCCTTTCCCGCCGCGTTCGCAGCTCCTTCCCGGAACAGGGAGTAACAAGTTACAGTTCTTACACTCTGCAGAGGTGCATCACTTTACCCATGAGAGATCTTAGCTTTGTTGCACATCCGAATTGCGGGTTCGTTCACACTTCCTTGGTGTGAGGCCCAGACTAAGATCCAATCCAATCACTGCCTTCTCCGCGACCCCGCATGTCTCCTTGGTGTATGCCAGCCCACCTATTGAATTACGACAATGGCAGTACAGACCGTTCAGATGCCGGAACTATCGTGGGACGTTGAGGGCTCCCACCCATATGCTGCATATCCTCTACGAGTTACCATAAATAATATGCATGCTACGAGTGATAACAGCCACGACCCGCACATCCAGCTCCATGCGAGAGGGAAAATATACAGCTGACTTCTCCGTCCCATTCCAAATCTCATGGTCAACGCATAATATACGGCGCAAGAATCACTGGCGACATTGGTTGTTAAGTCCTAGATAATATATTCCTTTACCACCGGAACTCTTATAGTAGGTTATTACACTACAAGAAATGTGTTCACTGGTGACCTTCTCGTAGTGACGCGAAATGAAGTCGTCATAAATCTATGACGATTTCACACAAGATGGTCATGGGCCATTTAAAGAGGTCAAAACCATATACAATTACGACGTTCTGTGTCGTAATCGTCGTAATTTCATTAGATGAAATTGTCATATTCTGCGCAATACGGCTTAGGGTCTTACTTGTAGTCTATTATGACCAATTCATATCGTCGTAGTGTCTAAATTCTGATTTATTGACATGACTAGTTGGCCACATCAGTAGTTGCGAATATGTGTCATGGCTACGATGTCATTTTTGCATACGTGGCATGTCCTATTTACATGTTAATTTTTGCCCCACTCCGGACCTGACAGAAAGGCCCCATAGGCGGCCCCACGCACCACCTGACAGGCAGCCCACGCCAAGTCCACTCAGGACTCACGCCGGCCTGACATCAAGGCCCCACAGGCGGCCCCACACCCGAGTCCTCATTAGGAGGATCACCAAAAAAAATTATCGTCGGGGCGAGGGGTCGAACACGCGACCGAGCTCCCTCCTAGAGGGCTGTAAACCACCACGCCAAGCTCGTTTTGTTGTATCTGTACCGCGCGCAATGTATATTAACATTCATTTTGTCTGTTGGGCCTTAGCCTCGGCTGATAATTAGGTTCGGCCCACGAATTATACAAGTTCTTCTTGGGCCTCTTGAACTTGCGCACGGTAATTACAGCCAGCAACTTGGCCGGTCCGGTTAGGCTTTTTTTCTTTTCATTTTTCATTTTTCTGTTTTCTTAATTCTTTTGTATCTTTTTCATAAGAAGTCCAAAAGAATTGATTTTTGTCTCTAATTTTTTTAAAAATTCAATAGATAAACTTAGGGTGCTAATTAGAAAATACTTTGACTATTTGAAAATAGTGTATTTACTAATCCCATATTAGTCTATAGTAGAGACAATATCATATTTTTTTTGGCAAAAAAGGGACAATATCATATTTCAAAATGGTCAAAACGGCAGGCATGAAGGTTCTTAGCTATGGGCCGAGCCTCGCTAAACTTGCATTAGATCTCTGAAGAAACATCATATTGAATTGACCATTTGGTGGCTGCTTCACAAAATGCCCCGTTTTTTGCGCTCGAAAAATGGAAAACGGAGTTTTCGTGCGACAAAAATAAAACTTCCTCCTACAACATTGTTCGCCATCCAAAGATGCACATGCGTGCATATTATGGGCACATTATCACAAACTATGCCGCGATTCTTGCAATAACATTGGTCGTTTGGCCCGAAAACCATGAAACCTCGAACATGATAGGTCAATTCTGAGAAGGGTTTTTTGAGTCACTTGTAATATACCAAGTTTGATATTTTTCCTTGCAACTATGTCACATAATAAGACACCAAGCGAAGGATTTGCATTGATCGGACCGTTTTTGATTTTTTTATGCCCGTTTCAAACTATGGTCAAAACAGCGGGTATGAAGGTTCTTAGCTACGGGCCAAGCCTCGCTAAACTTGCATTGGATCTCTGAAGAAACATCATATTGTGAGTCTATAAATGATTTTTTCAAAAAATCATGAGCATCAGATCATGTACCTATAGTTCAAACCGGATCCACTTCCTACCGATTCGGCGGGAATTTGTCTTTTTTGCCAGGGGTTGACGGAAAGGTTTGAGATACCTCCATTGGGTCATTGTTCATGTAAGGTCGTATAGTATTTTTGAAAAATGGGATGGTAGCATTTTAAATTAACCATTTGGTGGTTGCTTCACAAAATGCCCCGTTTTTGGCGCTCGAAAAATGGAAAACGGATTTTTCGTGCGACGAATAGAAAAAATTTCTCCTACAACATAGTTCGCCATCCAAAGATGCACATGCGTGCATATTATGGGCACATCATCACAAACTATGCCGCGATTCTTGCAATAACATTGGTCGTTTGGCCCGAAAGCCATGAAACCTCGAACATGATAGGTCAATTCTGAGAAGGGTTTTTTGAGTCACTTGTAATATACCAAGTTTGGTATTTTTCCTTGCAACTATGTCACATAATAAGACACCACGCGAAGGATTTGCATTGATCCGACCATTTTTGAATTTTTTATGCTCGTTTCAAACTATGGTCAAAACGGCGGGCATGAAGGTTCTTAGCTACGGGCCGAGCCTCGTTAAACTTGCATTGGATCTCTAAAGAAACATCATATTGTGAGTCTAAAAATGATTTTTTCAAGAAATCATGAGCATCAGATCATGTACCTATAGTTCAAACCGGACCCACTTCCTACTGATTCGGCGGGAATTTGTCTTTTTTGCCAGGGGTTGACAGAAAGGTTTGAGATACCTCCATTGGGTCATTGTTCATGTAAGGTGGTATAGTATTTTTGAAAATGGGATGGTAGCATTTTAAATTAACCATTTGGTGGTTCCTTCACAAAATGCCCCGTTTTTGGCGCTCGAAAAATGGAAAACGGATTTTTCGTGCGACGAATAGAAAAACTTTCTCCTGCAACATTGTTCGCCATCCAAAGATGCACATGCATGCATATTATGGGCAAATTATCATAAACTATGCCGCGATTCTTGCAATAACATTGGTCGTTTGGCCCGAAAGCCATGAAACCTCGAACATGATAGGTCAATTCTGAGAAGGGTTTTTTGAGTCACTTGTAATATACCAAGTTTGGTATTTTTCCTTGCAACTATGTCACATAATAAGACACCACACGAAGGATTTGCATTGATCGGACTGTTTTGAATATTTTATGCCCGTTTCAAACTATGGTCAAAACGGCGGGCATGAAGGTTCTTAGCTACGGGCCGAGCCTCGCTAAACTTGCATTGGATCTCTGAAGAAACATCATATTGTGAGTCTAAAAATGATTTTTTCAAAAAATCATGAGCATCAGATCATGTACCTATAGTTCAAACCGGGCCCACTTCCTACTAATTCGGCGGGAATTTGTCTTTTTCGCCAGGGGTTGACGGAAAGGTTTGAGATACCCCGATTGGGTCATTGTTCAAGTAAGGTGGTATAGTATTTTTGAAAAATTGGATGGTAGCATTTTAAATTAACCATTTGGTGGTTGCTTAACAAAATGCCCCGTTTTTGGCGCTCGAAAAATGGAAAACGGATTTTTCGTGCGACGAATAGAAAAACTTTCTCCTGCAACATTGTTCGCCATCCAAAGATGCACATGCATGCGTATTATGGGCACATTATCACAAACTATGCCGCGATTCTTGCAATAACATTGGTCGTTTGGCCCGAAAGCCATGAAACCTCGAACATGATAGGTCAATTTTGAGAAGGGTTTTTTGAGTCACTTGTAATATACCAAGTTTGGTATTTTTCCTTGCAACTATGTCACATAATAAGACACCACGCGAAGGATTTGCATTGATCGGACCGATTTTGAAATTTTTATGCCCGTTTCAAACTATGGTCAAAACGGCGGGCATGAAGGTTCTTAGCTACGGGCCGAGCCTCGCTAAACTTGCATTGGATCTCTAAAGAAACATCATATTGTGAGTCTAAAAATGATTTTTTCAAAAAATCATGAGCATCAGATCATGTACCTATAGTTCAAACCGGACCCACTTCCTACTGATTCGGCGGGAATTTGTCTTTTTCGCCAGAGGTTGACAGAAAGGTTTGAGATACCCCGATTGGGTAATTGTTCAAGTAAGGTGGTATAGTATTTTTGAAAAATTGGATGGTAGCATTTTAAATTAACCATTTGGTGGTTGCTTAACAAAATGCCCCGTTTTTGGCTCTCGAAAAATGGAAAACGGATTTTTCGTGCGACGAATAGAAAATTTTCTCCTACAACATTGTTCGCCATCCAAAGATGCACATGCGTGCATATTATGGGCACATTATCACAAACTATGCCGTGATTCTTGCAATAACAAATTAGTTACGCCGGTTTCAAGCCGTAGTGATAGAGCCAGCCAATCACAATAGACAATCACATTGTCCATGGATCACCCCACCAATACATATCTTAGTCGTCCAGAGATCCATCGATCACAATAGAGCCAACTTAGAGTATATCACACTTTGGAATGACTTAAACACCCTAGTTCCAATAGTCTTGCACCGCAGATGTGTCCAGGGGTATCTTTGTAACATCCACTATCCGAACCCTAGTCCCCTCACTCCCCTCGCACCTCTTCCCAGACCCCGCCGCCACTTATTCCTCTTTGTCTCCTCTCATCTTCTCAATGTATCTAGGGTTTCTCCCCTGCAACCCAGCCGCCGCTCCCATCCACATCCCTGCCCTCCGCCACCCACCCCCGCCACCACCACCCCACCCTGCGATGACAACCACGCGCGACAACAGTGGCGACAACACGAGAACCAGCAGTTTCTCCTCTGCCACGCCCCGCATATCTTCCGCCTCGCCCAGCAGCAGCACACCCCGCATCTCCTCCGAGATCGAGAGGGACATCCACCCAAACCCTAATCCACTCCCACCCTGCACCGCACTCCCACAAACAGACCCCCCTCGCGCTACCACAGCTGCCGCCACCACCATAAACCCCTCCTCTCTACTTCCCTCGTAAATCCCCACCATGTTCGAGATGGATAGACTCGTTGGCGGCGGCCCTGAGATCCATGAGGCCGCCAGATCTTTCATCGGGGTCGCCAGATGTAGCGACATCTTAGCCTGATCTACACACCCCTTCTCCCCCACTCTCTATCTTGATTTCTCTCTTAGTCCATCTCTCTTTCTCTGCAGGAACTCTCACTAGAGTTTGGATTTGCTGGCCAGAGACGTGGTGGAGCACCTGGAGAAGACCTCACCTCCACCCTTCGCAACCGCTATGTCGGCACCTCCACGCTCGGTATGAATAACCTCCCCTCACCTTTCCCATTGTACACTGGAGCAGTATCCGCGCCCTCTAGGGAGAGGTTGCTTCTTGGAAATTATTTAGGAGGGGAGGACTTGGGGACATAAATTTCTAGATGCAACTTCTCAAATTTAGATTCCCCTTAGTTAAGATGTGGCTATATGCTAATATTGAACCACCACACAAAGCCCTGAGCCTACTGACTTATATGTCTGTATGCACTTTGTATTGAAAGCATGGAAAAACAACCTTAAGATTGTCAGATCATCAACTTGCTCATATCACAAAGCTATCAGACTGAAATTGAAACAAATAGACTTTAAAACAGATGTTGGCAGAGATATTTACCAAGGATAGATTCATTCATGCTATCCTACTATTCCATTACCTCCTGAACTGATCATTGTAGTGCTTTGTACAAATAAGCCTAGAACATATTCTCACTAATCAGCAGTGCTCTGTTTGTATCAAGTGCTATTTGGTTTTGCTCCAAGTAACTAGCAGCTAGTAGTGCAAATATCATTCATTGTTGGTGTTTATCTAAGTTTTACCATGAGCTGTTGTTCTGTTCTACGTTGCAGTTAATTAGTAAACTAAGCTATTGTTCTTTTCTGCTTTGCGTTAATTAGTAAACTATGTCTAGTATGAATATCTCTTCTGCCTCCAATTGTGTTGATTCTATTGCAACTATTTTTTTCCTTTATAGCTGCAATATTTGCCCACAAGTCAGTTGTGTTTATTGATTCGTGTGCATGGCGGTGGCGGCTGCGGTTATTGCCACGGGCAAGACGGGGTTCATATCCTCTGTGATCTATTGCACTAATCCCATGGAGGACAAGATCAGGGAGATCGCGTCGTGTGAGAAGTTCGTGCAGGACCGCATCAAGGTCGCCAGCGGCAAGGCTGGGAATCTTGGCGACTCTTTCCCCATCATGCACGACAAGAGCAAAGTCATTGTCATGGTGACCTACAACAACAACAACTTCTCCAAGAGGTATATAGAATTTTGTAGTAACTGATAAATTTGGAATGATCTGTGTAATTAATGGTAACGACATATGTTTTGTGTGCTCTGGCTACTATCTGGTTTTTAACGACATATTGACTTCACTGAATCTTATTCCATTATAAGTTGCTTGTTATGCAAACCTGTTAGAGAAGTCCATAACTTGATTTCTCTGCATGTACACACGAGGCTCAAACCTGATGCATGTCTTGATTTTTCTGTTATAAAATATATCACTTCAATACCAGTATATTGTTTATGATGTTGATTTTTAAACCTAGAAATTTTGGATTGTTGCGAAGTAGTAAATGCCATCTTAATCAGTTTACTTATTTGCACTTTATTTGCTAGAGCAGTATCAGTTCTAAACATAATAGCACATTTTCCAGGAATAATTTTCTCTCAGTTCTCTATAGATTGATCTAATGTTGAACCTCATCTTATTATGTTATTGCAATCATGTTGCTTAACCTATTCTCATTAATTTTTTAGATTTGGCTTGGAAGATGGGAAGATTGGAAGGTTTTTTGGATATGTCATCTATGCTTCTATAAATCCTTCCAGCCTGAGGAAAACCAACACCCAGCAAAGTGATCTAGCTCAATAGAGCTTGTTATTTTGATATCTGGTTGTTTTTTATAGCTGAATACGTGATATGTATTGTATATGAACATGTGATTGTAATGTATCTTGGTTGGTTGTTCTATGAAATTTTGTTGCTTTGTTTTATTATAATTCTTGTTATATTACAAATGGAAAACCGAACAGTTGGACCTAAAGAACACCTGAAAATTGGGCCCATGTGACTAGTGGGAACTGAATTAAAATGGAAAACAAATTTAAGAAATTGACAAGTGGGCCAGATCTAAATTATACCTGACAAAGGCTAAGGACCAAAATTGCAACGGACTGTAAAAAGGCCAAGAACAAAAATCGAATTGAATCTTAAAAGCCAAGGCCTAGAAAAGGAAAGGCCATAGTTATTGGGTTTAGCCCAAATAATCGACCGCATTGGATCGGGATGAATTTGCACTACGACGATATCATTTCGTCATAATTTTGGCACGTCGGATTGGGAACGTAGGATCTGACCTCGCCTGGCCAGATGCCCCGTGACGCTACTGGATCGTCATAACGGTTATGACGATCCAATATCGTCATATACGGTTATGACGATTTCGTAGAAAACGTTGTTATGTGCAATTGCTAACGCTCGGTTTTTGATGATCTGTTTTTCGTCATAAGATCGTCATATATTGTAGAAAATGACGATTTTGTGACAAAAATAGAGGGTCATGTATCAGCAGATTCCTTGTAGTGTTACCTCATGGTAAATAACCTATAATCACATTATTATGAAAATAGTGTTTTCTGACCTTTTTCAAATGTAGGTGATGACAACACTGGATTTGCAAAATACTTTACAGAAAATAATCAAAGGACATGAGCAAGTGTGAACTTGCCTTTTGTGATTGCAAGATTATACACTCAAGGTCTTCGAGTCAGTGTATAAGATCCAAAATCTGAAATCAGCATCATTGGTCCAGTAAGGACTAATGTTTAAAGAAGCAATATGCTTTTATGCATAAGTAATGTGATGCACGATCTAAGCGCAAATCCCGGGGATAACGTTGCTTTAGGGTTTGGATTCCGAAAATGGTTACTTTGGAATGTGTAGTCTTTTTAGATAAGTTTCATAGTTGTACTTTTATTAGAGTTTATGAGTGGTTGTAAACAAGACATATGTAGGAGTAAAGTATACATACTTATGACATACTAGTTAGGATTACTTATACAAGAGTTCTTGTTTAAAGTGGCAAAAAGGATAACCTTCGAAGAAAAGGTTTCTCTTCTAAGGTCTAAACAAACTTTGTGGTTAGTTAGTGGTGGTTGATTATTATTTGTTTGCTTAAATGGTTTGGCTTGAGTTTATTTATAGCTTAACTACTTCAGACCAAAGTTAACTATAAAATATATAGTAATATGGACTGTATTATATTTAGATTCTTGGAGACTAAAGTTAACTTTAAAAATATAGATAGTTTTGAAAGTATAGTACTTATACATTTGTATCTTGTGTATCTGAAATGTTTTCTTTAAGTTACTTAAGAATGGTCATTCTTTTGACTTGGGTAATGGTTTCTTGATTCTATAATAGAGTAATATCATTTATATTTTATAGATAAGTGATTATAGTTTATAATCTAAAACATACTATCACTTAACTACTTATTGATTTATATAATGTTGTGGTAGTTTTTTAACTTGGTGGTTAACATGGTTTAGAAAAGGTTTGGTGTATTTATAAGTTGTTCTTTAAGGTTTTTTTTATTATGAATTGAAATACTTTGAGAATAAAATCTTTACTTAGGGTTGATGGTAATTTTATAAAAAGATACTTATAATATTTTAAACCATTTAAGCTTCACTTTATTAATATTTAAGACTAATACTATTTATTAAACTTAATTTACTCATTTAGGAATATTAGTAATTTTTATTTATCCTTAAATGAATTATTAATGAAGTAAATAAGTTTAAATTGGAGTTCTTAAAATATTTAATTTTTATTTACCTCAGAAGTAAAAATATTAGATTTTTAACATTTAGATATTATTTTTGTGATCATTTTGGTGTATCACATTTATTTTTGTGATTTATAAATAATAAGATATGATTTTTATAATCCTTATTACTTTATAATTACTTAATAAATAATAAATATTTAATGAATTGAACTAAAAAGACATGATTATATTTTTAAATTATAATTCTTATTTTTCTAAGATTTTTGGTATTTTACTTATATTATTAACATTTATCATTATAGGAATATGAATTATTAAAGTTTTATTACAAATAAAACCTTTATTAAATAATATTTATTTAAATTATCAGCATAATATTATTTGATAATAGTTTTAAGTTGTAGATTTTATTTTTCTGAAAATTTTCATATATTGTACATACTTTTCTGAACTATAAATCAAAAGTTATTAATTAGACAAGATTTAATCATTTATTAAATTTCTGGAATATTATTAATTGGATTATAAAATTTTATTTATTTCCTAACCGAAAAATACTTTTTACACCGTACCAAGAGTTAGCCCCAGTCACTGACCCATGGGCCAGGGTCCACCTCATCTCTCAGGTGAAAGAAATACATTTGTTACTGTCCCAGTCTTTACCCCCAGTCAATGACATATGGGCCCTAGTCCATGTCATCAGCCACGTGGGCAAGGACCAGTCAAACTAGCGGACGTGGTTCAACCATGAGGAGAGCATGATGCAACGATGGCGTCAGCACCACCACCGTTGTCGGTGAGTGGTCACCGGCGACGATCTACGGCGTCCTAGCAAACAAAATGGACCTAGTTTGAATCAGCGCAACCTACTGAACCTAAAAGTGGCGTCGCCGCTCGAAAATGGTCACCGGAGCCTCAGCTCCGACGAGATCAGGCGATTCAAGGATGCTGGAAGGTTCAGGAACTTACCCTGATGATGATAGAGTGGTCGGCGAGGACAGGCACGATCAGAAACGATTATTCCGACGAACTGCTGCGAAGAAGAACGGTAAAATTCACCCGCTCCGGTGCTCCCCTTGATGCAAGATTTTATTCAAGGATCTACGGAGGAAGGCGCTTCTCCGTGGCTGCTCAGAATGGTGTGGGGAGATGTGATTCGATGGTGAGGGGTGGCTCCGGTGAGCTAGGGTTTCGGCCCCGCTCGCATCTGAGAGGATAAGGAGGAATTTGAGATATGGATTGAGGCAGGGCATCGCGGTGGCCTTCTTATCCCCTCCTGGCAACAACGGCGTTGATCTTGGCGCAACGACGACGATGACGACATCGGGCGGCGGCGAGCTCCGCCAGCGAGCTGTCTGTGTGCGTTATGATGACGACGATGGCCATTTTTCCGATAACCCCCTGATGATCTTTGCTTCTCAACCCACAGTCCTTTGTTGTCCCCACTTGTCAGTCATATAAGAAAAAGAACTAGGCTGGTTACTGGGTTGTTGTGGGCTGCACAGGGGCGTCAGATAGGTGTAGGGGTGTTGGGCCACGGCCAGGTTGTGTTTTTCTTTGTTTTATCCTTTTTCTATTTTCTGTTTTCTTATTCAGATTTGAGCTTAATTTATATTTTGAACTTTTATTTATAGGATTTCTTTGCTGGACTATTTCAATAATACTAAAACATAGTTAGTATTATTTGTGAATTTTTTTATTATATATAATCTTTCTATATTCCTTTTATTTTCTTAATATATGAACCCCTTTTAATATTTTGTAAAGGCTCTTCTTATTATTTTATTTTCATCCTTTAGTTATGAATTTCTTAAATGATATATTATTATTTGCTCATCAAATTAACTTTAGTTGGCACATATTTTGAATAGAAACTTTTATATGTGTAATGATCCTATACCATTATTTGATTCATGAAATATAAAAGACATTGATATAGTTATTACTGTTGGAGATATGCCCTAGAGGCAATAATAAATATAGTTATTATTATATCTTTGTGTTTATGATAAATGTTTATATTCATGCTATAATAGTATTAACAAGGAAACATTAATACTTGTGTGAATTGTAAACTTAAATTGAAGTCCCTAGTATAGCCTCTATACTTCACTAGCTTGTTGGTTGATTAAATGATTGTGGTTTCCATATCATGAACATTGAGATGTTATCAACAACAAGATCATATCGTTAGGAGAATGATATGGTGGACATACTCCTATTGATAAGCGTAGCATAAAGATCAAGTCATTTCAATAGTTCAATTGCTATATGCTTTCTGATACATAGTAACCTAATTCCTTCGACCATGAGATCATGCATATCACCTTTACCGGATGGATGCTTTGATGACATCAAACACCACACCGTAACTGGGTGGCTATAAAGGTGGCATTAAGTGTTCGGAAAGTATTGGTTGAAACACATGGATCAAGAGTGGGATTTGTCCATCCACATGACGGATAGATATACTCTGGGCCCTCTCGGTGGAATGTCATCCAATTGGCTTGCAAGCATGTGACTTGGTCACAAGGGATCACATATCACGGGAACAAGAAAAGAGTACTTATCAGTAACGAGGTTGAACTAGGTATGCAGAGATACCGACGATCATAACCTCGGATAAGTAAACTATCGTGAGACAAAGGGAAATTGGTATCGTATGTAAGTGGTTCATTCGATCGCAAAGTAATCGTAGAAGTATGTGGGAGCCATATGAATTTCCAGATTCCTCTATTGGTTATTGTTCGGAGAAGTGTCTCGATCATGTCCGCATAATTCACGAACCGTAGGGAGACACACTTAAGGATTCGACGTTGTTTTGAGTAGTTATGGTATTATGAGAAAGAGACCGAATGTTGTTCGGAGTCTCGGATGGGATCCGGGATATCACGAGGTGATCCGGAATGGTCCGGAGAATAAGATTCATATAAGGAAAGTCCCGTTTCGGAGTTCGGGAATGATTCCGGTGTTTTCATCGGGAATGTTCTAGAAGGGTCCGGATTGTCCGGCACTCCGGGGGGGGAGGGGTACATGAATGTGTCATTATATATTGGAATGATTGCATCATGTACTAAGTGTTCTTGCTGTCCCAAATAAAGGATTAAATTGAATCCTAAAACAGAAAAGTCAAATGTCCAGTTTGAAAGTCAAACGGCTAAAACAAGAAACTGTGGGAAACAAGCAAGAGGAGTTGGAACCGACTTGGAGGAGGAGTTTTTCTCCTCCAAGCCGGCGGCCAGCCCTAGGCCGAGTTGGGGAGGGACTCCCTCCCTCCCCTGGCGCGCCAGCCCCCTCCCATCTATATAAGGAGGGGCAGGGCTCCCCTCCTACAACACACAAGTTCCTATCTTCTACCTCCGGTTTAGAGCCGTTTTGGTTTAGAGCTTATAATTGCTTTAGCCTGCGGTTTAGAGCCTTCTAATTGTTTTAGAGCCTTCTAATTGGTGTGTCTAATTACTAGACCACTAATAGCCTCTCTCATAAGCTCCACCATACTCGCACCGGCTTAAGGCAAAGCCCTGCGGGATCTCCCCTCTACTTCCGGTACCACGCCGTTGTGCTGCCGGAATCGCGAGGAGAGTGCTACAACCTCCGCTGCCTGCTGGAACAAGGGAGAGGAAGGTCTTCGTCGAGTACCGAACGTGTGACCGACTGCGGGAGCGCTGCCGGAACGCAGCGCCGGAAGGATCGTCTACACGATCTTGAGATCGGAAAGAGTACGACTACATCACCCACGAGAATCTGCTCTCGTTAACCGCTTTGGAATCTTCGAGGGTGAGTTTCTCTATCGACTCGTTGCTACAATCTAGTAGATAGATCTTGGCTTGTTTGTTTGTATGCGATAGAAAATTTTTGTTTTCCATGCTACGAACCCCTACAGTGGTATCAGAGCCGTGTCTATATGTAGATCTGTTGCACGAGTAGAACACAATGGTCATTGTGGGCGTTGATGCTTTTATTGTTGATTGCTTCTTGTGTACTTTGCATCTTGCGGTATGTTGGGATGAAGCGGCCCGGGCTAACCTTACATGACATCGTTCATGAGACTTGCTCCATGCTTGACATGCAACTTGTATTGCATAAGTGGCTTTGCGGGTGCCTGTTTCTCCTAGCATAGTTAAGATCCAATTTACAACGGGTGATTAACAATACTAGTATCAATGTTGTGGTTCTTGTTCGTAAGTTAGAACGACACTTATTAACAGCCCCAAACCACGTAAAACATGCAAAGAAAGTAGAGGCGTCTAACTTTGTTTTGCAGGGGTGTGCAGTGATGTGATATGGCCATGATTGTGATTATATATGATGTATGCAATGTTCCTTATTGTAAGTCGGCAACCGGCAGGAGCCATATGGTTGTCTTTAATTTCTGTTAAGACCCGCGTGTCTATTCAAAGTAGTTGTAATAGTTGAAGCCGGTGGACGACAACCATGGAGAAGCATCATTGACCTTGATGCAATGTCGGTGATGATGGAGATCATGTTCGTGCTAGAAGATGGAGATCGAATGCACAAAGAAGAAAGGCCATATCATATCACATATTATGAATTGCATGTTTATTTATCCTTTATGCATCTTGTATTGCTTAGTAGACGACGGTAGCATTATAAGATGATCCCTCATGCACATGAATTTCAAGTCATAAAGTGTTCACCCTTAGTTAGCACCGTTGCTAAAGCTTGTTGTTTCGAAGCACCACGTGATGATCAGGTGTGTTAGATTCCGCAAGTGTATACAACGTAAGCAAGCCAGATTTGCTTATACGGTAGCTAAGGTTTGATCTTGACGAGCCTAGCATGTACAGACATGGCCTCAGGAACACGGATTACCGAAAGGTAGAGCATGAGTCATATAGTAGATATGATGAACATGTTGATTGTTCGCCATTGAAGCTATATCAACTCTCGTGATGATCGGTTTTGATGTGGTGGATTTGGTTCGTGTGATCACTAAAACAATGTGAGGGATATTGTTTTGAGTGGGAGTTCACCTAGATTAATTTAATTATTAATTAGAACTCAATTTATCATAAACTAAATCAAAGTGAATTTGCATAGTTATTGTAGTCATTGGCATCTGTTTACCACCTTGCGCTTAGTTATAATTGAGATGATAGAACTATAGAATTCTGTTTTGTTACTTTACGAACTGGTATCGTATTGTTTTGAAGTGTTAATCTAAAGTTTAAAAGTCCTATTGCAAACTTTCAGTAAGTTCCGGTTACTCCATGAAGTTTAATAATCGGTATTAAATCAAGAGTAACAATTCCTAGTGTTAGTACATAAGTATCATGTTTGTCTCCATGATTCTTGATATTCAAAGGATTCTCTTAATATCAAGGTTATCTAGGATCTGAAAGAGTTGTTTCAGAAACCATGAGGTGTGGAAGATATTGTGATATCTGAAACGAAGTTTTGGTTGCAACATGATAGAGTATAATATGGCAAAAGTCATGTTCTCATATTTGATGAGAATTTGCAAAAGGTTGGAGACACTTGTTGTCCTAATCCACCAAAAGGTTTTGGATAGCAACATTATGCTCACGATTCATCTTTATAAGCTAAAAGTAGCTTGATCATGGATAATTCCATGATAAGGGTGAATATTTGATGTAGGTAAAATATTTGCTACACCAAGAGATTACTAAAGAAAGGAATTTGAAAGAACACCAAACATTTGATGATGGTGATCTACTTCAAAGTGCAAGTCCAAAGACATTGGTATTTAACTATACACGCTTTGGACTATGTGTCATATGATTGACTCCACTAATTGATGTTGATAGATTCTTTCAAACAGAAAAGGAAATATTGAAAGAGAATCTCATAAATATATGGCAGAAAAGAAAAGACTAGAATTGTTCAGTTTAAGTATATAGATGATATACATGTTATGGCTATATTCTTTGCTTATTAAACAATGTGGTTCTTAAGTATTTGATACTGAATTTGTTGGTGTGAATCGTCATACGAAACAACACAATTCATGAACTACAATGGCCTAAATAACTAGCAAAAGAATATGTGATGATGTTCATCGAGAACAAATAAAGGGTTATTGTGTTGCTCGTTAAACATCAAAGCTTGCCTTCAAGATTTGTTTTTATCATGTATTATGAGAACAAAAGGGTTGTTCAAATAATTGCCATAATCCATAAAAGATGGATGATTCACAAATCTCGTTGGAGAAATCACATCCATAAAACTAGTGCTAAAAATGTCGAAAGACAAATTGATTGAAATATCACTTAGGAAATGACATCGCTGTTTAAATTATACTGGAAAGAAAACATGAAGAAACTCCATGTGGATGGAATTTTGGAGTCTTTTGATTTTTGATCAAATGACACTTGTGAAACTTTCCTAGAGATAATTGAAACTTCGTTCATAGGCCAAAAAGGAACGAAAGACTAGCTTATTGGAATTTGTACATATTGTTGTACGAAGTCCATTATGTATAGTCAAAAGCGATGGATTTCAACTTCATATGCTTTTTCCAAAAATTTGAGTGAATATATGAATATTTACTTAATAAGGATGAAGTGTGAAATATTTGAAGAGTTCAAAGACTTTCAAGATGAAGTGCAAAATCATTGTAACAAGAATATGAATAGTTTATGATAAGATCATAAAGGAAGATATTTAAGTTACAAGTTTAGCATAATACCTAAGATTTAAGGAATCGTTCCGTGGATTTGCATTTCCGAAACACCATAAGAGTATGGAACGTTCGAGATATGTAATTAAACCTTGTTTGACATGGTTAGATCAAAGGTATAATTCATAAAACTGCCATTGTATTTTAAAGATTAAAAGCTTTAGAGATTACCGTTTTTCCACTGAAAAGAGCTCCATCATAATCCGTTGAAATGACACCATATATAGTTATGGTTTGGGATAAAACCCAAGTTGTCCTTTCTTAAACATTGGTATGCTATGCATAAGAAAGATGTTTGCAACCAAAGTCGGATCAACCTGTCTTTGTATGTTATTTCGAATAACTTTTAAGTACTCCTCCATAACATCGGAGACAAAAGTGTTTGTCACTTAAAACGTCAAGTTTCTTTGAGAAGGAATTTTTCGTGAAAAGTTAAGTGGGAGGACAATAGAATTTTGATAAGGTTAAAAGAACCTTAGCTATATGTGCAGAGTTGTGCAGCACCGAAAAGTGTTCCGGAGGCAGCAACAATGCTCATGGCTCACGTGCCTCAAAGGTTGTGGTCACGGAGATCTAAGTTCCTATTGAAACAAGTAGATCGGGTAAACAATCAAATACCAAGATTTGAGGGTTGAATCATTATTTGAGAATAATGAACCGACTACATACAAAGAAGCGATGATGGGCCCTGACTCCGTCAAATGGCTTGAAGCCATAAAATCCGTGATAGTTCCATACACGAGAAATCAAGTTTTGAACTTGAAGGACCCTCGAGAAAGGTGTAAGACCTTACAGTTGTGTTTGGATCTATAAAGAAATTGACATGGATGTTTTACATCTATGAAATAGTCGACATGTTGGGAAAGAGTTCACAAAATGTTCAAAGGTTGACTATGACAAGATTTGATCTTTCATAGTGATATTTAGTCTAGACGGATTAATGTAGCAACCACTACATATAATTTGTTATATGGTAGTTGAATAAACAAAACAAGTTCTTCTAATAGAATTGTTACCTAGGACATGTGCATAACACGGTCCATAGGGTTTTGTTAATTCAAAAGGATGCTAAAAGTATATGCAAACTTCAATGGTTAAAGTGAGCATCGCGGAGTTGGAATCTTCACTGTGATGAAACTGTTAAAGGAGTTTAAAAGTTCATCAGAGACGATGGAGATGCTTGCATTTGCAAGAAATTAAGTGGGAGCGCTAAGACATGTTTCTAATACATTATGTGGAAGACATATTGTTGATTGGAAATAATGTATCTTTTATTAACACATATTAAGAATTTCATCTCGATGAAAGACTTAGGCAAAACCTAAATATTTGGCATCAATAGACGCTAATATGGTTGTGCCAGAAGTACATAGACAAGATATTGAATGAGTTCAATATAGAAACTACAAGAGAGTTCTTGTCGCACAGAAAGGATTGAATGAGTTCAATGTTGATGATATTCAAGTGTATTGACATTTTGTAAAGTGAAACAAATAATCAAGTATAGATTGATACTTGATGTATGAAATCACAAAAAGTATTTATATCAATCATACTGTGATATGTACAAATCCAGATATGTCCTATGCTCTAAAAGTTGTGAGCAAATACCAGAATGATTCGTAAGATGATCATTGGACAATAGTAAGGATATTCTTATGATCTTTTGGAAGAACTAAGAGTATAATATTTGTAGAAGTGACAAATAGATGGTTAGTTCATTGTAAAAGTACTACATTGATACTAGTTTTGTCACAAAGTACAAATTAAGTTTATCTCAATCTAAACTAAGGGTGGCACAATATAATGGAAAGTGAGTTCCATAATGAATTTGGATGATTTCCAAAGTTAAGACATTGTGACAGATACTACAACAAAAGGCTAAGTATATGACTGCTATTATAGCAGCAAAAGAGGGCATTTGTGTCAAGTAGTTTGTTATCAAACTAGGTGTAGTTCACAGTGGGATAATACTATGAAGATATATTGTGCGACAATATTATCAACATGTTTTAACCCCAAAGAGCTAAAGGTCACACCGAAAGACCAAATTTATACAAAGCCATCTCATTAGAGAATGAGTGATGCGTAGAGACGCAAAGACATGCAATTACACACGGACCTGGAAGTGTCAGATTCGGAGATCAGTTGACCACTAGCAATCGTGTACATACAACACCGGAAAGCCATAGGTGTTATATACACAAAGGTTTGAAACTAGATTATTGACTCTAGTGCAAGTGGGAGACTGTTGGAGATATGCCCTAGAGGCAATAATAAATATAGTTATTATTATATCTTTGTGTTTATGATAAATGTTTATATTCATGCTATAATAATATTAACAAGGAAACATTAATACTTGTGTGAATTGTAAACTTAAATTGAAGTCCCTAGTATAGCCTCTATACTTCACTAGCTTGTTGGTTGATTAAATGATTGTGGTTTCCATATCATGAACATTGAAATGTTATCAACAACAAGATCATATCGTTAGGAGAATGATATGGTGGACATACTCCTATTGATAAGCGTAGCATAAAGATCAAGTCATTTCAATAGTTCAATTGCTATATGCTTTCTGATACATAGTAACCTAATTCCTTCGACCATGAGATCATGCATATCACCTTTACCGGATGGATGCTTTGATGACATCAAACACCACACCGTAACTGGGTGGCTATAAAGGTGGCATTAAGTGTTCGGAAAGTATTGGTTGAAACACATGGATCAAGAGTGGGATTTGTCCATCCACATGACGGATAGATATACTCTGGGCCCTCTCGGTGGAATGTCATCCAATTGGCTTGCAAGCATGTGACTTGGTCACAAGGGATCACATATCACGGGAACGAGAAAAGAGTACTTATCAGTAACGAGGTTGAACTAGGTATGCAGAGATACCGACGATCATAACCTCGGATAAGTAAACTATCGTGAGACAAAGGGAAATTGGTATCGTATGAAAGTGGTTCATTCGATCGCAAAGTAATCGTAGAATTATGTGGGAGCCATATGAATTTCCAGATTCCTCTATTGGTTATTGTTCGGAGAAGTGTCTCGATCATGTCCGCATAATTCACGAACCGTAGGGAGACACACTTAAGGATTCGACGTTGTTTTGAGTAGTTATGGTATTGTGAGAAAGAGACCGAATGTTGTTCGGAGTCTCGGATGGGATCCGGGATATCACGAGGTGATCCGGAATGGTCCGGAGAATAAGATTCATATAAGGAAAGTCCCGTTTCGGAGTTCGGGAATGATTCCGGTGTTTTCATCGGGAATGTTCTAGAAGGGTCCGGATTGTCCGGCACTCCGGGGGGGAGGGGTACATGAATGTGTCATTATATATTGGAATGATTGAATCATGTACTAAGTGTTCTTGCTGTCCCAAATAAAGGATTAAATTGAATCCTAAAACAGAAAAGTCAAATGTCCAGTTTGAAAGTCAAACGGCTAAAACAAGAAACTGTGGGAAACAAGCAAGAGGAGTTGGAACCGACTTGGAGGAGGAGTTTTTCTCCTCCAAGCCGGCGGCCAGCCCTAGGCCGAGTTGGGGAGGGACTCCCTCCCTCCCCTGGCGCGCCAGCCCCCTCCCATCTATATAAGGAGGGGCAGGGCTCCCCTCCTACAACACACAAGTTCCCATCTTCTACCTCCGGTTTAGAGCCGTTTTGGTTTAGAGCTTCTAATTGCTTTAGCCTGCGGTTTAGAGCCTTCTAATTGGTTTAGAGCCTTCTAATTGGTGTGTCTAATTACTAGACCACTAATAGCCTCTCTCATAAGCTCCACCATACTCGCACCGGCTTAAGGCGAAGCCCTGCGGGATCTCCCCTCTACTTCCGGTACCACGCTGTTGTGCTGCCGGAATCGCGAGGAGAGTGCTACAACCTCCGCTGCCTGCTGGAACAAGGGAGAGGAAGGTCTTCGTCGAGTACCGAATGTGTGACCGACTGCGGGAGCGCTGCCGGAACGCAGCGCCGGAAGGATCGTCTACACGATCTTGAGATCGGAAAGAGTACGACTACATCACCCACGAGAATCTGCTCTCGTTAACCGCTTTGGAATCTTCGAGGGTGAGTTTCTCTATCGACTCGTTGCTACAATCTAGTAGATAGATCTTGGCTTGTTTGTTTGTATGCGATAGAAAATTTTTGTTTTCCATGCTACGAACCCCTACAATTACTACTTCCATTGATTTGGAATATGACAATGTATATATTATTTTGTAATAAACAAAGGGTTTTAAGGTTTTGTATTATACATATATACCCTAAGGTTTAGGGTTTTTAATATCTTTAGTCTCCTTTATGAATGTGGTTAAAGATTCAATAGCTAAACATATTGTTTTCTGTTTGGGATATTTGATAGCCTCACCTTTAGTACTAGAAAGTTATATCTAGAATATTTCATGGAAAAGAATTGATAAAGATATACTTAAGCACATATAGTTATGATGGTTGGAATTAACAGAGACGTGCTTATGTGATTTGCTATAGGGAAGTATTTCTATAAAGTGTTATAGACATCAGATGATGGATCAATAGTATGAGACGGATATTATGTTTTATTTGAGATTTAGATTTGATTTCTTACCAAGATTTAATAGGAAGATGATTTATAACATATAATTATATTTCACAATCTTGGATCTCTAATTAAGGAATTCCTTTCCTAGATATAATACTTCTTCCTATCCATCATCATGGTTAGTATGATGGACTTACTTATTAAAATCTTCTTATTCATATATCATTCTTCTAAACTCATGGATGAATCCAATGAGTTTGATACAAAGGTACTTCATAGCTTTCTCATATCCTTGCTTGGTTGTATTTACTATTCTGCTGTTGATAATCTTCCATCCAACCAGTAGTTCCTTCAAACTCTACTCCCAATCTTTATTAATCCTCCATCACTAATCTTTCTCTAAAGTTGACTAACCTTTAAGATGAATAACACTACTTCTATAACTCTATGTTATACAAGCTTTAATTGAATAATATCATCCTATATTCTCTTGACTCTAATGGCTCACACTTAAATCCCTGAATTAAATTTATGTGGGTTGTAATGACTACTCTAGGATAGCTTACCTCTACTAGGATTTCAATCATGTTTTATCCACCAATAATACTTATACATGACATAAGTACTCAACCTTGGTGGATAAGGCTTGATCACTATAATCTTTTGATCCATTATGGTTTAGGTTTCCAGTTGGCTAAACAAGGATCCATCAATAAACATTGCAGTTGTATGATAATTATCTTCTGTTTATTTCTATTGGGTTAAGAGATATAATTCATTAACTATACCTACTTGATCCAATAGGACTACTCCTAGTAACTATCTCCAGACTTCATCCTTGTAATCTTCTTTTTATCAAGGAAGAATTTAATTCCATCAACTATCTTATTGATTGGATTCTTTTTAATCATACTGATCAAATAAATGACATGTGAAACTAGCATCACTATACACCTCTTCTTAGTTGTTTCTTTGTAGACACTTATTTGTAAGTTGTGTTATGATCAAATACTTGATATGTTGGGAATGGATGAATCAATAGTTGATTTCTCAACATTGATTAACAACAAATATTGAAATATAACTCAATAGGGAGGATAAGGATTGATATGGAAAGAAAGATATAGGAGAATGATCTAAACTCAGTTTCTTTCCTACTCAATATTGCATAAGAAGTAGGGTTAGACCTTACAATTATACTCAGGTATATGCAGATGAGATTAAGATATAGTGGTTAAATTCATATTTGGTGTTAAATTGGTAGTCATGAGTGATTATAATGGATACTATGATATGATCACCTAAAGATCAAATATAAACCATAATGTATTAGGTTTTATCTTTTATTTCATTTGATCTACCCTTAGGTTAAATCTCCCTTACTGTCACATCCCAAAATTTTCCAAATTTTGTAATGTGAAAAATAAATAAACAAAATAAATAATTGTTGGAATTTAAGGTGAAAAGAAACTTTTTGATTCCAAATGGATACTTAAAATCCCATCTTGAACAAACTTGAGTAAAGTTTGAATCCAACTAAATTCAAATCAAGTGAAATGCATTCTTCATAATTACATCTGGAAATTTTAACACTTGAGAAATAAACCAAAACCCTAAAACCCTAATGGAATAAAATAATTTCCAAGATATCTCTAAGACCATGGATTTGACCCATATAAAAATTTGTCAACAAACATTTACAAATGATCAAGAATGACAAATAGAAATACTATAAAACCATATCAATTGGTTTCACTTAATTTGGAGCCATAGATAAAATCGTATGAATTTAATAAGATAAGGAAATTGAATTTCCAAAGCTAATAAAGCACCTATCTAAAACTCCATAACAAATGGTGAGCAATTAATCCTAAAGATATTTAAAAGGATAAATAAATATCAAATAAGATTTTACAAATTGAAATCACCAAGTTTGGATCTATAAATAAAAAGATATGGATTTTATAAGATAAAGAAAGAAATATTAAATGAGGAATATTTAAAGTCCAAATTAAATCTTGGCCTAATCCATAAGCAAATGGAATGAATATAATCCAAATCCAAATAAAATAAAAGGAGAAAGTATTTTCCAAATAAAATAATATGGCAATAACCAAATTTTATTTGAATAAAGACAATTCCCTAATAAGAATGATTAATTAAATCATGGGAAAATAGTATTTGGAATTCACCCAAGTGGAATAAAAGTTATTTAGTTAACTTAATGGGATCAAAGAAATCAACTAAATAAAATTTATGGAATTAAAACCATAATTGATTTCATTGGAATAAAAACAAATACCCATTTTAAATGATTAATAAATCATATTAAAATTCCAAATAATTCAAGATGAATTATTTGACACCCTAATAAATAAATAAAACCTACTAAAAAGATTTGGAAAGATTTAGATTTCAAATGGAGTTTGAAAACATTATTAAATCTTAATTTGAATAAATGCAAGGGCCTATTTTAAATAATTAAAAGACCCTAAAAAGAATAAAAGAAATATTCTAAATTTGACTTTAAAATGTATTAATAAACAGTATTTGAATATACACAAAGTTTGGTAGAAAATTGAATTCAAATTGTTGTTTGAAATGATTAAACAAAATCAAAACAGATAAATAGAAAAAGAAAAGGGAAAAACAATCTTTACAAAAAAAATGAAACCAACCAGCCCAACCCAACCTGGCCCACTAAGCCCAACATCAGCCCACTCCCTCTCTCCCCGCAGAAAACGCTTCGCACCAGAGAAATGACCCGCTCACTCGCTGACTACCTGGACCCACCTCACCCCTCTCTCTCTCTCACTGTCAACCAGACCCCACGACCACGTCGTCGTCTCCTCATCCGCGCTAACCTCGCCAGCAGTTTTTAACCGTTTAAGCTCGCTTCAATCCTCGTTATTGACGCGTTGATTTGGCTAGCAAATCGCGCACGTTAAATCGCCTCGCCCTCCTCCTTCTTTCCCCTCAGATCTCACTCGACCGGAGCCACTAGGCTGCCCAAATTCCAGCCTCAACTACCCCTGTCTCCGACGAGGATTTCTTCCAATTCCGGCCAGCCACCATCGCCCCTCGCCCCCTCGACCACACGAGCACGTTCCCCAACAGCCTGCGATCCTCCCAGTACCTTTCCCCCCACTCGCGCTCGCCCTGCAAGCTCGGCAACGTCTCCGCCAGAACAGCGCCACCGTCTGCCGTTATTCCGATGACTCCTCCCCGTAAGTTCCGTCGTCCCCTCTCTCTCCAGATGACACATGCATGGTCGCCAAACTCCCCCGCATCTAATGACCCTCTTCACTTGTCTTCTCGTGACCTGCAGTTTCGCCAGCGACGACGAACAGAGAAGCCATCGACAGACGCAACTCCGACAAGCAATACGCGTTGAACCCGTGCGCCCCTTTGCCAACCCCGAGCACGTTGAGCATCAGCGAAGCACGGCGATCTCGGTGAGCCCCTCCCCTGTCTCTTTTGCTTCCTGCCTCGCCAGCGCCACCCTCGTCTGAGCACGCCGCCGCCTGTCACCGCCGCTAGCGCCGCCCGTTTAGGGTTAGCTGCTTTAGGTCGTTAGATCTTGATCCACTGGATGCGATTGATCATAACTTGAAGGGGTAAGTTTGACCCTGTGCCGCACGATTTCATTTTGATCCAACGCACCACACAGCACGATCCACACGAACCGTTTTCGGCCAATCAAAACACAACACGTGGCCAGCCTTTTGTTTAAAAATAGAAACTAATCTATTAGATGTTTGATTTTGTAAATTGCATAACTTTTAATCTACATGTCCAAATTTTGCAAATTTTAAATCAATGGAATCAGCAAGACAAGTACTTTCCAACCATGCCCTTTGTTTAGTAAATTGCTTCTGTTAAATTGGTTTTTTTACAGAAACTTGTGTAGGCATAAATTGAATATAAAATTCATTCTAAAATTATTTTTGTGATAAAATATTTGGAAAATGGATTGTTTTGAACCTACTGGCCATATAAACCAACTTGTGGTTTCAAAAACATATTTTGTGAAAAAAAAGAATAAATCTTTGATTTAGAACATTTCTAGTCAAATAAAAATAATGTTTATATGTTAAAAATACTTTTCGGAGTAAAATCTTTGGGAAATGATTTGGATTAAACTCTCTGACCCCAAACACCGAGTTTTAGAATTAAAAATGTATTTGGTGAACCCTATAAATACTATTGCTTTGCTAAAGGCATTTTCAACCACATAAAATAATGCTTTGGTTTAAAAATGATTTATAAGTAAAATCTTTTGCAAATGATTTTGCCAATTTTATAAAATGACCAATAAGTGTTTTAGAATGTTTATAACCTATTATAAACCACTTTTCCAAATAAAACAATCTTTGGCATGCTTGCATGCATTGTTTTGTTTCTATTATTTTATGTGATGAATTGCTTGAATGGTAGATTGAATTCTTGCTTGCTTGATTGAATTGTAGTGATTTGAAGAGTGTGAATATTGCAAGATCAAGGAGTGAGCTTTTATTCTCTACCAAAAAGGCAAGTGATGCTTCATACTTTGTCCCATTATTTTCACTATGCATTAGTGATGTTTCTAAGTAGGGCTTGCATGGAATTTTTGCTAAGTATAAACTATGCCATGGGAAAACCTAGTAGATGAAACCTTAGTAGAAATTTCCTAAGTTAAGATTCCTACTACTATCATGCTTAGCTTAGCTAGTAGAAAACAAGGGTGGATTATATTCATGCTATGGAATATTTCTAAGTCAAGGACTTGTGTTTTGTTTAATAAAACAACTAAGTGAATGAATCACCTTGGTGGAATGGAAGGAATGGTTTGTGTTGAGTGGTAGCACAAGGCCCATTTCTATGGTTTACCTTGTGTATCTCACTTGTAGATGGCCACCTAGGAACAAAGATATTTGAGATGTCAAATGTTGAGAAGCTTCAAGTGTAGCCGCTTGGCATTATGGGCTCTGCCTGGATCATATAGGTTTCAATAACTTAGCCAAATGGACAGTTGGTGGTAGGGGATGATAGGTTGGAACGCGTCCATTCTGGTCTAAGGGAAGGCTTCTGAAAGATCTTGTCTTGGTGAAACCAAGTCTTGTGGGGAAAGTGCACCACCTCTGCAGAGTGTAAAATCTAAGTACTTAGCCATGTCTCTGGTAAAGGATAATTTGAGCATAAAGACATGGAAGATATGAAGAATCTCCTCATCTCAATTTCTAAGTTAAAATTTTGTGGTTGAACAAGGGATGAAGGATCACCAATTTCTATTGGGAGATGCCTTGGGTGATTTTTGACAAACAAAATCTTAGTGTTTTTCAAAGGATAAGAAAAATCTATTTTGAGCAAAGCAAGCCTAAGCTCCACTTAGCCAAATGCATATAGATGATAGACTCCACTATACTACCATAGTATCACTGGCCAATAGAATTCGAATGTGTTGACCCTTGTGGCTGTAACTTATTATGTTGCAGGTTTGTTTGATGTTAGTGAAGTGTGTTGATTAGGATTACAAGTCTAGAACCAACATGATTGCCTGTGGCACTTTGAAGATGAAGGACCCCATGCTATAGTCATATTCTCCTGCATTGCAATGAGATAGCCAAATGAGCTATGTAAGATGTAATAAATTATTTTATTCCTGGTTATAAAGTTGTATTATGACCTTTGTTTCTTGATATTACATCTTAACTGTGGGTGCTAGCTATTGATCCAGGGACTAGCATTGTAAACACAAGGATCTCTACCTTATTAAAGGTTGGGACCTCTACAGATGGTATTAGAGCACTGTGTTGCCTGTAGGATTGTAACCCTAGGATTGGACAAAACCCCTTAGAAAAATAGGAGTTGTATTTGTTCCAAAACTTATTTACAAACAATCTTGTAAACTCTTTCCTCAACCATTTTTGGTTTTGACTCTACATCTCTTCTATTTCAAACTTGATGGATAAAGCCTCCACCATGAGCAAAGACTTCAACATGAGCAAAGGACTTCACCAACTCAAGTGATTTTAGCCTTATTTTCAACAAGGACTTCAACTTGGATATCACTAAGGACTACAAGTGAGACAAGAAATGTTACTCAAGAATTGAAGACTAAGGAAACACAACTTAGAAGGAACCATCATCACCTTTGAAGTTTTGTGGCCAAGATACAAGAAATTCTCCATGGATATAAAGATCTTGTTCATGAAGAGTCAACTAAGAAGAATGGAAAGATCTCAAGTGAACCATATAGTTGGACCACCATATTTAGTTTAAATCAAACCCACCAACCTATGTGGTGTACTAAAAATATTTTGTTGCCTAAAAAAATGTGCTTGAAACTTGTTGTTTGAAGTAGAATGTTTATTTGTGAATGTGTGCACATTGCTTGTGTGAATTGTGATGTGTGTGATTAGAACTATTTCCTTAGAAATCTTTTGCCTATTCTAATCCCAATCCAATCCAAACAGATGACTACTCCAAGAAACTCCAACATCAAGAATGGTGACAACAACAACCAAGAGATCAACATGAGAGAACTCATAGTAACCCAAACCCAGTTGAACCAAGTGACAACTCAATTTTTGGCCAACAACAATGAGTTAGACCCAACCATGCAAAGGTTTTTGGAAACCCAAACTCAATTGATGCAAAAGGTGACAAATCAAATGATCAACATGGGAGATAACCCTTCCCAAGGAGTTTATGACAACAAGGATGTCAAGGATGATATTATAGAAGGAACTCAAGCTTGCAAAGTTTGTGGAGACAAGGATCACACTTCCAAAGAGCATGAAGATCAATGCCCCAATTGTGAAGAGAAACATCCAACTAATCAATGCCCCACATCTCAAGCTACTTGTTTCCTATGTGAAGGAAATAATCATGTCCCTATCCAATTCCCCATCTATTCCATAGTTCAACAAAGGAAACAAGGTGGAGTGCATCAACAGCTTGTAAACCCCCATGAGGGAACAACTTCCACCAAGAAGGATGAAGACAAAGGAAAATCTTAGCTTGCACCTCCATGCAATATGACTCAATTTGATGGACCAAAGAGGAGACATATGTATTACCCAAGGAAAAGATTAAGGAGACTAGGAAACTTTCCCACCTTTGAGATAAGACATGAAGAGCATGAACTAGAAGCACTCCTAGCTTTGGAGAAACCCAAGAAGAAGAAGGACAAAAGTCAAGTGCAGTGTTGCCATTGCAAAGATATGGGACACTATGCCAATGAATGTCTAGAGAAGAAGAAGAAGTATAAGGAAATCATCCAAGTGTGGTGCAACAATTGCAAAGAGCTAGGCCATTATGTGTCAACTTGTCCACAGAAGATACGTGAAGAACTCAATCTTGTCACATGTTACAATTGTGGTAATCAAGGTCATTATGCAAGCAATTGTCCAGAAAAGATGAAGCACAAGATAAACAATCCCATGAAGGATCTCAGCCTTGTCACATGTTTCAAGTGTGAAAACAAAGGACACTATGCAGATGTTTGCCCAGAGAGGTTTCAAGAAGATCCCAAGCAAGCCAAGAAGTAATCTAGTTGGAAAATGTTTAAGGGTCGTAGTACCCTAGTTGCTTTGAGCCAACTTGTAACCCTATCTTTCCCAAATCTGGGGACGAGATTTATTTTAAGGGTGGTAGCCTGTCACATCCCAAAATTTTCCAAATTTTGTAATTTGAAAAATAAATAAACAAAATAAATAATTGTTGGAATTTAAGGTGAAAAGAAACTTTTTGATTCCAAATGGAAACTTAAAATCCCATCTTGAACAAACTTGAGTAAAGTTTGAATCCAACTAAATTCAAATCAAGTGACATGCATTCTTCATAATTACATCTGGAAATTTAAACACTTGAGAAATAAACCAAAACCCTAAAACCCTAATGGAATAAAATCATTTCCAAGATATCTCTAAGACCATGGATTTAACCCATATAAAATTTTGTCAACAAACATTTACAAATGATCAAGAATGACAAATAGAAATATTATAAAACCATATGAATTGGTTTAATTAATTTGGAGCCATAGATAAAATCATATGAATTTAATAAGATAAGGAAATTGAATTTCCAAAGCTAATAAAGCACCTATCTAAAACGCCATACCAAATGGTGAGAAATTAATCCTAAATATATTTAAAAGGATAAATAAATATCAAATAAGATTTTACAAGTTGGAATCAAAAAGTTTGGGTCTATAAATAAAAAGATATGGATTTTATAAGATAAAGAAAGAAATATTAAATGAGGAATATTTAAAGACCAAATTAAATCTTGGCCTAATCCATAAGAAAATGGAATGAATATAATCCAAATCCAAATAAAATAAAAGGATAAAGAATTTTCCAAATAAAATAATATGGCATTAACCAAATTTTATTTTAATAAAGACAATTGCCTAATAAGAATGATTAATTAAATCATGGGAAAATAGTATTTGGAATTCAGCCAAGTGGAATAAAAGTTATTTAATTAACTTAATGGGATCAAAGAAATCAACTAAATAAAATGTATGGAATTAAAACCATAATTGATTTCATTGGAATAAAAACAAATACCCATTTTAAATGATTAATAAATCATATTAAAAATATTCCAAATAATTCAAGGTGAATTATTTGACACCCTAATAAATAAATAAAACCTACTGAAAAGATTTGGAAAGATTTAGATTTCAAATGGAATTTGAAAACATTATTAAATCTTAGTTTGAATAAATGCAAGGGCCTATTTTAAATAATTAAAGACCCTAAAAAGAATAAAAGAAATATTCTAAATTTGACTTTAAAATGTATTAATAAATAGTATTTGAATATACACAAAGTTTGGTAGAAAATTGAATTCAAATTGTTGTTTGAAATGATTAAACAAAATCAAAACAGATAAATAGAAAAAGAAAAGGGAAAAACAATCTGTAAAAAAATGGAACCAACCAGCCCACCCCAACCTGGCCCACTAAACCCAACATCTGCCCACTCCCTCTCTCCCAGCAGAAAACGCTTTGAACCAGAGAAACGACCCGCTCACTCGCTGACTACCTGGACCCACCTCACCCCTCTCTCTCTCACTGTCAACTAGACCCCACGGCCACGTCGTCGTCTTCCTCACCCGCGCTAACCTCGCCGGCTGTTTCTGCCCGTTTAAGCTCGCTTCAATCCTCGTTATTGCCGCGTTGATTTGGCCAGAAAATCACGCACGTTAAATCGCCTCACCCTCCTCCTTCTTTCCCCTCAGATCTCACTCGACCGGAGCCACTAGGCTGCCCAAATTCCAGCCTCAACTACCCCTGTCTCTGACGAGGCTTTCTTCCAATTCCGGCCAGCCACCGTCGCCCCTCGCCCCCTCGACCACACGAGCATGTTCCCCAACAGCCTGCGATCCTCCCAGTACCTTTTCCCCCGCTCGCGCTCGCCCTGCAAGCTCGACAACGTCTCTGCCAGAACAGTGCCACCGTCTGCCGTTATTCCGACGACTCCTCCCAGTAAGTTCCGTCGTCCCCTCTCTCTCCAGATGACACACGCATGGTCGCCAAACTCCCCCGCATATAATGACCCTCTTCACTCGTCTTCTCGTGACCTGCAGTTTCGCCAGTGACGACGAACAGACAAGCCGTCGACAGATGCAACTCCAACGAGCAATACGCGTCGAACCCGTGCGCCCCTTCACCAACCCCGAGCACGTTGAGCATCAGCGAAGCACGGCGATCTCGGTGAGCCCCTCCCCTGTCTCTTTTGCTTCTTGCATCACCAGCGCCACCCTCGTCTGAGCATGCCGCTGCCTGTCGCCGCCGCTAGCGTTGCCCGTTTAGGGTTAGCTGCTTTAGGCCGTTAGATCTTGATCCACTGGATGCGATTGATCATAACTCGAAGGGGTAAGTTTGATCCTGTGCCGCACGATTTCATTTTGATCCAATGCACCACACAACACGATCCGCACAAACCGTTTTCGGCCAATCAAAACACAACATGTGGCTAGCCTTTTGTTTAAAAACAGAAACTAATCTATTAGATGTTTGATTTTGTAAATTGCATAACTTTTAATCTACATGTCCAAATTTTGCAAATTTTATATCAATGGAATCATCAAGACAAGTACTTTCCATCCATGCCCTTTGTTTAGTAAATTGCTTCTGTTAAATTGGTTGTTTTTACAGAAACTTGTGTAGGCATAAATTGAATATAAAATTCATTCTAAAATTATTTTTGTGATAAATCTTTGGAAAATGGATTTTTTTGAACCTACTGACCATATAAACCGGTTTCGAAAACATATTTTGTGAAGCAAAAGAATAAATCTTTGATTTAGAACATTTCTAGTCAAATAAAAATAATGTTTATATGTTAAAAATACTTGTTGGAGAAAAATCTTTGGGAAATGATTTGTATTAAACTCTCTGACCCCAAACACCAAGTTTTAGAATTAAAAATGTATTTGGTGAACCCTATAAATATTATTGCTTTGCTAAAGGCATTTTCAACCACATAAAATAATGCATTGGTTTAAAAATGATTTATAAGTAAAATCTTTTGCAAATGATTTGCCACTTTTATAAAATGACCAATAGGTGTTTAAGAATGTTTATAACCTATTAGAAACCACTTTTCCAAATAAAACAATCTTTGGCATGCTTGCATGCATTGTTTTGTTTCTATTATTTTATGTGATGAATTGCTTGAATGGTAGATTGAATTCTTGCTTGCTTGATTGAATTGTAGTGATTTGAAGAGTGTGAATATTGCAAGATCAAGGAGTGAACTTTTATTCTCTACCAAAAAGGCAAGTCATGCTTCATACTTTGTCCCAGTATTTTCACTATGCATTAGTGATGTTTCTAAGTAGGACTTGCATGGAATTTTTGCTAAGAATAAACTATGCCATGGGAAAACCTAGTAGATGAAACCTTAGTAGAAATTTCCTAAGTTAAGATTCCTACTACTATCATGCTTAGCTTATCTAGTAGAAAACAAGGGTGGATTATATTCATGCTATGGAATATTTCTAAGTCAAGGACTTGTGTTTTGTTTAATAAAACAACTAAGTGAATGAATCACCTGGGTGGAACGGAAGAATGGTTTGTGTTGAGTGGTTACACAAGGCCCATTTCTATGGTTTACCTTGTGTATCTCACTTGTGGATGGCCACCCAGGAACAATGAGATTTGAGATGTCAAATGTTGAGAAGCTTCAAGTGCAGCCACTTGGCATTATGGGCTCTACCTGGATCATATAGGTTGCAATAACTTAGCCAAATGGACAGTTGGTGGTAGGGGATGATAGGTTGGAACGCGTCCATTCTGGTCTAAGGGAAGGCTTCTGAAAGATCTTGTCTTGGTGAAACCAAGTCTTGTGGGGAAAGTGCACCACCTCTGCAGAGTGTAAAATCTAAGTACTTAGCCATGTCTCTAGTAAAGGACAATTTGAGCATCAAGACATGTAAGCTATCAAGAATCTCCTCACCTCAATTTCTAAGTTCAAATTTTGTGGTTGAACAAGGGATGAAGGATCACCAATTTCTATTGGGAGATGCCTTGGGTGATTTTTGACAAACAAAATCTTAGTGTTTTTCAAAGGATAAGAAAAATCTATTTTGAGCAAAGCAAGCCTAATCTCCACTTAGCCAAATGCATATAGATGATAGACTCCACTAAACTACCATAGTATCACTTGCCAATACAATTCAAATGTATTGACCCTTGTGGCTGTAACTTATTATGTTGCAGGTTTGTTTGATGTTAGTGAAGTGTGTTGATTAGGATTACAAGTCTACAACCAACATGATTGCTTGTGGCACTTTGAAGATGAAGGACCCCATGCTATAGTCATATTCTGCTGCATTGTAATGAGATAGCCAAATGAGCTATGTAAGATGTAATAAATTATTTTATTCCTGGTTATAAAGTTGTATTATGACCTTTGTTTCTTGATATTACATCTTAACTGTGGGTGCTATCTATTGATCCAGGGACTAGCATTGTAAACACAGGGATCTCTACCTTATTAAATGTTGGGACCTCTACACTTACCCAAATTAAGGTTTTAGCAAAGTCCTATTGAAACTTATCGCAGTCAACTTGATGATCTACTTCTTATTTCATCAAGTTAAGAGAAGCTTCAATCACCTTGAAAAGTTTTGTTTAAAAGCGCGAAATTTATTCGGATTTTCTATGCATGAATGCAATTCACACATCTGGGTTCAGCTTATTTGTAAGCTCTAATGCTGGGATGTTACAGACTCTCCCCCTTAAAATAAACTTCGTCCTCGAAGTTCACAAACTCTCACGTTTCGGAGTAAGAAATTGTTTTGTAGTGGTTCCTACATTCTCCCCTTCATGATGACCTTAAATGGAATTAATTGGAGTATTCCATAACCTGATTAGGTATCCTAATCCAATACTTCTTATTTCATCATTAAACTTTATTCCTATTTTAAATACAGTTTAGAGGTTCTCACTAAAACAAGTTTTATGTTTCTATGAACCCATGGTAGTAGTCAAAAGACTACCTTTCTATTACTGTCGTAGTATAGTTGATCCTGGTACTGCATCCCAGATTGGTTGTCCCTACCCGTTGAAATTTTTTCACTCTTGACACTTGCCCAATTAGGTATTCTAAATTACTTCTTAAGGGTTACTCAAAAGTTGTTTCTTCTAAAATTAGTCGGTTAGGATTAACCTTTTATCACCTTCAAGCTTATACCTTCTCAAGGTTTTAAAATTATCTTTCATTAGTACCTATAATACTTTCTTCAACTTTCATTTATAAGTTTTGCACTCCCCCTTAGGGTTTACTAATGGTCTTTAATTTGTCTATATAATATTTATTGGCTTTATAACTAGAATGTTGGTTTCTGGTCAGTTTATACTTTACCTAATTAGGGTCTGATGAAAGATTGTACGGTGTATCCACATAATTGTGGATCTCCGAAGCAAATCTTTTAGTGTTAAATGTCTACTTACTTTTGAACATTTTCGCTTGGATAAGTTTGACTTTGCGAAGCATCTCGATAGACGATCGCCTTTAAATTTTATACTTCTTTAGGTCTTACTTAGATTAGGTCTAATTTAATGCTCTTTATGCAACTTCTAAGAAGATCTAGGTAACTATGTTAACCAGATACGATCTGTGGACAAAACACTAACTATGGATCACAACACCGATTATGGATTAATTAATAGCTGCAGAATTTTACCAGCCGCGAATCATCCTAGGGTGTATGTATTACCCTATGATTTCTATCATACTTATGGCATTCCCTTTTAATTGTCAAAATTTGAATATCATTTTGGGTTCTAAAACTTCTTTGTGCTTATTCATGATACTTCCAAGAACTTGTATAATTACTCTATTGACTTCATAGTAAAATTATCTATTTAGATTGAACTTTAAGTTCATCACTTCTTGTTGCGGATTAATGATGGTCGAATCTTGGTATAATCCTTCAAATGGTGTTACTACCTCTTATATCATGCTTCATCCTTCAAGTCAGTCTTCATTATGATCTTCAAAACTCGTCACTCCCTTACACGAATTCCCGTTTCTATCTAGGTCTATAACATCAAGTAATAACTGGGTGTTGCATCATGCATTTGCACACCGAATTAAACTTCATGTATAGATCTAGTCAATCAAGAAGAATCAAAAAGATCCAAAAGTCGATAAACAACAAAACATATACCATGTATTACACATAGGTTTAAATAATTTGCAATTGTACTAGATATTCCAATGGTTTGCTCCATACCTATTTACACAACTATCTTACAAGAACTTCTTGCCCTTGTGGATATATCCTCACTTATTTCGACAAACTCTTCAAACTACAATACACATTACCCTCTATATACATTATTCAAGCCCTCATCCCTTGGGATGTCGTTCTTTCCTTACTTTCATCTTCCTCTAGTGCTTCCTGGAGTTCCGTCCATGATGATGTGAAGTCCTACGAATGCCTTGTGGAGCATAAGAGCATCCAGGAGGTGCGTAATCTTGATTAGAAGTACCGAGACTGAGATTAGTCATTGAAAAATGACTAGAGTTGGCGTAATCTTCCACCGAATAGTTCAGGTTTTCTGGCAACGCTTCCTCATAGTAAGTTGGTTCCTTAGCTTTTTCCTGGATCCAGTCATATATATATATATATATATATATATATATATATATATATATATATGGTGTAGTAGCTATCAGAATACTCTTCTAAGTTGATTGGATTATTATTACCCCCGTATGGTCCATAAGGCTCTCTATGGTTATAGTTGGGCTCTTCTTCAATACCTGTATCACAAGGTATAGGATTTCCTATGGTTTTACCTTGAGATTCTATTTCCCATCCATACTTGTTAGGCTCAGGATTACTTGGAATAACTTTATTCCATTCCTGTTGTTCGAAGTTATATTTAGTCCATAGGTCTTCAGGTGGCTTGAAGTCATTTTGGTAATAGGCATAATTTTCTGAGTTTGGATCATCAAACTCAGTTTCCTCAAACACTTCTCCTGAAGGTATGTATTTGGGATGCCTAGCTTCTTTATCTAGCTTCTTCCTACGAGCCATTGCTTTATCAGGATCAGTAAAATCCCCAATGACTGTATCCAGCTCTTGGACTAAAACTTGGTGAGTGTTATGATAAGTGTTTAGCAAAGACCGATAACGATCCATATACTCTACAGCTAGAGTAGGTTCAGCTTGGAATAAGGTAGAGTGATCTAACTCATGCTCTAAGTTTGAGGTTTCATGTGGTATAATGGTATGAGTACTACCTTCTAGCGCTTGGGATTTCTGTTCTCGGGTCATCGTTATGGCTGCTGCTACGGCAATCTGATATGCAGATGCCATGCACCTTGCCTCTCCTGATGGCGTTTCTCCCTTAAGTCCTAACTTCTTTGGTAACATGATCATGACACAGTATTTAGCTAATACCTGCCCATCATAGTAAGTGTAAATCTTGACCAGAAGTCTTAATTCACATTCCAAACTCCATAGAAGTTGTCGGAGATTGTCTGTCTAATCCCCTCCGTAGTCATCCAACGTCCTGTTCATCACTTGAACATTACGGGGTGAATATCGAGGTGCCATGTGGAACTGTGGATAAGAAATTATCATCAGTCACATAGAGTTAAAACTCTCGGGTAATGATTGGATATTGCAATCATATAAAAGAGTTATCGCACTAGTAACATAATAGGATTATTCTCAAGTGAATATCCCTCATATCACTAGAGAACTCTTTATTATTGCTAGGATGTGTCCTACAGGTTCTACCCATTTACCAGGTTTCCAACCTAAGGTCACAGCATATGCTCTGATACCAACTGCGGTGACCCAGCATACCACTGCATGATGTAGTACACTATAGTCGTTGACATAACACCAATGAAACACCGTTCACTAGTATTACATCCCTCAGAATGGCACAACAGAAACACAGCGGGTCCAATACATGGCCAAAGGTTACACCTCACTCTTTACATAAGATCCAGAGAACACTCTAGGTTAAAGAGAGAGAAAGAACTTCTTACGGAGAAGAATCAAAGATAAATCACACAAGAACAATTATACTATTAAGTCTAGTATTCTGGTTAACAGGTTGGCATTGCTTCTATCACAACGCACTACAGAAATAGGTTCTTTGGCTAGAGATTATGTTCCTATCTAATCCCTAACTTCGTCTTCCCGAGATTTGAAAATGGACGAAAAAGATTACCTAGGATTTGAAGAGATCGGGAAACTCCATCCTGAAGTGATCTTCGCGCTCCCAGGTATCTTCTTGTTCTGTGTGGTTTCTCCACTGAATCTTGAGAAACTTGATGCTTCGGGTTCTGGTAGTTCTGAAGGCTTCTTCCAAAATACGGATGGGTACTTCAGGATAGGTCAGGTCATCGTTGATCTCTATGGTCCGTTGATCAATATTCTTGAACACTTCAGTCTTCTCAGGGACTTCGAGGCACTTGCGAAGTAATGAGATATGGAACACATTGTGCACGGCTGACATCTCTTCGGGTAGTTCCAATTGATACGACACTTCTCCTCGATGGTTCAGAATCTTGAAGGGTCCGATATATCTGGGGGCTAACTTTCCCTTGAGTTGGAAATGCTGCATTCCTTTCAATGGTGACACTTTCAGATACACAAATTCTCCTATGTTGAAGGCGAGGTCTCGACGTCTCTTGTCGGCGTAACTCTTCTATATGGACTGGGCTGTCTTGAGGTGCTCACGGATCTTGTGAACCTTCTCTTCTGCTTCTCGTAGGATGTCGGGTCCGAAAATCTGACTCTTTCCTACTTCCGACCAGTTCAAAGGGGTGCGACACTTCCTTCCATACATGAATTCAAATGGGGCCATTTTCAAACTAGCTTGATAACTGTTGTTGTATGAAAAATCTGCGAACGGCAGGCAATCTTCCCATTTAGATCCATACTCTAACACACATGCTCTCAGCATATCTTCGAGTACTTGATTTACTCGCTATGTTTGTCCATCGTTCTGAGGGTGATACGCGGTGCTAAAATCTAGTCGGGTTCCTAAACCTTCTTGGACTTTCTTCCAGAATCTCGAGGTAAACTGAGTTCCTCGATCTGATACAATGTTTTTGGGGACTCCATGCAAACTGACGATTCTAGCGATGTATAACTCCGCTAGCTTCAAACTCTGATAGGTGGTCTTGACTGGTAAGAAATGGGCGGCTTTGGACAATCTGTCCACTATGACCCAGATAGAGTCATTTCCCCTACTAGAAGTAGGCAATCCGGTGATAAAGTCCATTCCAACGGAATCCCATTTCCATTCAGGAATCTATAACGGTTGCAACAATCTAGCGGGTCTTTAATGTCCCGCCTTGACTCTTTGACATATATCACACTTAGCGATATAGCTTCCGATTTCTCTCTTCATATTATGCCACCAAAATTGTTCTTTCAAGTCTTGATACATCTTCGTTCCTCCGGGGTGGATAGAATAAAGAGTATCATGAGCTTCCTTCAGAATCACTTCTTTCAACTCAGAATCTGCTGGTACACAAAGGCGTCCTTTGTACCATAGAACTCCTTCTTCGTCTTCGGTAAATCCGGGTACTTTGCCTGTACCGATACGACGCTTGATTCCGTCGATACTAGCATTTCCTTTCTGCGCCTCTTTGATCTGGCTGATCAAAGTGGATTGAAGTTCTATGCTAGCCAAAAATCCTTCACTCACTAATTCCATTCGAAAATCTTCCATCTCTTTGTGCAAGCTTGGTTGCTCCTTTAAAATCATGGAGTTCAAGCGGCACGGCAATCTGCTAAGTTCATCTGCTACCACGTTGGCTTTACCGGGATGGTAGTGAATGTCCAGATCGTAATCCTTGATTAGCTCAATCCATCTTCTCTGTCTCATATTCAGCTCCTTCTGAGTGAATATATACTTCAGGCTCTTGTGATCCGAATATATCTCACAATGATTTCCCATCAGGTAATGCCTCCATGTCTTCAGGGCTAGAACTACGGTTGTGAGTTCGAGGTCATGGGTTGGGTAATTTTGCACATGCTGTTTCAGTTGTCGGGATAGATAAGATATAACTTTTCCTTCTTGCATTAGCACACATCCGAGACCGGTCTTGGATGCGTCACAATACACATCAAAGGGCTTCTTGATATCCGGCATGATTAAGATTGGAGCTGAAATCAATCTCCTCTTGAGTTCTTGAAAACTCGCTTCACATTTGTCCGTCCATTCAAACTTCTTGTCCTTCTTCATCAATTGAGTCATGGGTCTGGCGATACTCGGAAATCTTCTACGAACTTGCGGTAGTATCCCGCCAATCCGAGAAATGAAACAAACTTGGGTTTGAGTGGTTGGGGCTTGCCAATCTTCGACATCTTTCACCTTTGCAGGGTCAACGGCAATTCCTCCGGCTGATACAATGTGGCCGAGGAATCCTACCACCTGTAACCAGAATTCACATTTGCTAAACTTGGCATACAACTGATGCTCTCTAAGGGTTCCAAGAATGGTCCTTAGGTGTAGCTCATGTTCTTCTTCTGATTTGGAATAAATCAGAATGTCATCGATGAAAACAACAACAAATTTATCCAGGAAGTCCATAAAAATCTTATTCATGAGATTCATGAAATAAGCGGGGGCATTGGTTAATCCAAAAGACATGACTGTATACTCATACAATCCATATCTGGTGGTAAAGGTAGTCTTTGGAATATCCTCTGCACGAATTTTGAGTTGATGATAGCCAGTTCTAAGATCAATCTTAGAAAACACCTGCGCACCGATCAACTGATCAAACAAATCTTCTATCTTGGCAAGGGGTACTTGTTCTTGATGGTGACATCGTTTAACTTCTGATAATCCGTACACAAACGGTTACCTCCATCTTTCTTGTCCACAAAGAAGACAGGTGATCTCCATGGTGATGCACTTGGTTGAATCAATCCAATTTCCAACATGGCATCCAGTTGCTTCTTCAGTTCTGCTAGTTCATATGGGTTCATACTATATGGTCTCTGGGCTATGGGTCTTGTTCCTGGGATTAGTTCGATGATAAACTCGATATCCCGATCTGGGGGCATACCGGGCAAAACATCTGGAAATACATCGGGGTATTCACATACTATCCAGACTTGGTCAATGTTAGGTTGGGCTATACTCTTGTTGCACTTCAATTGATGAGGTAAGGTTTCAGATATATGCTCGACTGATACTCCGTCTATACTGGTCATGGTTATGGCTTTCTTGGCACAGTCGATTAATCCTTTATGCTTGGACATCCAATCCATTCCTAGTACTACTTCCAAACCTTTAGTTCCTAGTACTATCAGATTATCATAAAAATCTATGCAATGGATTCGGATAGGGACGGCTTTGCAGATTTGCCTAGCTTTGGTGGTTGAACCAGGGATTTGAACAATCATAACGTGCTTCAGTTTGGTTGGTTGAATCTTACTAGTGCATGCAAATTCTTCAGTGACAAATGAGTGCGATGCACCAGAATCAAACAACACTCTAGCGAGTACTGAATTAACAGAAAACATACCCACACGACGTCTGGCGCTTCCTGGGCTTCTTCAGCATGCATGAGAAAAAGTCGGCCGTTGCGGTTGAGCGAGTTCCCTGGGGCAAACCTTCTTTCGGGCTGAACACGACGCCGTTGCTGAGCTGGGGCATTGGCATTGGGGGCTTAGGCATTCTTCTTGGGTCACTCATTGGAGTAGTGTCCTTTATTTCCACAGTCATAACAAGTCACTTGCGACTTGTCCTTTGCTGCAACAGGCACAACATTGCTTCCAGTCCTCGGGGCAGTGTTGGTGTTGGCGGAAGCATTGTTGTTGTTGAACTTAGGTGGTGCACGGTTGAAATTGTTAGAGTTGTCGGGATTATTGTGATTTCCTACGGGCCTTGGGTTTCCACGGTTGGGATAGGTCGGACGGTTCATTGGGGGTCTATTGGTTCTCGGGGCAAATCCTGGAGATGGGTTAGGGCGATACTTTGGGGTCTGATGGGTTCCTGGCTCATGCATCATGCGACGCTTGCGGTTCTCATTGGCTTGGTTGATCTTCCCTTACATCTGGATGGCAGAGTCGACAAGAGCTTCAATATCAGCAAAGGGGATATTGACCAATACCGTTTGCATCTCATCGTGCAGACCATTCAGGAATCGTTCTTTCTTCTTGGCTTCGGTGTCGATCTCATCCGGGGCATACCTAGCAAATGACAAGAATTTGTCATGGTATTCCACTATGGTCATCCTTCCTTGCTTCAGTTCTCTGAACTCATCTCTCATTCTCTTGATCAAACCCGGTGGCACATGGGTTCTGCTGAACTTGACCTTGAATTCCTCCCAGGTCATCATCTGTCCTCCGGTCATTGCACGAACGCTGTTCCACCATGCTCTTGCATCTCTAGCTAGATAGTGGGTGGCGAACAGAACTTTCTCGTTAGCTTCCACTCCGGCGACTTCCAGGTTTTTTCCATGGTTTGCAGCCAATCATCGGCGTCTAAGGGCTCTTCTGACTTAGTGAAAATGGGTGGGTTGGTATTCTGAAAATTCTTGAGCTTAGATCCATGGTTTTCCTGATTTCCTTGGCCTTGATTGTTGTGGGCTAGCTCAGATATCTGCTGAAGGGTGGCTAGGTTGGCTTGACATTCGGCTCTTTCAGCTTCGCGGTCAGAAACCCACATTTGCAGGATCTGCAACATCGGGTCCGGGGATGAACTACTTCCTCCGTGTGTCATCTGAAGATTGAGATAGATCATGAGAAAAGAGGGAAATTTCTAAGGTTCAGGGACTTTTGAAAAGTTTTTAAAGTTTGACTCAGATTTTCTAGCAACTTTCTTTTCATTCATTCATTCATAGCACCCGATACAAACAGACACCAACAAACAAGAAAAACGGATGGTTTTAAGAACCCTTCAAGAAACTACGATATAGTGGGACCGAATACAACTCACTACGCTAGTGATCAAGTGCTACTACTCCTCGGAGTCGGTGTAGTCGTTCAATAGAATGATCCATCATTCCAAGTTTTCATGACCATTTTTCCACCAAGTATTCCCATCTAAAGTTGATCAAGTTTTATGCTTAGCACTAGCATCTACAGGTGGGGGTAGTACTAATGAGGGGTGGTAACTAGTGGAGTTTCAACTAAGTACAACCTTATGTCTCAGGCTAATGTCAATGTTTCTAACTTAGGCCAAATTTTATGCTCTTTATGCAACCTTCAGCATCTTTCCAATATCTACCAGTCACTTAAGTAAACTCTAAGTAAGCTTTGATAAAGAAATAAAGTAAGAAGCTTGCACATAAAACTAGGATTGGTTTATCAAGTGGGTATGATCACATATGCTTAAGGCATATAGTAGTCATAGAACAAGTATGGGTTTGTTGCATCAGTAGGGTATCTTGCAAGTGTTAGCTTGCACATTCACTAGTAGTATTAGGCTTGCCTTGTGCAGAGCAGTGGTTGAAGTTCTCCTCGGCTTCTTCTTCGTAGTATCCTCCTTCCTCCTCGTATCCTTGGTCGGTACTAGCGTCTATGAATAAATACGAGGTACACAATCACCAAACAATACTTAACTACTTGCAATCATCACACACAAGGGTCCTATGGATGATCTAGCATCATCTCTAACCTTACAAGGTTAAGGCTTGATTTAATTCCTTTTATTTTAGAAAAGTAATTTCTACTCATTGAAAAACTACTTAAGATTTAATATTCTCCAACCCAAACATGGGATCATGTTGACACATGTCATCACCACATATTTTAGTCCATGGGAATATGATTTAAAGTGGTGTCACAATTTAATAAGGTTTTACCCTTTTATTTTAATTAAATAAAGTGGCTAGAAATGCCTATGTAGCATTATTTTATTACTTGAACAATATTTCTGCAAGTAAACCTATATATTTTTATATATTCTGAAAGGTATGGTTAAATGTGATTTTTGAGAGTTGGAATCAACTCAAAAGCTATTATGGTTTAAATTTGAAAAATGTTTGAATGCAGAAAAGCTTCTGCCTTGTTATTTTTACCATGGGTGATCTATAGATCCAAAGGACTTGAATCCAACGGGCTTGGATTCAGCATTCCCAGACCTTTCTAACAAAATTAGTTTCATTCAATTTGGTGCACTGAATCGATCTGGGTTGATTTTTGAAGTTGAGTATAGAAGTGTGTTTGAATTGAAATGGAAAAAGTTTTAATTTGAATAACTGGCTGCGCGGGAAAAGTTACTGGGCCGGCCTGCTAAGCGCAGTGCTCCCGCGGGCTGCTTAAGTGGGTGTCCCCACTTGTCAGTGACACGGGGTTGGGCGAAGCGGTATGGGGCAACGTGGATCGTTCGATCTAGTTCTAATCTAACGGCTAGGAGTCATCGTCGACGCGAGACAACGCCGGCAAGAACGAAACCTAGCGCGGCCAGTGAGGGGTGCTGGGGGCTCACCGGGGTACTGGCGAGGGTCAGCGAGGCGGGCAAACGACGAAGTCGACAACGGCGAATCTCCTAGTACCGGTGGCTTCTCCTAGGGCGGATCCAATCGCTGGCTCCCTTCTTCTCCAGAGGCGGCGGGCTCCGGTGAAATTCCGCGGGGTGGTGCTCGCCTTGCTCTGAGAACGGTGTGGCACGACCAGTGAGGAGAGGGGAGTGAGATGGTGTGAATAAATCGTGCGGGGGTGGCCTCTATTTATAGTCGAGCGAGGGGACCGTCGGGGCACACGGTGAGCTCGTCGGGGGCGAGGTTACAGGCGGCTAATGGCATGGGCAAGGGTAGGGGACGGTGCGGTGTCTCCTGGCGATGCTCAACGACATGGTCTCGAGGCATGGGGCGGTGTGGTTTGGTCTGGAACGGGCGGTGCTCTGCGCGGCAGAGGCGGCGTCTTTGACGGCGGGCGGTGGCTGTGTGGCACGGGGCGGCAAACGGGGATGTCTTGTGGTCTCCTGGGTTGATGGCGATCGTGTGTGCACGCGGTGAGGGCGGCGCGCGATCTGTGGGCTTCGGTCGAGGGTGGTGTTCTGGCGCACGCTCGGCATGGTCTCTGGCGGTTTGGGCGCGGCTTGTGCGCATGGTCCAGGGCTTGGCAACGCTCGCGGCTGGGACAGCTGGTGGCGGTGGACGGTGGTCTGCCTCCCAGACAAGGTTGGCACGGCTAGTTCTTCCTCTAGCCTGTTGTCCACAATGGGGTGACAAGGGGGTGCTCGGCTGTTCACCATTGATGGCAATGGCAAGCTCACAGGGGTGCTAGTCCTTAGTTAAACTTCCTAGATGATCTACTGAGCTGTGTGTGAGCTAACTAGGGAACAAGTTAGGCCAATTTTACTGCACACTATAGTGTTTGATGTTTTTTTGATTTGTGTCTGCAACCTGTTTGATGAAATGGCCGCATGAACTCAAGTTTTGAATTTTGAAAAGATTTTTGGTGGGTTTGCTAGATTGGTGCTGGTGAGTCTGCAGAGCTTGGGTTTTGAAAGTTGAGCTTGTTTGACTGGTTTTTGAAAAAGTGGGATCTTCCCATATGATAAAGATTCAAGTTTGAATTGTCATTTAAACTATGCATTTGAAAGTTTCTGGATGATCACAAAGTGGGCCTTGATACTTTGTTATGAGTACATTCAAGGGGTGCAAAGATCCAGAAAAGTTTCTGTTAGGTTCTGAAAGTTTGAGACATCCAAAGTAGGCATGGGAGTTAAATTGGCCAAAATGACCATTCATTTCATATATGTGTTTTGATTTACTTGTCTTTAGGAAAAGTGTGGGAAATATTTTATATGATGTTTATTTCACCTAAGAAACATTTTACAAGCAATGAAACAAACAAACAAACAAGGTGGTTTTAAAAGAATTCAAAATCAATGCCTACACATATGCATGCATTTATGATTTTATTTAGAAAAAAAGTTTTTGTTAACCCTAATTTTGATGATTAGAATTTGATGATCCAAGCTTAGTATTTTTGGGATGTTACAAACCTCCCCCCTTAAACAAAATCTCGTCCGGAGATTTGAAAAAGGACGAAAAGGTTACCTAGCATTTGAAGAGATCGGGAAACTCCGTCCTGATGTGATCTTCGCGCGCCCAGGTAGCTTCCTCTTCTGTGTGGTTGCTCCACTGAATCTTGAGAAACTTGATGCTTCGGGTTCGGGTAGTTCGGAAAGCTTCTTCCAAAATGCGGATGGGTACTTCGGGATAGGTCAGGTCATCGTTTATCTCTATGGTCCGATGATCGATATTCTTGAACACTTCGGTCTTCTCGGGGACTTCGAGACACTTGCGAAGTAACGAGATATGGAACACATTGTGCACAGCTGACATCTCTTCAGGTAGTTCCAATTGATACGATACTTCTCCTCGACAGTTCAGAATTTTGAAAGGTCCGATATATCGGGGGGCTAACTTTCCTTTGAGTTGGAAACGATGCATTCCCTTCAATGGCGACACTTTCAGATAAACAAAATCTCCTATATTGAAGGCGAGGTCTCGACGTCTCTTGTCAGCATAACTCTTCTATCGGCACTGGGCGGTCTTGAGGTTCTCACGAATCTTGTGAACCTTCTCTTCTGCTTCTCGTAGGATGTCGGGTCCGAAAATCTGACTCTCTCCTACTTCCGACCAGTTCAAAGGGGTGCGACACTTTCTTCCGTACATGAATTCAAAGGGGGCCATTTTCAAACTGGCTTGATAAATATTGTTGTATGAAAATTCTGCAAACGGCAGACAGTCTTCCCACTTGGATCCATATTCTAGCGCACACATGCTCTAAGCATATCTTCGAGTATTTGGTTTACTCGCTTCGTTTTTCCATCGGTCTGAGGGTGATACACGGGTACTGAAATCTAGGCGGGTTCCTAAACCTTCTTGGACTTTCTTCCAGAATCTCGAGGTAAACTGAGTTCCTCGATCCGATACTATGTTCTTGGGGACTCCATGCAAACTGACGATTCTAGCGATGTACAACTCCGCTAGCTTCGAACTCTGATATGTGGTCTTGACGGGCAAGAAATGGGCGACTTTGGACAATTTGTCCACTATGACCCAAATAGAGTCATTTCCCCTACTAGAAGTAGGTAGTCCAGTGATAAAGTCCATTCCTACAGAATCCCATTTCCATTCCGGAATTTGCAAAGGTTGCAACAATCCAGCGGGTCTTTGATGTCCTGCCTTGACTCGCTGACATATATCACACTTGGCGATATAGCTTCCTATTTCTCTCTTCATCTTATGCCACCAAAATTGCTCTTTCAAATCCTGATACATCTTAGTTCCTCCAGGATGGAAGGAATAAAGAGTATCATGAGCCTCCTTCAATATAACTTCTTTCAACTCAGAATCTGCTGGTACACAAAGGCCCTGGCTTGTACCACAGAACTCCTTATTCATCCTCGGTGAATCCGGGTACTTTGCCTGTACCGATACGACGCTTGATTCCGTCGATACTGGCATTTCCCTTCTGCGCCTCTTTAATCTGACTGATCAAAGTGGGCTGAAGTTCTATGCTAGCCAAAAATCCTTCACTTACTAATTCCATTCGAAAATCTTCCATCTCCTTGGCAAACTTGGTTGCTCCTTCAAAATTATGGAGTTCAAGCGGCACGGCAATCTGCTAAGGGCATCGGCTACCACTTTGGCTTTACCAGGGTGATAGGGAATGTCCAGATCGTAATCTTTGATTAGCTCAATCCATCTTCTCTGCCTCATATTCAACTCCTTCTGAGTGAATATATATTTTAGGCTCTTGTGATCGGAATAAATCTCACAACGGTTTCCCATTAGGTAATGTCTCCATGTCTTCAGGGCTAGAACTACTGCTGTGAGTTCGAGGTCATGGGTGGGTAGTTTTGCTCATGTTGCTTCAATTGTCGAGATAGGTAAGATATAACTTTGCCTTCTTGCATTAGCACACATCCGAGACCAATCTTGGATGCGTCACAATACACATCGAAGGGCTTCGTGATATCCGTCATGATCAAGATTGGGGCTGAAATCAATCTCCTCTTGAGTTCTTGAAAACTCGCTTCACATTTGTCGGTCCATTCAAACTTCTTGTCCTTCTTCAGCAATTGGGTCATGGGTCTGGCGATACTCGAGAATCCTTCTACCAATTTGTGGTAATATCCCGCCAATCCGAGAAAAGCACGAACTTGGGTTTGAGTGGTTGGGGCTTGCCAATCTTCTACATCTTCACTTTCACTTTGGCAGGGTCAACAGCAATTCCTCCTGCTGATACAATGTGACCGAGGAATCCTACCTCCTGTAACCAGAATTCACATTTGCTAAACTTGGCATACAGCTGATGTTCTCTAAGGGTTCCAAGAATGGTCCTTAGGTGTAGCTCATGTTCTTCTTCTGATTTGGAATAAATCAGAATGTCATCGATGAAAACAACGACAAACTTATCCAGGAAGTCCATAAAAATCTTATTCATGAGGTTCATGAAATAGAGGGGGCATTGGTTAATCCAAAAGACATGACTGTATACTCATACAATCCATATCTGGTGGTAAAGGCAGTCTTTGGAATATCCTCTGCACGAATTTTGAGTTGATGATAGCCAGTTCTAAGATCAATCTTAGAAAACACCTGGGCACCGGTCAACTGATCAAACAAATCTTCTATCTTGGGAAAGGGGTACTTGTTCTTGATGGTGACATCGTTTAACTTCCGATAATCCGTACACAAACGGTTACCTCCATCTTTCTTGTCCACAAATAAGACAGGTGATCTCCATGGTGACGCACTTGGTTGAATCAATCCAATTTCTAGCATGGAATCCAGTTGCTCTTCTTCAGTTCTTCTAGTTCCGACGGGTTCATGCTATAGGGTCTCTGGGCTATGGATCCTGTTCCGGGGATTAGTTCGATGATAAACTCGATATCCCGATCTGGGGGCATACCGGGCAAAACATCTGGAAATACATCGGGGTATTCACAGACTATCCGGACTTGGTCAATGGTAGGTTGGGCTATACTCTTATTGCACTTGAATTGGCGAGGTAAGGTTTCAGATATATGCTCGACTAATATTCCGGCGGTACTGGTCATAGTGATGGCTTTCTTAGCACAGTCAATCAATCCCTTATGTTTGGACATCCAATCCATTCCTAGTACGACTTCCAAACCTTTAGTTCCGAGTACTATTAGATTAGCATAAAAATCTATGCCATGGATTCGGATAGGGACGGCTTTGCAAATTTGCCTAGCCTTGGTGGTTGATCCGGGAATTTGCACAATCATAACATGCTTCAGTTTGGTTGGTTGAATTTTAATAGTGCAGGCAAATTCTTCGGTGACAAATGAATGCGATGCACCAGAGTCAAACAACACTCTTGCAAGTACTGAATTAACAGAAAACATACCCATCACGACGTCTGGCGCTTCCTGAGCTTCTTCAGCATGCATGAGAAAGACGGCCATTGCGGTTGAGTGAATTCCCTGGGGCAAATCTTCTTCCTGGCTGGACACACACGCTGCTGCTGAGCTGGGGCATTGGCATTAGGGGCTGTAGCATTCTTATTGTTGGGGCACTCGTGGGAATAGTGGCCTTTATTTCCACAGTCATAACAGGTCACTTGTGACTTGTCCTTGGCTGCGACAGGCACACATTGCTTCCAGTCCTCGGGGCACTGTTGCTGTTGGCGGTAACATTGTTGTGTTGAACTTGGGTGGGGCACGGGTGAAATGCTAGAGTTGC